>JBBPCY010000019.1:15852317-15870948 GCA_037974405.1 Brachyalestes nurse
ATGTTTGACGGTTAAAGCGGCACTGACACAGTGCTGGAATGGCCATCGGGCATTACCGGGGTAAATTTGGTCCGGCGTGGAATCCCATCCAGCACCCGCCCCGCCCCACCCCCCACACCCCCGCGGGGAATGACAGCCTGGACAGCACGAAATTCTATGGCCCCCGAACCCCCAGTGACTTTCATATCCGGCCCACTTGCTATTGTAGTTGAATAGCCCTGCTCTAAGGGGTACATGGGGTTGTCCAGGTATGTCCTGTAGACCTCAGCTTACTGTAACTGTAGACTGATGGTAGATGATGGATTTTGTATCCAACAGCCAACCAATCACAGAACACAAGGCAGGAGTACGGCAAATACAAATTACAATCCCCCGATGGTCCAGGGGCCTGTGTTTGACATGTTGCAGGGGGTTGGGTATGAAAGAGAAAGAGACCAAAGCCCCCCGTTCCACCACCGCCAGACACCAACAATGTCATCAAAAATCAAAAATACTTTCACTGGCATTCATAAGGCTTTACGGCACCCAGTCCATGACAACTGGCATAAAGTGTCAGAAGTATTTATAAAGCCTTATTCCAACAGTTGCATCAGTTATCATGAAGGCTGTTTCAGTCAGTTCTGAGGTCATTTCACCTCGGAAAATGTTACGACGACTGAACCTCGTCCGAATAAGCTTTTGTAAATATTTATGCAGGTTTATGTCTGCTGCCATTGAGGGTACTGGCTTTCAGCGAAGGGTTACCAAACTCTCTTTAATCTCAGAAATATGATGAAAGATGGCAAACGAACTGAAACTGAGTCATTACTAGCTGCAACAGGCCACAGTTCCACATGTAGCCTATGTGAATGTAAAATTGCGTAATTAACCCCTTGCACTCTAAGCTTATTATTCGATCTTAAGGCTTATTATCCAGTAACTGCTCTGAATTATTTAGCTACTTCTGAAACTAATTTGAGCATAGTCAAGAGAGCGAGAGGAATGAAAGTCTAGAATTGCCCACAGCAGCCTAGTGTTAAATGGGTTAAATTAAAATATGTAATTTTGTACATTTCAGTGTCATTTTGTAACATATACCGTTCCTAGAAAGGACTTTTAATTTGAAATACGCTCAGGTACGTGCTAGTGAAGATTAAAGCCTACTCCTGACCTGTTCTTATTGCTAGTGATATCTGAATGATCATCAATAAAGAAACTGACCAGCTTAGAGCAATCACACTTGTAGCAACAACTTTTCAGTTGTGTTGGACAAACTTGCTCAGGAGCCAATTTTTTTTTAATTTAATTTCTTCTTATCTGTTCCTAACCACTAAATGAATTGCGATCTGGACCTGCTGGGTGAATTTAGGCAAATACATCCATCAACGTATTCACATTTGACCTTTTAGTTTGACCTTTAGACCATTTTATTCCTATTGCTGCTGGGATATTCTGCATTTTCATAATAAATGTATTTTTTGTTGTCTATACTGGAATCGATAAGCACAACCGATACTCAACCATAGCTATTGCTAGCAAACAGATGTCCCAATTTAAGAAGCCTTGGTCACAGAAGATGTTTGTTAGGGCTAGTTAGAACAGTCCTTCGCAGGCTTTGGATAATTGGTGTTTATGAATGAGTGCTCAAATACACGTTTTTAAAAGTAGCACAGTGTCCAAAAAGTAGAAAAATGTATGACTTCCAGCACTGTTTAAAGCAGTGGTTCCCAAACTGGGGGGAGAGGTATTGCAGAGGGGCGCACCAATGGGATAACCTGTGTAGTTTGAATTGGGGGGAGGGGGGGCTCATTAATGTTCCTATCAAGAAAAGGGGGGCCCTGCAGAGAAAGTTTGGGAACCACTGGTTTAATGTAATAGTTACGCGAGGAGTTAATGTGTTAAACCCTAACACAAAAAGCCACAGTAGGTGACATGAAGAAGGTTGAAAGATTCAAATTTACACCAGGAAAGAGAGTGAAGTCTTTTAGATTAACAAATGCTAATGGTGTTAGCTCAGCTAACATTACAGCCTCATTCCTTTTCACCCTGAATCTTTCGGCGGGAAAACGAGTGTGTAGAGCTAGTCAGCCTGTAGCGAACGCGATTAATCCATAATTCATGGAAAAGTCAGGATAGCTTTGTTCCAAACCACACACATGGGGTCTCGCGTGTTTCACTCATACAGATTGCTGGGTGGATAAGTCAGGGGATGAAACTAATGACTTTTAAAAGTGACCCTCTAATTTAATGGTTCCAGTGCCCATGCATACAAGGCATCTCAAGCCTGGGATCGCCCTGTTCTGGCTCAGACTGCCGGGTTCGCTCCTAAATGCTTGGCGTAGAGGTGATATTTTAGACTTGATGTACTCGATGATACAAAGATTCCTTATTGCATGAATTGCAGAAAACGATACTCCTATCAACCGTTCCATCAGTCCGTTTTTTAAAGTCAACTTTCCATTCACTGGGCCAAGCAGCATGTTCTCGTCTCCTTCTTCATTTTACAGAACACCCCTAGCCAGAACAGGGCCAGGTTACAGACACCATGGTGTGCGATTGATCAGCGATAATTTTTTTTAATGCATTATTTTTTTCTGTGATTTATTTGACACCCCTAATATATATATACACACACACACACACACAAATATATGTGGGGTGTGTGTGTGTGTGTGTGTGTGTGCGCGTCTCAAATAAATCAGAGAAAAAATAATGCATTAAAAAACACCATGGTGTCTGTAACCTGGCCCTGTTCTGGCCATATATACACAATGCACATGTTTGTGTGTATGTATATACGTATATACATATGTGTGTGTGTATGTTTCTATGTGTGTGTGTGTGTGTGTGTATGTGTTATTACACCTGTATTACAGATACAGTTCAGGACTGTGTGTGCTGTCTGTGTACTGGAGTGTATTTACAATGTGAATCCTTTTGTTTCTGCTCCGTTTTGTTCCAGCGGGGGTGTGAAAGTCAGTGTGGAATCCAGTTCATAATTAGGTCATAACCACACTTTTCCTAATGAGGCTTAAAGGGATACTTCACTCTGAGGCGCTCCTCGTTATGAATGAAGACAGCCGTGCCGGCCAAGAGGTCCTCGCTCATTTCCATTCACCGCCTTCTGAAGTATTCCTTTAACTGATCCCTCCTTCTCTTCTGTCCAGCTGCTGCTGGGGCTCCTGTTGTACGCGTCCACATCTGCGCTCTGAGGCTTCAGATGGTTTTTCTCTCCACATAGTCAAGCTATTTTATTTCTCCCCAGGAACAAACACTGGAACAAGAATTTCTTTTCTTTCTTTCTTTCTTTCTTTCTTTCTTTCTTTTTTCATTCTTTCTCTCTCTTGTTGTTTCTTTCCTTCTCACTATTTCTTTCTTTCTTTTTCTTTCTCTTCAGACTTTTTTCCATCTCCTTCTTGAAAGTGCATATAGACCGTGTTTTTGATGCAGTGGTGATTTCCACCCGCCCCGTTTGTTTGTTTATTTATTTATTTATTTATGGTGTGTGCATGCGTTTGTGTGTGTATATGTGTGTGTGTGTGTGTGTGCGTGGAAAAATACAGCGAGGCTAAAATTAGCCGAAGAGAAGGGGCTGAGAGTGAATAAACAGACGGGCCCATTAGCATGGATGGGTTATTGGCTTATTCGCCTCTTCTGAGGGGCTGCCCATTAAAAGTGGTAATGTTCGCCCGCAGCCATGCCTGCGGGAGCCGAAGGAGACCAGGGGAAGCATATTTCACATGCATCAGACACCCGAATTAAATAGACCAATGTTCCCTAAAAAGACTGAAGTACATCTCTTTCTGATGTGCGTCTCAGGCAAAAAATTCATTGATCTTGGAATGTCCCTTGGCAATTATAAAATATTAAATCCAAGTCACACTTTTTGGCTCAGCTTAATTTCTCTCTCTCTCTCTCTCTCACACACACACACACTGTTCATTTCTCCCTCACATTTGATCAATTCTAAAAAAGTTAGAAGCCGTTCATAATGGGAGGAAAACGATGTTGTGCAGCAGAAAGATTTTTTTCTCTTCTTTTTTTTTTGATGCATGGTTCTCGCGACTCATTTATAAACGTTATAGACCTTCAGAAGGGGGTCTTCATTAGAACGCTCAGTTTTTGCTCCGTGTGATGGTGTCTGATTGATATTGCGGTTAGGGGTGGGCGACATGACTTTTCTTTATCTTTATTATTATAAATTACAGCTTGGAAAGTGCCAAAGTGGGGTCAAGTTGTGTTTATTGATGAAGCAACAAGAGGTACAGAGAAACATACCTTTGCACATTTGAATGCAATTTGTAACAAGTGTAGCAAAAGTTATTGATGTTATTTTTTTCTAGTATGTTAAACTCAAAAAATAGGCACTGAATTTGCAGAAAATGCCTTTTTATGTGTGTTGGCTGCAGAGGAGCTATTAGTACACTTAATATATTCTGACTTTTGCATAAATATTGTTAGGATTGTCTGCGATTCTAGAGCATTAAACTGCTAAATCTGTCCTAAAAAGACAGATTTAGGCCAATTCTAGAGAGATAAACTGGTGTGTAGTACCTTTTATTCGTGTAGTTTCCTCTATTGTTTAAATTTTTACTCTTGTTTGCAGTTTTTTTTACTCTTGTTTGCAGTATTCAGTTTTTGCTGCTTTTGTGGTCTGTTTGCAGTACAATTGTGTTGAGTACAATTTAAGCATTGCCGTACCCGTATGGAGGCGCATTATACTGACAGCGCTTGGATCTCTGGAGGAATGGATGAAAGTGAAAGCGTGTGTTGTTTTGAGAGCAGGTGCTGGCGGGACTGACGGTAAATATTAGTCAGTTGTCTCTTGTTAGATCTGTTAACCTAATGCCCCGCCCCCCTCCCCGAACCCCTCCTTACCTCCTTCCTCCCTTTCCATCCGCCTCCTCTGAGACTTTCCGGGGGTCCGTAGGTAATTGCCCAAATAATTAAATTTAGCTCTGATCTCGATGAATGTATTCGCCCAGCTGTTTGACAGGGTCCACAGTTCATTAGAGCATGCGCTGTGTTTGTCATTCGGCTAATTAAGATTTAGAATCAATCGCGGGCTGCCTGGCGAGGAGGTTAGCGATCCGCACGCCAGGGATTTCGCTTTCACTCGCGATGCAAAACTGAGACATCCGCTCTGCAGAGCCTCGGTAATTAGAACGGCCAGTTAGAGCCCAAGTGTCGCAACTTCCAGGCCAGATTCAAACACGCAGGAATCCCTGTTCGAACAAAACTGTGTTTATGAGCAGACAAGGAGATCGTTTGTTATTTATTATTTAAGTGCTATGGAGTGATTGTGGTTTTGGTCTGCAGAAAGACAAAACATTTTTACATTTCAGCTACCTTTTTTGTCTTTTTTTTTTTACATTTAAATGAACAGAAAGAAAAGACTTAAACCTGTTGATGCAGATTATACATCTTTATTCATTATGTAAATAGGTTCAATTGAATCGTTATTATTATTACTGTTTTCTGAGCCACTTATCACAACCGGGGTTGTAGGAGGGGGTCTGGGGGGGTGGAGACCAGCATCAGTGCATCAGTCCATCACAGGCAAACACACAGACACACACGTGCGGACACACCTGATTTAGCACCTTGAATGGAATCAAGTTACTAGTTATTGTTAAATTCAGTTTAAACAGTACAGGATCAACACTGTAATAAGTAGCGATGCACGACACGGAAGTTCTTGACACCCAAAGCGGTGCATTCTGTTATTTTTTTCAGGTTATAATTCACACTTGGGCGCCGTAGTGTTGATACTTTTTTTTACGTGGCTACAGATGGTGTCGGCTCGCTTTTGCTTCTGTTGTTTGGCAGTTTCCTAAATTTATCAAAATGGTATCAATCCTGTATTGGATTAGTTCTTTGACGTCACTCTCACATGATGCTCATTATGGGCTGTGATTAAAAATGACTCACTGATTGCAAGTCTCTAATTGTCCATAGCAGAACAATAATTCTTCACTGCCAACATTTTCACTGTTCATCTGCTGCTACTTTCAGTCGAAAATATTCTGTGGTTTAGATTCCAGCATAACCCTAGTGTTCGTTTTAGAATAGCGCTACAGTTAATGGCAAATATTTTGGTTGAATATATTCTGTGGCTGAAATTTCATTGGATCCTGAGTATTAATTTTACAACAGCTCTAAATTTTGTCACGTTTTTTCCCATTTTGGTGAGTTACATTGGTCACCCTTGACCTAATTAATCAGAGTCCAAACCAGGCAGCTGCCCGTGATTCACTCATTCCGCCGGGTTCTGCAAGTAAACAGGGCTGGGACTGACTCTGCCGGTGTCTCCAGTGGGCGTTCAGAGTATGTTTGTCACGTCGGAAACGGCGGCGGTGACTCAAAGGGTAAGCGAGTGTAAAATAAGCAGGTCTGATTGCTCCTTACTTTTCTCAGCCCGATACAGTAAATCCTACGGAGCGCCTGCGTTTCGGCCGCCGACGTTCATTAGCAGCTTCTGCTCCTCATCAAACCCCTCTTTTCTACAGCATCCAAATCCGGCCGTGTTACAAATCATGGGCGCGGTAACAGAAGCCCCAGTTTTTCTGTCTGTCACGTCTCTCCGTGATGGATCAGGGCATGTATTTTTTAAGGATGTATGAATTATGTATCTGTGGTGGGGGGATGGGGAGGGCGTAATGAAGCAGGCTGAATGATGGCACTTTCAGATGTGCTGCTGAAACGGAATCTGCTCGGTTCCTCTTTTCCAGCTCGATCCTAACGTTCTCTACACGCCAGGCCTGTTTACAGCAGCCAGGCTGACCCACTGCTGGAGCCTGTGTTTGAGGGGGTGTGTTTACACCCTACATGAACACACACTCACACACACTATGACAGAAGTACAGGATACAGGTCGGAATAAACAGATGCTGCTCGTCATGCACACACCCACACACACACACACACACACACACACAGAGTAATGTGGGCTCGGTTAGTCTAGGGTCCAGAGCTTAGTTTAGGGAGGCCCAGTTGGAACGTTTCAGTGTCTCTAGGCCTTTTTAAGGAGAATTTCACAAATGTTTCACCATTTCTGAGTACTTCTATCATTTAAAAGTCATTCAGAGTTTTGATGTTGTTTATCATAGAGAAACCCACTCATTTCTTTACAGTGCTGGCAAATGGAACCAGACGTCTCCGACACAATTCACTATCCAAACCCACCAGTGAAGCTCCATGTTTGTATGGAATACTGAGAATGGTAAAAGTTTTCTTTGGAGACTATTTTGCCTCACAACATCCTGCATGTATTCCTCCACCATGAATGCATTTCGTTTTAGGACCAAAAGCTTCTCAAAACCCTGGTAAAAACATTTCGGGAGTCAGGTGGCACAACCATGTCCATTTCGTGGAATAACTTTCTGTAAGGGAGCTTTTAGAGGCAGACGATTGGTTCCATTCAGCAACACTGTTCAGAACGCTTCACACCAAACCCAATCTGAGTGACTGAAGCTCTTTACTCAAAACTCAAAAGGGTCCATCCGGAAAGTAAGGAGGGAGCAGTCTGTCACATATAGACCGATTGACGTCTTACTCAGAAGATCGTTAGATCGTCATCACTACCAGCTGACTCTTTCCTCTCCGTGGTGTGGCCGTGGAATTCACCACTGAGTGCAAAACACAACTGAGTGTTAGAAACTGCAATGAACAAAATGTTTGTGCCGCCCAGTGTCATTTCATATAGAAATCTTTATTATTTTAAGAAATCTTTATTATTTCATATAGAAATCTTTATATTCAGATGCAGTGGGACCCAGGTCAGAATTCTCTTTGAATGATCTCAGACATAAGTTTGGTATCACTTCCTATACTAACAGTATATTTTAGACAATTTATTCAGTATTACGAGAATTTTGTGTTAAATGATAAAACATATACTGTTATTAGCCATTTTCAACAAGTCTGTTAACTTTAGGTTCCATCTGTTTGTTTAAATCAAATGTTTGGAAATTAGTTTTATTAGTACCTCCTTCTCTATAGTGTGTAAAGTACATAATTGCTGTGTTTCATAAAGCCCGGTGCCTTGACAAATGTCAGTGTAGAAGCTGTTGTAGTAGAAATGTTTGCACAAATTTTGCATTATTGCATGAACGTCAGTTAACTGTGCTGACAGTTTTAAGGCAGTTTATGTGCAAAGTTTGTATGAAACGCAATGTTTTAAAAGGTTAATGCCTCCTGTGCATTTCAGTGTGTGTATATATGTGTATGTGTGTGTGAACGGAGCTGCTGGTGTACGTGGCACTGCTGTAGGTGTTTTTGCGCTGTGCCGCTGGGCCTCGCGCCCCAGGTGGAGGAAGCCTTCCTCACTTCCTCATCCAAACTCGGGTAATTACCATGGCAGACAATGTTGTAGATTTATAACGAGTCAATATGTAGATAAGGTTTGTGCATGCACACAGCTGGCTTCTGCCTGAAAGCTCTGCAGGTACGGAGGGGACGCCTTTGGGGCCTTTGCTGAAGCAAACTGTTGGCAAATAGTTTTTCAGCTGTATTTTTGTAGCGTTGATCACACTGTGGAAGTGCAGATGCTACCTTGAGGTCTACACTTAGACCAGTAGTTTGGCAAGAAATCAAATATTCGCAGTGATCCAACTGTGGTCAATCTCCCTAGATGTGTATGGTGGCTGCAAACCGCCGTAAAACCAGTTCATTAATCTGTAATATCTGTTTATGTGGTTACTGACACTACAACACGCTGTTTCTTTGAAAAATTGACATTCGTCTTGAAATTTTGTTTGCAACGTACAAAGTGTCAATTCATGATTTCAGTTTAGTTTACTAATAGGGTCATGAACACCTTAAAAACATTTATAATAGTTATACATAACAAAGGCAGTAGTGATCTGTGAAGACAGATCTGTGAAGACAGATCAGACCAGCTGACTCTTCACTTCATGGCGGCCATATCTTACAGTTTTCATGTTTTATTTTATGAAATGAGGTCCACTTTTTGTGTTTATTGGGGTTAATGTGCCAAGAAAGGTCATATTTAATTTCTATTGAATGACCATTCTCCATCCTTTTTAAATGACTTTGTTACTATACTATTGAAGCTAATATACATAAATGAGCTCTTTTAAAATTGTCTGGTGCCTCTTTTAAAAAGCAGTCCAGACTGAAACACTTTAACTTCACTGTGAGTAGGTGAAGCTAAAACTGCTGTTGGCTGAATAGGACTTATGGAAAAGTGTAGGATTTCTATGACATGACGACAGAAGCAAATTCTGTTTTTGCAGCTTAGTTGTCATATTTGAATGGCATGTTTTAAAACTTTAATAGTGTTTAAGTGGTACAATACACTCTAAAAAATAAAATGATGACCGTTTGGTTTCCATGATATGGCCTCTTTAACAGTGTAAATGAATGGAGGCTCACTGTATGGCAAGTAACGGATCACTGTTGCCTTCTTTATTTACGTGTTTTCAGTTAGTATTGTTTGTGACCTGATTTATAACTATTAATAAACACATTTTATACACATCCGTTTATTAACCCGTTTATATGAGGGTGGTTTAATTGTAAAGTGGAGACCCCATTGGCTACTTATGAACAAAACTAAACAAGCAAAGTAAATTTGGGGAAACTGTAAAAACACAAAAACCACATATATTTTTTTTTCAGCTAAAATAAAACTCGAAGACCTCATTTGTGTGTGCAGGGCCCTGGTCCTCGGTTTGGATGGACTTGGGGTGGCACTGGATTTGTGTGGTCTTGGCTTTGGAATGTGAACGGAAAGCCAAAACGTTTTCGGGAACCGACAAAAGGACCCCGCGCCTGCCAAACCTTCAGAAACACTTACTCACACGAGGCTCTGGTGGCACGACGCTAACGTCTCTCTGCTCTTTTCTGGGGCAAAGGAAAAAAAATCATCCTCTCTTGTGTCCCTGAAAGACGCCAGGACTCAATCAGCAGCTGCTCCTCAACATCTTCAGAAAAAGCTCCAAAAGCACGTGTGCCGGTGTCTCGGTAGGTGCGCGAGGAGCTCACAGTGGATCCTCGGCAGCCGCCAACGTGTCAGACGCCGCAAAGGATAAACGAGTGACTGGCTGAGATCAAGACACTCTATACTTTCCCTTTAAGTCGAAAGAGACACGTCTCCAGTCCTGCCTGTTTGTGTGTATACGTTATTCATCGAGACTGAGATGTTTTCAGTCCCTGTAAAGGCTTTCAGGGGCAAATTTTGACAGCTCTGGGTTGACTTTGTCACAATCAAGGGACGCAAGTTAATAGCTGGGATTTCTCACTTTAGCGTGACTGAGACCCCTGTCGCTTCTTCAGAAGGCCAGGTCCCAGTTTCACAGGAGAAAAAGATTTCGCTTTTATTAGGACGTCGTGGGGCTCTTCGCACCTCCTCTTCTCGAAGATCCTATTTAAAAATGTTTTCGTTTTTGTCGGGTCACCCCTCGCGCTTCTTTGGGAGGTTTTTAGGTTAAAGCGGTTTTTTTTTTCTTCTTTTTTTTTGTAACTTCAGTTCTACAAAGACATCAAAAGACTTGTGTTTGAAACTCCCGGTTGGTCACCATAAGGCATCAAGACTCCGGTTATTAGCGTCGGCTCCACCTTCTCATTCAGAGAGAATTAAAATTTAAAACAGCCGTAGAAATGACGCCCTGCCACGCCGTTTAAAAAGTGAAGAGCGTAAAATCAACAAGGCCTCATTAAGCTGGAATCTTCTGAGGACAAGCATTCTGACTTGAGCCTCATTGTGCCGTTCGGCCCCATTCATTTCCTAATTGGGTTCATTTTACATATGAAACGCTCTGAATTTTTAATGTTCCACAAAAAGAAGAAGAGGGGAGAAAAAAAAAGTTCCACAGCCGGTCTTTTTCACGCAGAGATACTGGGCCTGATAAATCGTCCAGTCTTCAGTTACCGTGGTAATGACTGGAGATATGGTCTGAAGCTGAGAGGAGAGTGAGCAGATTGGCCGGTTTGTGGTTTGGTGTGGGACAGGCTAGCTTTAGCGTGGGCGTTTGTAAAAGCAGCCCTGACTCGTGTGTTTGGGTTTGGGTCGTATTTCCTTGTTTATTTTCACGCAGCTCTGTCACTGCAGCCATTCAGACCGGTTGTGTTCACCATGTTTTATTGCTCTACTGCCAGGCAGCTCCTTTGTTTATACAGCCAGGCCGGGCGCCACCTGAAATGGAAAGGCTGGACGCTGATACTCAATTGCTGCTTATGATGGGAACCTCCTGAATCTAGACTGCGGCTGTTTGAACGTAGAGGTTAGGTGAAGGCTCGTCTGCTGCTTTGTTGCTGTCAGAAAACTCGGATTTCTAATTGTGTGCTCTGTTTTAAAAGTGCAGGCCTTTGCACTGGGAGAACATTTCAGGATGAATGGACCAGAGAGTTCTCCTTCGATTCTGGCTGAACCGTACACTCTTCAGATCCAACGCAGTTATTTTAACATTCATACATTTGACTTACAATTTAGTCATGTTACACTTGCTGGACTTCTCGAGGAGCAGAGAGGTGTGTTACAGTAACAGAGCACCACATGTCTGATACATGAGGAAGAACTGGTTCTCCATACAGAACCAGGTTCTGAAGCTTCAGCCGATCTGGTTGCTGAAGGAAAATGCTGATGCAAGAAATATTGATTTTTATCCTCAGACTGGCAACAGTTTTGCATCATTTATTTTATTCCTTCATTTCCGGTTTATGCTTTGAACATCTTGCATTAATAGTAAAAATTATTAACATTCATGAAAATATTACATGCTCTTTAGTGGCTCAGCTGTTTAAGTGTTAGGGTTAGGGTTAGGGTTCATCGGGTGAGTTTGATGCCCGGTGGTGCCTCAGTCATCCATGGCTGCTAGTTCAAGAAAGCACAATTGGCTTCTCTCTCTCTGGGTGGGTAGGGTGGTCCTCCCTCTCCCCATCACTCAGTATAACTGTCCTCTCTCTCTCTCTGGGTGGGTAGGGTGGTCCTCCCTCTCCCCATCACTCAGTATAACTGTCTTCTCTCTCTCTGGGTGGGTAGGGTGGTCCTCCCTCTCCCCATCACTCAGCATAACTAACGCGCGTGACTGGAATTAGTCATGGTGAAACTGAGGAGAAAATCTGAAACAAATGATATCAATGCCATAATTTGGCACATTCTAATTAAAACTAAACCATAGTTTGAACGGAAACCATGAAAAGATTGAACAATACACATATACTCTTTACATTAGTGTATACTAAAGTTATCGTTACTGAAGACACAATCATTGCTGTTTCACATGCATTTGAACATACAGAGCTGTGGCTTTTGTTTCTGCCGCAGAAACCCTTTATTAATCTGCGGCTCTGGAGGGAGAGAGAGGCAAAGCGGGCGCTCGAGATTACTGTTTCCAGGCAGGAAAGTTTGAAGTGCTTTTTGTTTGCGAGGAAGGTTCCGGGTGCTGTGTGCGGTTTCGCTGGGTGACCCTTCTGCTTTGTGTGTATGAGTGTGAGTGAGTGTGTGTGTGTGTGTTTGTGTGTGTGTGTATGTGCATAAACCCCCCTCCAGAACAGCGCTGCAGGCACAGCTTTCATCTGAGCAGTAACCTGTGGACTCCGAAACTCAAGGCGATGCAATTGCAGCTTTGTCAGTACACTTACTAATTAGAAAATTCCTGACCCCAAGCAAGATGTTTTAATTATGTGTTGTGTCAACGAGTTTGCAGATTTAATCCACCCTTGATACACACACACACACACACACACACACACACACACACACTCTCCAGTGGAAGAACACTAGCGCAGTCGCAACGTACGCATGATGAACAGGCCGTGTTTCTCGTCTTCTTGCCCTGTTCAACCCCTTTGTGCCCTCCTGGGCACTATCCAGGGGGGTTGGTTGGTTGGGGGGGGGGGCATGTATGTTTGTCTGAGTAGCTGAATGAGATGGAGATGCTAATGCTAACGCTCTGGCGTTTGCAAAGAAGGAAGAAAATAGCGGTTTGTGTGGGTGTGAGGCTAAACAATGTGACAGGGCTGCTCTCCGAGCGAGAGAGAGAGAGAGACAGAGGTGGAGAGTGAGAGAGATGGAAAGAAAACGCGCTCATTGGCGGTGAGTCATAGGCTGAAAGGCAGGAAAGGGTTAAAGAGAAATTGAGCGGGGCTGCTGGGGGCAGCAGCGCTGCAGAACATGGCAGTGTTCGTGCGAAGGCAAGTCATTTCCCGAAACACTGCAGACACAGCGCCCCAGGCACTTCGAAACCTTTGGAGACCAAAATGGCTTGCAGGAGTTAGAAGTAATAAGGTGTTTTTTTTTTCTTTCCCTTTTTTTTGCCTTCTTTCTCCTTGACTGAGATTCTGCACCGTTGCTATGCATCGCCATGGAGCTCTCTGGCTCGGCCGGGCTGTGTTTTATGTGGAGGTATTAAGATGCAGCCGTTTTCCAGATTTGTGGCTCTTTAGTCGGGGACGGAATTGAAGTTGTTTGTTTTGAATGTAATTCCACCATTTATCATGGGGTTCAAAATACAGTGGTTTACTCCCTCTCCACCCCCCCCCACACCCATTTGTACACTTCTTTTTTCAGTTCGGTTTTCTCCTCAGCAGTTCAAGACGAGGCCCTGCACTATAACGGAAATGATTCTGGTCCTTTATTCCTTGCCATTTTCGGACCGGCTCTTCCCCTACTGCGCAAAAGTCTTAGGCACCTGCCAAATTAATATTTAAAAACTGTTTAGATGAGCAGTGATTTTTCTTTTACCTTCCTATTACTAAATATAACGCAAAAGAATAAATACAGCTAACATTATACAGTAAATAATGATTTTTATGTTCAGTGTATCAGTGTGTTTCTTGTAGAAGTCCAGTATTATCATAGTTATCATCAGAAACCTGGTTAGACTTAATCAGTCCTTCATTAAATTAAATCAGGAGCTGTTGATGGAATTTCACGAATCCAAACGGAATCCAAAAGGAATCTGGAACCGAACCTGTGTTCTCCTCACCAGCTCACAAAATATCAACTGCTAACAAATCTTGATCTTTTTCTTCTTTCTTGTTTCTTGTCTTTCTAATGTTAACTTTACTAGCAGAGAGAGACTTCATCACACTGAGAAAAATTGGTGACTTTTGCCCAGTACTGTAGTGAGTGGCATAATTTACATTCGCTCAAACATAAACCAGGCTCTATTTCCTTTGTGGCCTGAAGAACAGACGGGCCTGCAGGTCAAGCCGTGCGGGGTGATGCCACTTGGTGTCCTGGCTGACCTATCTGTTAGCGGCTAGTGCAAAAAAAAAAATATGAAAAAATAAATATTACAACAGAAAAAAAACGCTCTCCCTGTGCCTCACTCCTGGGTTTTTGTGCATCTTGGCTGCCGCGGTTCGGTTCAAAGAAAGCCCGGGCCTGTAATCCGCACTGCGTACATCTGTGAATTATTATTCTAATTCTTTATACGTTTATTGGAGCTGAATAAACTCCACATCAAATACATCACTCGGGCGATGGCTGAAACGCCCCGGGCCAATCAGCCAACATCTGTTAACTCTTTCAAAATGTCCTCATCGGCCTTTTTCTCTAGGCGGAGGAGGGGAGGGAGAGGGAGAGAGAGAGAGGCGGAAAAAGGAAAAAGACCAGGCCTCTGGTCTTAATTAATGGCAGGAGCTGTTATGGAGGTGGAGGTTGAAGAGAGGGTCCGGTCCCACGGTGAGGGGGGTTGGGGAGGAGGTGGCTGTTGGAAAAGCACCGTGAAGGTGATCGTGTGGTTAAACTTGATGTCCTCACATAGCCTCAGGACAGGAGAGGAACCCTGTTCGAAGCCTGTGTTTCTAACTAAGATTACTAAATATAGGCTGTTAATGACGGAACAGTAACCGGCTTTAACGACACACCACCAGTCCAGTGCAAAAGTTCTGGTGCCCTAGGTGAAATTACGTATTTCTGTTGAAGGGAAATAAAATGTGCAAACATTATGGCACATTTTATATTCTGTGTTTTATTTTGTCCAGTATGTTAAATTCAGGAAATAAACAGAAATTGTGCACTAACTTTATTTTGTTAGTTTGAAATCAATTAAATGTCATTAAGTTCGTCTATGCCTGTAAATTAGTACAAATTCTCAGTGATAACCAAACTGTTTAAATGGTTATAATCCCAATAGGTAATTTTTGTGTTGTATAAGAATAAATGACTTTTTTGTTTAATGTTTAAAATGTCTGTTTTAACACCAGTGCAGTAAAACTAAAAAAACTATTTTTGGTCTCCAGTCATTACAGTGACAGGCTTATAAACTAGTTCTCTTTCAGATTTTTTTTCTGAAATTATTAATAAGGCAGTTTGGTCCTGCATTTCTGCAATAATGGCTTCTACTCTTCTGGGAGGCTTTAGACAGTAGAACATTGCTGTGAGGATTTGATTGCATTCAGTCACAAGAGCATCAGTAAGTATTGATGGGACAGGTACTGATGTTGGATGATGTTCTGGATCACAAACGCTACTCCAACTCGTTCCATTTCAACTGGAAGCAGCTCCCTTACTCAAGAGAAAGCTTGACATTGGCCAGAGTCTGCCTTTCCATTGACAGTGCACTTCTGTAGAGGTGTGTGCCAACCCACTGTCCTTCAGGTGGTTGTATTATTGCATAAATCATTTTATCCTTCTTTTAACTGCCTTCTCAGTTTCAGAGAGTTTGGTTTTATATCTTAGGACCACCCTGAGAATCCTGAAAACACCTGCCATCAACATAGCGTGGGGAACGTGTGAATGTTGCAGTTTCTGGATTTCAGATCTCCATTGTTCCCCACACTGCTTCAACACGTCTGTTTTAAATAATGCAGTAATTACCAAACCCTTGATGTGACGAATCAGGTGTGCTGGTGCAGAGGAACTGAACTGCAGTCCTTCAGAAACAGAACTGGCTGCTGTTGCAGTGCGCTCGTTGCGTTAAGACCACAGCCGTTTTGTGTTATGTACCACATGTTGCTCCAGCACTGGAGCTGCGTAAACTTTCCACTTGCTCTGTTTAACTCTGTTGACCTCCGCACAGTATAGTAACCCAGAGGTTACACTGGAATTTGAAAGGTGATGGATTTCTTCCCAGTTTAATAAACTTAGGTTTTGGGGTTTTGGTGACTAACCATGCTAATTAGCTAGCTAGCTGGCTAGATCAAGTACACTTAACATGGTAAACAAATTTGTACATAATGAGGTAAGATCTCTGCACATTGTCGTTAAAATCCAGCACAGGGCAGGTGTTGTGCATCTAATACTGTAACCTTCTGTAACCCTTTCTCCACTCTACACAGCTCACAGTTCATGTGTGAGAGAGACCCTCTGTTCAACACATTTGCCTCCCATTTTTCTGTGAAACAGGGTTGGTCTTTTTTCTTCTAACATAGAAAAAACATACACAGTTATTGATTTAGCAGTTCATAGAGATATATAATATAAAGGGTAGCAGAACACTGTTCCAAACTGTTCCCTTACATTTTATCTGTTAAATACGTTCATATCTTTAGCTTAGCTTTGTTTAACTTCTTTGGTCTAGTTAGCTCTGGGCTAATCTCACAAGCCGGATTTCTCGTTGCATCCAGGAGGTTGGATAGGTTTCGTTAGTTAGTTTGGCAAAGAACCACCTATTGTGACAAGAAGGGAATGCTTGTTGCTTTTGCATGACTTTTAAAATGTGCTACGACAAAAACAGACCTGCAGGAAACAAGTGGCCAAATATGCGTAGAAGTATCTTGTTAATACTTCAAAAGACTCTTTGTTTTGCTCTGAAATGCTGATTATTGCAATCCTGCATAAAAGACTAATGGTTGCTACTGGTGCATTTAGGTTATTAACAGTTCATTTCCCATCAGGAAACACGGAGGTGCATATATAAAATCCCAGAAGCCCAGAGGTCTTCAAATCCCGAGTTTCCCTCCTGATTTTGTAATCATTAGTAATTAAGTGATGTAAGTAGTTGGCCAGACCTACCAGTGATCACAAAATCCAGAACTGGGAATTGGATTCAAGGTCAGGCTTTGAAGACCATTGTTTTTAGACGGAGCCATTACGTGTGGTTGGAGTCTCCTACTAGCTTTGGGCTGGTTAGCTTGTGATTTGGCCTTCCACTAATCTGCCATCCTTATCTTTTACAGTGGCTTATTATCCCTCTATCCATCACTCTCTATCTATGTGTCACTCTCTCATCTCCCTCTCTCTTCTCCTCTCAGTGGAGGATTGCTGAGGCAGCAGGATCAGCTCTTCAGGGCCTGGATGCTGTAATTGTGTGTGTTTCTTGCAAAGGGGGCCATTAACCTGCAGCCCTGAGGTGAAGCCCTGTCCAAGTCCAATATTGGCTTCAGCATCAAGTGCACCACCGCCACTCATACAGCAGCCCATCAGCAAAAAAGAAGGCCAGAGAAGAGCAAAGAAGCGTTTTAGTGATTCCTGCCAAGTTCCTGCCCTCCTCCAGCCACCAGACAATTGAAGAGTATGGCTGTGACTAGAGAACGAGTGAGCGAGAGAGAGAGAGAGAGAGACGGACAGAGAAAGGGAAGCACATTAATTATTAATGGAAAATAAATTTAGCAAATTGGGAGCTAATCTAGAGGACCCCATTACTGTAGGGGACAGTACAGGTTGGAAGAGTTGCGTAACATGTAGCTAATAACTTAAATAGAGAGAATGCAGGATTAGTGACAGCTGCTGATTCGTTACACAGCTTGGGTCAAACATATTTGACCAATCAGTGGCTTTCTCATGGTTTTGCAGTGGCGGCTTGCCATGGCAAAATCGTTGCAACCAC
The DNA here is from genome assembly GCA_037974405.1 of Brachyalestes nurse. Taxonomy (NCBI): domain Eukaryota; kingdom Metazoa; phylum Chordata; class Actinopteri; order Characiformes; family Alestidae; genus Brachyalestes; species Brachyalestes nurse. Next base: position 15,870,038 of record JBBPCY010000019.1, read on the forward strand.
AGAACAAAGCAACTAAACGGCCCCCATCAACAACCCCCCACCTCCTGGTTAACAAAACGACGGCCTCCACAGTGCTTGGCAAAACGAAACCTAGCCCTGTTGACAAAATGGAAACAACCATTGGTTGACAAAACAATCAACGAAATACTATGACTGATCTAGGATTAGATGTTTCTCTTAAGAGTTAGAGGCCATAGCTGTCCTAGAATCAGTTTTCCAGAATAATCTAAAGGCCTTTATTGAACTAGAATCAGTTTTTTTAGTTAGACAACTTTGATCTCAATTCCGAAGCTGATCTAAGATCAGTGTTTTTTCCCTGCGAGAGCTAAATGCCCAGCCTGTCCCGGAGCAATGGCATAATGTGTTATTAGCCTGCGTCCACAAACACATTATGACTATATTAGTCTTCATCCACGCTCACACACCCTTTACCAGTCACCTCTCACAGTCGCCATGATGTGTCGCTCTGTGTGTGTGTGTGTGTGTGTGCGCCCCTCCAGCGTGTTGTCAGCAGTGGGTGTGTAGGTGCGAACGCTAGCAGGAGCTTCCTCAGACCCTTCTGCTCTCACACTCGCTCTAGTGTGTGTGTGTGTGTGTGTGTGTGTGTGTGTGTTTTACTCTTTTTTTTAATTTTTCACGGCTTTCCGCTTTTTCTGTTTCTTCCGTTACTATTGTCTTTCTTCTTTACATTCTTTTGCTTTCTTTTTCTTTTTTGCCGTTTCCTTTTTCTGTCATTCTTTCTTTTGTGCTTTTTTGCTTTCATACTTTCTTTTCTTTATTAGATAGCATGCAGTGGCATGCTATCTATTGTTATCCTTATACTTCTTCTTATTATTATTATTATTATTCCAGGATTAATGCGGCTCGAACCGCTTAACGTAGAAACTTCGTTCCAACTTTCCTGCGAAGAT
>JBBPCY010000019.1:15902035-15917375 GCA_037974405.1 Brachyalestes nurse
TCTCTCTCTCTCTCTCTCTCTCTCTCTCTGTCTCTCTGTCTCTCTGTCTCTCTCTCTGTCTCTCTCTCTCTCTCTCTCTCTCTAGCAGGTGTAGGAGGACTCTCACTGCGAGGAATATCTGCCCACTTCTGTCAGTAACTTTTGTCTTGCGCTGGTAGAGAACAGTGACCTATTTTCAAAGATGCTCTTCCCTCTCTCTCCCACTTTCACTTACTCAGGCTGAGGCTGAGGCGATGCAAAAGAACGGCAAATGCATTGTGATAATCTAACACTGTTCACAGGTAGACATCACCACCCCTGGAACTTGCCTGGTCACGATACACAATACTTTGCTTAATGTTTCTAAAAACATTGCTTAAATATTGTTTAATAAAACACTGTAGATTATTTATTAAAGTGCCCCCGACTGTAACTTGTTTAATCAAATGCTGCTGTCTTTAAATTGTTTGATAAAACACCACAGACTTTAAATCACTTAATGAAACCCCACTCACTTTTAACTGTTTAATAAAACACACAAAATCATTTATTTTAAAAACGTTCACACGCATGATGTAAAAATGAAGAATGCTCTGGAATGAGACCAGCAAATCCACTCTGCATCGCAAAATAGGGCCCTAGTCTTAATCTGGGAACTGTTCCTGAGGTCATAATTCAGTCCAAGCCTAGGCTTAATCTGGAAAACCTGTCTCTGTATCTCCAAAGCTATTATTAAGTATTAGATTTACTGTATGTTAATGTAATTAGATAGTAATTAGTCATGTTGAAGCCCAACAGTGTAGGTCAGGTGATTTTTTTTCCCTTCAAAACTGTGGAATAAAAATGTAAAATGATAAAAATAAAAGGGTTTTGGTAGGACTGAGACGTTGCGCTGCGCGAGTTACAGGCGTGTGTGTATCTCTTCATCCTCTGGTCAGATTAAGAAGCTCTCTCTGCACGGCTGTTCTTCCTCGCTTCATCTATCTCTCTCTGTGTCTACTTCACCATTCTCTCTTACTTTCTCTTCTTTCTTTCACTCGCTCTCACTCGCTCTCTCTCTCCCTGTCCCCCCCTCTCTCTGGAAATCGATGCAAAATGCTTTATAAAAAACCAATACTCATCTCCCTGTTGTGCCTCGGGTCTTCCTTTCTCATATGCTCTTGCAATTCTTCCAGCTAGAATTTCACCATACGCCTCCAGGCCAACTCTGTTTTTCATCTCCACTTTTTTAAAAAGCAATTAAAATGCTGCCTGTTTTTCTTTTCTTTCCCTTCTCTCTCTTGCTCTCTCCGCGTCTCTCTCTCTCTCTGTCTCCGTGTTTTCGTGTCTCTCTGTCTTCTTCGCTCTCTCACTTCTGTCTCTCTGTGTATCTTCCTTTGGATCCTCTTTCTATTCTTTCCCCCCCTTTCTCCTTTATTCAGTCTCTTTTATTCTCTCTCCCATTTCGTTCCTCTGTCTCTTTGTATGTTTCTCTCTTTTTCCTTCTCGCCCTCTCTCTGTCTATATCCACCCCTTCACTCGGTCTCCACTTTCAATTCTTCCCTTTCTCTCACCCTTTCAATTCTTCCCTCTCTCTCACCCTTTCAATTCTTCCCTCTCTCTCACCCTTTCAATTCTTCCCTCTCTCTCACCCTTTCAATTATTCCCTCTCTCACTCTTTTAATTCTTCCCTCTCTCTCACGCTCTCTATCTCTTCTCAGTCTCTTCTTTCCTCTCCCTCTCTTCTTCTTTCTCTCGGTAAATCGGTCTCTCTTGCCCGCAGTACCTGAGTGGGTGAGATTCTCTATCTCTCTATCTCTCTCGGTTTTGTTTCTGTCATGACAGATAGACTTTGCTGCCTTTCAGAGAGAGAGTGAGGAAGAGAGAGAGACAGAGAGAGAAAGAAAAAGATACAAGAGGAGGAAAAGAAGAAACATCAGTGTGTATGAGAGAGATGTGTGTGTGTGTAAGACATGGATAGACAGACAGATCGGAAGTAAGACTGTGTGTGTATCTTTCCACCAGGCTCTCACTCCAGTCTAACACAAACACACACAAACACACACACACACAAACACACACACTGGTCACTGTGGACAGACTACCAGACCACTGTATTGTTTAGTGCAACTCAAAATACTGTTTGTTAATGCAAATGAGCTCTGTGACCAATCACAGTGTGCTCTGAACATTCTGACCAATCACAGCTCTGCATGAGTTTCTCTGGTATTCTGATGAATGAAGGTGTTCAGCTAATCCCACAAAAGTCGGTTATTCTGTCCGGAATAATGCAGGTCAGTAACCACGTCACACTAATAACTGCATCACACTAACAGTTTGTGGCGTGTTGACTGGAGGGGGAAGGGTGGTTTGTTTAGTTGACCAGACGTTTTTGTTTTTGTTTTTATTGCCATGGCGACAAACAGTTTGGTGCACACATCAATGTGGGAAAATAATACCAGCGGAAATCTAATCAAATCATACAAATAGTGACTGATGTAACTACAAATTTCACCACTGTAACCAGAGGTGTCCAGCGTTTTTGTTCTGTGGGAGAGCCTGAAGGCCAAAAGGAAGAACAGCAACAAATACAGAAGGCACAAAGATTTCAAATCATTTTTTAACAATGTCATTTATTACAAATACCACACATTTATTTATACTGTACTTTTTCTAAATTGCTTTTTCTAAATTTTGTTTTGTATTTTCTGCAAATTCGAGTTTGATTTCTATCTATTTAGTGTATCGTCTATGCTGAGTTAGAAAAAAATTAGAACAAAAATACAGTATATACTAACTGTGCCGTAATTTGTGCACAAGCCAAATATTCCTCCAAAATGTTACATTCTGAACAAATCGAGTAGGAGTTTGTAAACATTTAACATACAACCAGTCAGAAGTTTTTACCACCACAAGTGCAGATCTTTATTCGTCTGAAAGTTGTTGAGTGAACAACTACAAATGAAAATATCTCAAATAAAACAAGTTTTCTCAATACGATGAAGGAATCTGTAACCGTGCTTGTCTGACTCCTTTTAACTGGTTGTGTGGTGAATCAGAGTCAAATTCTAGACTGTCCTTTAACTTTAAATGCACTAATTAAATATTTCACCCCACTGACTGTCACTTAATAGATCATTAAATATCTAACACTTGTCTGGTGATTTATATTGTAATTATAAATTATATTAAGTGACTTTTTGTAGGTTAGTAGTGATGATAAAATAGGACATTTTCTGGCTAATAAAGGCACTCAAATGGTGAACACACTGTAAATGTATTTTTGAACAAAGAATACTGATTTTTAGTAAATACTGAGTAACATACAAATCTTTGAGACTGGTAGTGTACAACTGGATAGTTTGACTCAGTAAGTTATATTTGGCATAAATACACAGGATGAGGGTTCTGGTGGGTTCCTCATGGACCAATCAGAACAAATTCCGTGGCTTTTTTTCCTCACTGTACTTGACAGAAAAGGGCTGAACAGTCTTCTAAAAAACCTTCTGCGGTTTCAATATTGCAGAACCTAACATTACGATGCCAATTAGCAAGCGGTGTATTATGCAGCTCTGTGAGAATTCTCCAAAATGAAGCTCAGATCTAACTAAAGCCTCCAGTCTGGACTTTTCCTCGCCGGCAGGCGTGAGCGATCGCCTGCGTGCCTGAGCACCGAGCGTCACCACATGTTCGTTAGCCCTGATTCTCTTCAACTTCCCATCTGTCCCACGTAACTGATCTCTGTCAGGAGCGCTAGCCGAGGCTTCTGCGCTCGCAGCCAGCTCTGCCTGCGGTCCCCATAAATGTTTCATGGCTTCTGTCTCTTCGGCCCGGCCGGGCGAGCGCCGAGACTAATGCCGCCCCATTAGTTAGTGCACTAAGTTTCTCTTCCCTCCGTGCATTATTAACAGATCAATCTATTAAAAGACATCATCAACTTAAAAGTCCTTTAACCTTGTTCTTAGCTGTCGCCCTCCCCTTTCTGATCCGCTCTTTCGCTTCTTTAACCTGTTCGTGTCTAAAACGGTTACATTCGGCACAAGAAAAAGGCCACGAAACTTGATATTTTCTTTAGTAACACCTTGGACGAACATCTGTGTTCTTTTAATTAAAGGTCATTTACATAAACAACCAGTCAAAAACTTTTGCACACACCGAGATTTTCTACATTTGTTTGTTACTCCCTTAATATTCTTTGCTAAACACCACATTTACAGTATGTTCAGCATTAGAGCACCTATTAAGTGACAGTCAATGTGATGAAACAGTAACAAGTGTATTTAAAGTTAAAGGACAGTCTAGAATTTGACTCTGCTTCACCACAAAACCAGTTAATAGACCTGCACTGTTTCAGATTCTTTCATCTTATAAAGGAAACTTGTTTTATCTGACACATTTTCATTTATAGTTGTTCACTCTACAAACTTCTTATGAATAAAAATCTGCAGTTTATGATATAAATATAGTAAAAAAAAGGGTGGTGTGCAAAAAACACCCTTTTGATTGGTAGATATACTTTTATACTCAATGAGATTGTATATCCCAGTTGGGTGGGCTTTCAAATCCACTGTGAATTAGAATTAGAATCAGAATTAGAATTTTGATCCCGGAGGAAATGGAGCATGTTACGACTGCACAGACACACATAGACAAGAACAATATAAAATATAAACATAAAATAAAAAACTGCAGAAAATACTCTGTACGAAATACGCAATACTACGTACAAAACATGCTGAGGTATAAACTCTATAGACAAATAACTTACTGCTAAGTAGTTTACTAGTATCACAAATAGTGGTTTGGAGTTGTTCTCTATACTCAGTTCACTATTACATGTAATAGAGACATAAGTAGTGATATCGCAAATACAAGCTTTATATAAAGACACAGTGTCTCAAATCTGATAGTAATAAATGTGGAGTGAATTAAATTCGGTATGAATCTGTGTGGTTTTAGTGTGGTTTTACAGCCTGATGGTAACTGACTGTATTTGATGGTAACAGACTGATAATGTCAATGCCTGTCACTCTATTGTGTACCTGTGTGTGTATCTACAGTGTTCTTATATTTACTTATATACCCACTCTGTATATATACACATATACTCATTGTGTACATACATACAACTTGATTAGGTCTACACTTAGTTTACATATAGTTTACATATACACATATGTATATATTTTACAACACAGATGTCTATATTTTTGTTTCTAGATTGTATATTGTACATTTTATACTGTACCGTTTGTATAGTATTTTATTCTATTGTATTGTTTTCTTAATTTCTGCCGCTCCTAACTTTGTTCTGTCCACTTTCTGCCTGCCAAGCAAATTTCCCACTGTGGGACTGTTGTCTTAATAATAAGATACTGGTGTACAGAGAGAAAATTTCAAAAAATGCATTAAAGTCCAGATACTTACGAACCTACTATATACTGTATTGCAGCCAAAAGATTTTAATAGGAGTTTTTGTGCTTTGATCTATCCAAAAGGTTCATTCATATTTATGAACAGGAAACTTCTGGACCAAAAGAGGAGTGGGTCTCACTCCATCTCAAATCTGGGCGTCCTACTGGCCCCCTCTCTGACATTTTACCCTTACATTAACTTTTCAGTCAAAAGTGCATTTTTTCCTTCTTAATAATATCATAATATCTCACACAACCATCTATCTCTTTCCATGAAGGATTCTAAAACATGTATTCATGTTTCACAACTTCTGGTCTTGATTACTGTAATGCTCTTTTTGCTGCTCTCCCAACAAAACCATTGCTAATCTTCAGTGTGAGCAACTTCTCCTCCAACTTCTCCACTTATATCTAACCGTATTCAGTTTAAGCTGCATCTCATTACCTTTAAAGCTCTGACCATCTTCATTGGGTGGTAGATTTCTTAGATTAGATTCGATTAAACTTCATTCTCACTGAGCAGTGTATGCAGTTAACATCTAACCAGAACAACATCATTTACAAGTAATGTGCAGATAATGAGAAGTACAGCAGCGTAAGAATATTTTTACTACAATACGAAAGAGGACCATTTGAAGGTGAAGGTATTACAACAAGGTGCTGCTAAACAAGGAGTTGAGCTAGATGTTTAAAGTAAGCAGTAAATACACAGATTATTATACATGGATAAAATAAAATTAGTAGTGAAATGGAGATAAACTACACACTTTCCATAGTTATGTCGCACCTAAACTGTACAAAGATGGTACAGAAGTTGTATCATGCTCTGATTTTCCAGTGTATCTCTGTCCAGTAAGGAGGTTTCTGATGCTTCAGTGGCGCAATTCTCTCCTCACAGGAGCGGGCGTCATCCTAAAACTCTGTCCATGGAAAGTTTTTTTCTATCAGAGCCACATTTGTTATTGTGGTCTTTTATTATTTAGAGTCTTCTTTGAGTTTTTTCATTGTTTCTTGAGCATCAAATACCAAACCCAGCTAACTTGTTAGCGATGTCCTTTGCGTTACTCACAACATTAAAGATAAATTTGTTTCCATCATAGAAAACTTCCACTGAATTTTATCTTACGGACGGTCGTGCTTGTACTCCACTGTTGTTTTTTGTGGGGACACTAAATGAACAACGGCCTCTTTCCATGTTGTAATGCTGTGACAACATTCTGACCAATCAGAAAGCAGTGATGCAGGCAGATCGGCTGCAGCCTGCTTTCAGCCCTGCCGACGAGCCGCACGGATACAGTTCGGGTACGAGTCGCTTTATTTATACTAGAAAAACATTTGTTCAAGGTTCCTTGCGCCAGTGGAAAAGCTCCATCAGTTTTGTGGCTCACAAACTATGGAATTCCCTCCATAGTGCTCTTTTTTCTTTCAAAACCCAATTAAAATATTTTCTCTGGCTCTTCTCCAAACTCTGGGTTCTGTTGTCCGTTTGTTTCTTCCACCTACTTTAATCTGTGTAGTCGTAATGTTTTTGTTTACTACTCTCTGTTAAACACTGTTTCACTGTCTCAACTATTTGTAAAGCGAGCTTGAGCTTGAGAAAGGTGCTATATAAAAAATGCATTGTTATTATTATGATTATCATAATTATTGTTATTATTATTGTTATTGACCCTTTGTGTGCCTAAGCATGTCTGCACTGGCTGTTGCGTTTGGTTATTTTTCAGAGGAACAAAAGGGAAGGTGGTATAAATGAGGGGCGGCAGCGTGAGAGCGTAGCCTGGAGCTACGCGATAAAGAGCAACAGAGGGCTCAAACGCTGTTTTCTGTTCCCTCCGCGACAACACATCACACTGGGCTGCTGATTCTTGCAAAGTGTGTAGCTGTGAGCCGAAATATAATCAAGCAAAATCATAAACGATGATTTAAAATGATAATAAAGTGAAACCACTCTATTCTGAACCACCCATGACTTTCTACCTCACATCCGATGCAGCTCCTGTTTCATTTTCCAAGCAAATTTAGTCAAATTCCATCTTTAACTCAACATCGTAAAACGAAATACCAGTTACCAGCGCAGTGTCCCACACTAAAAAATCCCTGAAAATCCATAACCAGTGGTTTGATTTACTACTGGGATGTGAGCACTGGAAAACATGAGAAAAAGGGAAATACAGGAAAACGAACTGGAAGAGCGCTTTAATTCAGTTCAGATTTATTTGTATGGAGGCTTCCACAACAGGCGTCATCACACAAAAGCTTTCCAGAAATCCCCTGGTGAGCGAGCCAAGCGCGAGAGTGGCGAGTAAAGCCTCCCTGAGAGCAAAAGAAAGAAACCTTGAGTGGAAACAGGACCCGAAGGGGGGGTCCCGTGGTCCCGTCCTCCTCAAACGAAGCCACTCAAATATCCAAACTATTTTCACCTTTAATAAAATTAATAACCGAGTCGATGCTTTCTGGTCATCCTCTTTCCAAACTTCTCTGCAACAGAGATTCAAACTTAAAGCCTGTGTGAAACGGGGATCGTTTGAATTTGATCAATTTTGACTATGGTTCTGCTTACCAATTCCAGATCTAACCCTATCAGCTGGTCGTGGTCAAATTCTAGACTGTCCTTTAAGTGCACCAATAAACTGTTTCATCACTTAATAGCTCATTAAATACTGAACTCTGTGGTGAAGCACATTATAATTATTTTTACATTTGGTGGCATTTTGTAAGTTAGCAGTGATGAAAAGCAAGGTTAAATGATATTTTCTGGCTAACAAAGACACTCAGACGGTGAACGTACTGTAAACGTATTTGTTAGTCAAGAATACTGAGTGTATTTTTAATAAATATTTAGTAACTTGCAAATGTAGAAAGGCTTTTAACTAGTAGAGTTACAAGAATGTATTTTTAAAAGGATAATATCAATTCAGTTAGTTATATTTGGTATAAAAATACATTCTCTCTGGGTGAGGGTTCAGGTGGGTTCCTCAAGGACCCAATCAGAACAAATTCTGTGGTGTTTCTCCTCATCAAAACTAACACGAAAGGGTTGAATAGTGTTCTAAAGAGGCCTCTGCAGTTTCAATTCGATTCCATAGAGGTAAAAAAAAAGCCAGAGGAATGTTTAGATAACAAAAATATTATTCAGAAACTTCTAGAAAGTTCAAACAGCAACAGGAGTAAAATGCAATATGTCATTTAAAACAGGTACGAAGAAGTGCATGTCACTGTGGTTATTTAGCATTTAGAAAATGAGTATTTTCTTATTGGTCCTCATTTGGAACCTACTTTTGCTTCCCAGTCCTAGTGAAACACATCCCTGACAGACTGTGAATGAATTGTCAGAGGAAGGCTGGAGAATTCTAGTCGACCCTGCAAATGAAACCTGTTTCTGATTCAACCACAACTTAATGAGATTCATTTATTATCTATCCAGTGGCTGGTCTTGCTGGTGCAACACAAACAGCCTGTTTTCTGTATGTAACAGCATTTTGTGTGTATTGTATAGCGTAGAGTACAGCATTACTGAAATGTTTTTATTTTACTTCTGACCTTTTTTAGCTTTTATTTGTTTTATATTTCATATTTGTGCGTTTTTGTATCAAAAAAGTATTCTGATTGTGATTCTACACCTAAACTCACTCAAACTCTTATTCTGAATTGTGGCAACCCTGTGCAAGGTATATAGCACGTAAATTAAAGGGAATACGTCTCAAAAATAAGGGTAGAACAATTTCAAAGCAGCATCGAAGAACTGAAATCAGTTTTGTTGAAACCTTCTGATCGTCTCTCATTTTCTGAGGAAACTACTGTAAGTGGGACAGTGCAGTCAGAGTTATGGGTCAAGTATTTACATCTGTCTCTCTAGGACTGCAGACAACATACAGACGATTCATATTGTTTACAGACGGCACACTGCAATACCGAATCTCATCTATTTTTGAACTCTTTAGGGTCTTGAACTTTTGCACAAAAACATCGTCTTTCACAATTCACACAATCGGTTGAGTTTATCTATTTAAAGCTCCATCCAGTCATTAGCGCACATCTAACATCCACTTGAACCTACATCTCGGATTAGGAAATCGTATCAAAGCCGAAAATATGCATATCGTAAAAAAGAGCAGGACATTTCACTAGACTACTTACTGCCTTTTCCAGCATCATCAGCAAACACTGTTCCTCAGGTAAACACAGATAATGCAATGCAAAAAGCATGCAAATACATAAACTCGCTCAGTGACTTCTGTTCTTATTACTGTGCGACCAGTACCACGTGAACTGAAAACAGCGTGTCTAAAAAGGACAAATAAAATGAAAAAAAAAATTATGCACACACCAGGGTCTGAACTGTTGTCTCCAGTGTGCCCCCTGTCCCAGCCTGAATGTAAAGAGCTTCTAATACTTCTCCACATAAAACAAAATAATGTATAATAATATATAAAAACGTATATAATAACGCATGCATATACAGAGAACTGTGACAACCTAATAATCCGTTTTACTCTTTAACATACTTTTTAAAATACAGCAATATAGCAAACAAACTGCATGCACAACGCAGAAGCACTTTTTTTTCTAAACGTGTTTCTTTCTATCACCCTCTGACTATGCCCAATTCTTCTCCAGTTATCCCAGTTTGAGAAAGCATGTAATTAAAGGTTATTCTGAAATAAGGCAGTCGGGAAAAAGTGCACAATCGTGAAAAAAAAGTGGCAAACATGTGAAAAGCCCAAAAAACACAAGTTATACAGAAAAAGCACAAAACATGATTTATACAGAAATGGTATGAGTAATGCAGAAACGGTATGAGTTATACAGAAACGGTATGAGTTATATAGAAAAAAAGCATGAGCAGAAAAGGAAAAAACATAAAACTATATACCGTGGTCCCTGGATGGGAGCGTGCAGGGCTCTTACCTGGAGTCCGGGTACTTGGTGAGGGTGGCCAGGCTGCTGGTGTACATGTGTCCGCCCACGTCGATGTGGACCGGCGCGTTGGCTTTGGTGAGCTGCGCGGGCAGGGGGATGCCCTGCGCCGCCAGAGGAGAGACCGGCGAGCGGCTCAGAGACAGGCGAGACATGCTCCTCCCTTCCTGCAGGCACACGAACGGGAAAGCCATCAGAACCGCGCGAGTGTGTGTGTGAGTGAGCGAATGAATGAGTGAGTTTGTGCGCGCGCGTATGTGTGAGAGTGTGTGTATGTGTGTGCACATGAGCATGAGTGTGTGTGTGTTTGCGCTTTATCCTCGATGAACTGCGTTTGCACGTGTTTTTATACACAGAGACCCCTCGGGGCGGAATGAAAATGTTTATTAGCGATGCGGAGACACGGACGCGAGCACTTCGCCTCTAGGGAGGAGAGAGGGAGGGAGTGAAAGTGGGGGAGAGGGAAAAGAAAGAGAAAGGGAAAATCATCCAAGTGTGTTGCTGTTGTTGTTTAATCAAAGCTCGTGTTGTTGGATGTGATGCGTGTGTATCTAACGTTCGCAGCTAAGCAACCGTTGCTATGCGTTTTTTTCTCTCTCCCCTTTTTCCCGCCTGTCGCTTTGAAAAGATGGCGAGGCGGGGGGACCTGCAGCGGGCTGCTCCCGTTCTGCTCATCACTCAAAGCGGGTTGAGGGAACTCGTTTGCTGGATGTTTCCGAATCGAGGCAGATGATGGGATGGACAGGTGCCAGATCTCCAAGAGCTCAACGTTTAAGTCCGTATAACCTCTCCCCTCACCCTACGACCCCCCTCCGGCTCGCCTGAATGGACTGACCTGACAGCAGCAGCTTCCACTCGTCTCCCACATCGAGCCTAACAGTTATTTAGAACTCCGGCGGTGTTTTTGTTTTCCCACCCGTATTCCAAAAAGCCCCGCCTCCCGTGCGCCTCTTGGCTAGTGTGTCAGCCTCTTGCGCTACTATTGGCTAATGTATCCGCCTCCTGCACTACCATTGGCTGCGAGTCGAATCGGGATGAAGAATACAATAACCAATCACAGCGAAGGTGAATAGACGAGCATCCAATCACTGTGCAGGTGGCGACAATAGTAGCCAATCACAGCGCCAAGAATCTCGCACAACACTCTTTAAATACCCCCAGACAACGGGTGGAGAAAAAGGGCAACAATAAAATAAAGAATAACAATAAATAACAAAAAACGCTTAATTTTATACTTCTGCTTAAACTGAAAAAATGTCACAGGAACAACTGCACCACTGTTTCAGCAACAAGTTCTTCCAGTCTGAGGCTGCCGTTGTGACTCACGAAAGACAAAACAAACCAACAAACAAATAAATAAATATGTAGTTCGCTCTGGGCAATGCTTTAGGCCAAACTGCACATTTTCCAGGGTGTGAAGCCCTGCAGGAATAGTGTTACACTTTAAACAGCGTTCTATTTTAAACCTAGAATGAGTAATACTCGGTCAAGCTTTAAAATAACCTCGATTATGCTCATTTAATATTATCTTCAGTGGAAAATGCATATTCAACACTAGAGGGTCAAAATATCAGTGTTGCGATTTACTGTTGTATGTTGTGTCTGTGATGCCTTTCAATATATTTTTCTATGATATCAGATACCAATCACAGCTCCTGTTAAGACCACTTCCCATTTATTTCATCTTCCCATTACATTATTATCCCTTTGAATTAAACAGGCTGTTTTTGTCACTGTGCGTTTCAGACTGATAAATGTAAATGATGTAATTTCTTATTGGCTGTCCTGTATTGTAGCAACACAGGGATTAAAACTGTCCTGAGAACTGCCACATGAACAGGCGTGACTAGGCTGAAGAAGGAGATATATGAGAACGTGTTGTTTTGTGACATCACAAAAACTACTATTTGAAAACAGTCTGTTTTTGTAGCTTATTTTCTTTTTATTGACTAAATGGACAGATGTGTGAATGCTCTATTTGAACAATATTTATAGACTTCATAGTCTTATTTTATTAAAGAAAACTGATGATATGGGCCCTTTAATATTGTAAAAGGTATCACAATCGCAAAATTGAGCAGTGAAATCACAATACTGATGTTTAGTTCATATTATGCAGCTGTACTTCCCAGCATGGGAAACAATCCCACCTATTCATGTAGCCACGGGGTCGTAACGAAAAGTTGTCTCTCCCTGTCTGTCTCTCTCTCTGTCTCCTGATACACTCCGGTGGGAGGAGCCGCGTATGCGTGTGTGTTACACTACATTCAGATGCAGATATAAAAGCTGCTCCACATGAATAGAGGTATGTAAAACACACCAACCTACCTGGACCTGGAAACACCTTCACACACTCATAAATTGCACCTTATCGACATCCTTTCCAGCTCATTCTTGATTTGACATGGGTACCAACAACCCCAGGCATAATTGGCACCTATTTTTGGCCAACAAACTTAATTTAAAACCCCACTAAATAATAGTTCTACAGAGGGGCTGCATAATATATTCTCTACTAATCATTATCACAGTATCGGTCTCTGCAGTACTGATATTGCAAAAGGCTGCAATATACAAATGAGCCTAACGGATCACAGGGTGACCAATCACAGCTCCAGGTGAGTTAATGGGTCTTCTGATGAATCGGGGTCTTCTAGTAATGCAACAAGTCTAATTATATTAATCTTCAACCATTAACGGTGTTGGGGAATCAGTGCACTAATACTGCCACGGCCAGAATAAAGAGGTGAATTTAAATGTGTTGGCTTTGTGACATCACAAAAACTACGATTCAAAAATGGTATGTTAAAATGTGAAAATGGTTTGTCCCATAAATGAAATGTATGGATGAGGCAAGTAAATGTACCATTTGAAGCAGCATTTAAACCTTTTTTTTAATTCCAGAAAAGTGATGATATGATCCCTTTAATATATATATAGTACTGATATTTTGCCCATATTGTGCAGCTCTACTGTGTTAAATATGCTTAATATTAAATGAGTACAACCAAGGATATGTTAATCGTCGTTTAAGGTGTAAACTGTAACAGTTTAATATTGAGATATCAATACTGATATTCTGTCCGTATCGTGCAGCTCCCCTCTAGAGTTAAGAGAAACGGCCAGTTCTTTATTAAAAAACTTCACCAACGACCCAAACTCAGAGACAAAGAAGGACCCGAGAGACAAATAAAGCCAGAAAAGTGCCCATATCGTGCATATTTTTTGCATTTCGTCTCAAAAATGAGCGTTTTGTGCTTGGCGCCCTGAGGCGAGCAGGAATTTTGATAATATTAACGTTAACAACATGGCGTCTGTGCTAACTGATATTCACCTTAAAAAAATAAACCTGTCCCCCAGGTAAAGTCCACAGTCGTTTAATAAGACATTTGAGGGCTGCAAGGAGGAGACTGGTGTGAAAAGTGAGTACAAATGAAGTAGAGGAAAAAAGAAAGAAGGGTATATCTGATAAACGTTAGTGTTTTAAATCCAGAGCTTTAAGGTTAGCAAGGAAACAACAGCAGCAACAACAATAAACGCCCTCGCTAGCTAAAATGGGCTAAAAATATGCTTTGAAATAGTCTGAGGTAAGACTGAGGTGCATCCTACCGTCTCGAACATCGTAGGAGTCCAAAGGGATCCCAGACAGGTTGAGTCAGTCCCGGTCGAAAAGGATTTTATAAGCCTAAAAACTGCTCCAAGTTTGGGGTAAAAACTACCGTTCAAAAGCGGCTTAAGGAGAGGCTAAGCCGAGCCCTGGATGTTCCTGTCTCGGAGCCCCGGGTGAGGCTGAGAAAACCGCCTCAAACCCGCAGTAAAGACGCGTGTCTCCGCCGCCTGACGGATCGAAAAGGGTCGCTGTGGCTTTAAAAAAAATCTATAAGCTAACGCTAGCGTAGCCCTCGACGCGGTTCCCTCGCCCCGGCGCCCGAGAGAGCGAGAGAGAGTGACCGAGCACGCTTACCTTCAGCCCGGCCAGGACCTCTCCGACACCCCGCTGCGCTGCTCTTTAAAATATCTCTTCTTTAACACTTTATTCTCCTCTCCTGCTGCCTGTCGCTTCTTTTCTTTCTCACCGTTTAAACAAAACCAAAAAATAATAGTAATAATAATATATAAATATAAAAAAGCCCCCCCAAAACAACTACCGGAGCCAATAAATCCGTGTCTAAATAACAGAGCAGGAGCTGGAGCTAGAGTCTCGCTCCGGGCTGCCCACACGCCTCTGGGGCAAAAGGATTAGGCTACAATTAGCTCAGCCCCACTCTCTCTCTTTCTCTCTCTCTCTCTCTCTCTCTCTCTCTCTCTCTCTCACACACACACACACACACACACACTGTCTTTCTTTCCCAGGCTCATTCATTTATTTATTTATTTTTTAAATAAAAATATTCTCTCTTTTGCTCGGATGATGATTCAGTCATTAGTGTGTGTGTGAGCCAAAAATAAGAAAAGAAAAGAGAAAAAGAAAAAAAGAAAGAAAAAGAAAAGTGTGTGAGGGATTTTGGAGTTCCAGCAGTGTGTTTGAGTGAGAGAGAGAGAGGGTGAGACAGAAAGAGAAGAGGTAGAGAAAGAGGAAAGAGGGGGAGAGAGATGACAGAGAGAGAGGAACGAGAGAGAGGAGTATGTGTGAGACAGAGAGAAAGAGATGAACGAGAGTGTGTGAGAGAGAGAGAGAGAGATAGAGAAATGGAGGAACGAGAGAAAGAGAGGGGAGAGTGTAAGAGAGAGAGAGAGAAAGGGGGAACGAGAGAGAAAGAAAATAGAGGAGTGTGTGTGTCCGAGAGGGAGAGGAGACAGTGTGTGTGTGAGAGAGAGAAAGAGGAACGAGAGAGAGGAGTGTGTGTGGGAGAGAGAGAGAATGTGTGTGTGTGAGAGAGAGGCGAGAAAGAGAGGATGGTGAGAGAGAGGGAGAGAGGGGTGTGTGTGTGAGAGAGAGAGAGAGGAGAAGGACAGACAGAGGAGTGTGTGTGGGTGTGAGAGAGAGAGAGGAGTGTGTATGTGTGAGAGAGAGAGAGGGGGAGAGTAGTGTGTGTGTTTGTTTGTTTGAG
>JBBPCY010000019.1:15928660-15948568 GCA_037974405.1 Brachyalestes nurse
CACACACGCACGCACACACACACATACACAGTCACACACACACATGCAAACACACACACCCACACACACACACACACACACACACACACACACACACGCACACTCACTCACTCACTCACACACACACATACACAGTCACACCCACACACACATTCAAACACACACGCACACACCCACACGCACACACACGCACACACACACACACTCACTCACTCACTCACACACACACATACACAGTCACACACACACATTCAAACACACACACACACACGCACACACACACACACACACACACACGCACACTCACACACTCACACACACACACACGCACACTCACACACTCACACACACACATACACAGTCACACACACACATTCAAACACACGCACACACACACACACACACACATTCACGAACACACATACACAGTCAGACACACGCACACACACTAACACACACTCCTATGCCTGCAGGAAAAGCACGCTCACATTGTTCACTGTGGCTGATCTCAGATCAGTGGTTTTCCTGCCACTGCAGACTCATCGTGGAAAAGCTCCTCCTGTCAGGTGCCGCCTGGGACAGCAGCCCGGAGCTCACTGGCAGATGGTGAAAGCATGTAGGAGTCAACAAACCGTTGTTACTGTTCTTTTTTTCTTCTATCCTGCTCCTGTTGTGTGCCTGTTAACACACTACATAAATCAGACAGCTCCAGTCCCACAAATCTGATTGGCTGAACTGCATATTCAACTGGCCCGCCGTATCCGTGGAGAGCGGCGTAAACTAACTGTGCTTAAGGTCCCCAATAGGGAACGCCTTCCCTGAACATCTGAGGAGAACACAATCCACTGACTGCCTTAAAAAAAAGGATTATAAACTCTTCTTAATTTAACTGATCTATTCTTTGATTTTTATTTCTGGATAACTTGGTTTTAATTGAAGCATATTAATTAGGGTTTACATGATCTTTAAAGTAACTTACTTTGTAGCACTTTGAGATTTGTGTCAAATGAAAAGTGTGCATCAAATAAAATGTATTATGATGATGATGATGATGATCTTATTATTATTATTATTATTATTATTATTATTATTATTATTATTATTATTATTATTATTATTATTATTATATGAATGAGTCATTAGAGTTCTGGTTAAACAATATGACTGGCTGAGCCATGTTTGATACTTTTTTTAAAAAGAATTACAAACAAAATGTGTAATTCTGGTCCTTTTGTGCAATAATCATTGCAAAATGTATAATTGTAGTATTAAACTCACCCTAGCAACCACCTAGCGCAGTTTTAACTACTTCTTAGCAACACCATCGTAACCACATAGCAACATTTTAGCAACCATCTGTTACCTTACAGCAACTACCTGGAATAGAACTGCCCATAGAAAACCCCTAACAACGACCACAGCAGCCACCTAGCAACACATGAACTGTTGTGTGATTAATTATATAGGCCTAATTACATTTATATTGTTCAGCAATAATTCCAGGCTTCTGCAGGGTTAATGAGAGTCTCATGGGTTAATGAGGTTTTATTCAGTATGCCTATGGTAATTATATCCTTAATTAAATTACAAATCAATTGGTAAGAGCCAAAAGGAGACATGTCCATTAGATTAGGCCTGTGGGCGGAGAGGAGCGTCCGCATGCAGTTTGAGAAACATTCCCACGCGCTGGATTGCTTGATTGGCGGTTTCAAGAGAGGTGGGTCTAATTCAAATCAATAGACTGACCCCCCCACCCCCAGTCCTTTCTATCCCACAGCTATGCCCCAGGAAAAGGTCACTGGTCACAGAGGTTCTGATGGGCAGCGAGGCAGAGACTGTCCACTGGGCAAACACAGGTTTCTAACACAGAGTCAAATCTGCCTAGAAACGGGCTCCCACAGAAACATGGCATATCAGGGACATTATGGAAATTAGGAAAATTCGATTTTTAACAGTTCTACTCATTGCAGTGTGAGATTCCTTGCTCGTGCGCTGGCATTCCACACTAAGATTCAAGAGTCCGTCACTTTGTGTTGTGAATTGTTCTCGTATTCTCTCCGGTTGTGCCGCCTGACCACAGAGCAGCTGAACGTCTCCTCACCCGTGAGACCAACTTCACCTCGATCCCGGTGTCACTCGTTTGACCTTGATTCATTCTACAGGAAGATCATGATTATGCGACCTGGTGGGGTGCTATAACTGCTCCATAAAGACGATTTATACAGGCCTGTTATCAAAACAGCAGCGTGGCAGAGTCGTTTGTTGACGTTACTCTGACACGTGTCAAAGACACAGTTACACAAAATGTAAACTTTTTTTACAGTGTTGTGAGTCTGTGTTTCTTGGTTGTGTGTGTTGTACTCCTGAGTGTCCTGCCGTTGGTCCTTCAACTGTTCAGATGCAGAGTGAGTTTAGTGTAAATTACATATGGATCGATTGTCAGATGTATAAAAGTATAAATATTTATGCGTTAATCCAAAGCGACTTCCATTCCCTAACTACAGGGGACAGTCTCCCTGGAGCAACTTGGGTTTAAAGGTTTTGCTCAGGAAGGTCTTCCCCAGTGGTGGTGTGCTGTAGGTAGGATTTGAACCCGTGACCTCTTGGTCCAGAGGCAAGTATCCTACTCACTAGGCCACCACCACCCACAATATTGTTTGACAGAACACCCACACGTATGACAGAACACAGTGTGAACAGCACGAAAGTCTTCCTCTGTATTTAAACCCATTCACCAAGTGAAGCAGCGGACAGTCAGGAACACAGGGGAGCAGTGTGTGGGGACAGTACCTTGCTCAAGGGAACCTTAGAGGTTCTTAGCAGTCTTGGGATTCGAACCCACAACTGATCGCATTGCGAAAGCCCTGACCACTACGCCACCAGCTAGTTTAAAACTCGATATGAAACTCTTAAGTGTAAAAATGGTGGCATATCAACTGTAATCTTGAATCTCCATTAACCTGCAGTGTTACATCAGCAGATAAAAGACACTAGAATGTTCGTTTGCTGAACATTACGAAACACACCGCTGTGACGGTGCACTTTAATGGAAAGTAGTCAGGTGGTGCTACTACACTGAAGGGTTAAAACCCAAAATGTTTGGGAGACATTCAGCTCTCATTTAAAGCCTGAGATGTGTAACAAGCGCCTGGTTAATATGTCGAGAGTTCGAGGGTGAAGTGTGGAGCCACCCTGCCTGGGCTCTGCCTTCAGGCTGTAAACGCTCAGCTCACTGGGATTGGCTACCTGTATTCCACTCCTTCACTGTGATTGGCTGCTAGTATTCTGCCTCTTGCAATGGGACTGGCTACCAGTATTCCACCTTTTGCACTCTGAGTATCATAACATCATAGTATCAACTCCCACCAACCTCCAAGCTATTCAAAATATGTCTCCTGTGTCATGTGCCCTTTTAGGCCAGGTGATGGCTTTTCAGACGTTTCGGCTGCTCAAACCTCCCATACGATACAGTGATATTTCTCTTCTTTCACGGTTGCTATGGCTGCAGCAGGTGCAGTGCAGGTCGTCCTTCACCTCTCCATCTCCCACGGTAACGCCAGGGAACGGTGTTCGGCCATAAAGCGGAGGAAGCTTCTCCCCCAGGCCTGTCTGGCTAATGCAGCCGTTCGTATGCCTTTGGGCCACAGTGACATTTGAGCCGGCGCCGGCGCCGGGAGCGTATCCAGCCTGTCCCGGCTTCTAAAGGCGGGGAGCTGCTTTGTGTGGGCACAAATGCCAGGCTAACAAACACAAGTGCTCTCTTTCACGCCGGCCTGAAAGGCCTTTCAAATATTCATAACGCTGACATCAGTAAAGGTGACCTGACCTTTGGCGAGATGAGAAGCGAGGGTGAAAAATCAGGACAGAGACTGTTCTGACCCCTCCGTCTGGCTCTCTCACAGGGTTGAAGTGGCTTAATTTTTTTTTGCATAATCTGGTGTGCATTGATCTTTTCAGACCAGATTTAAGGCCCTTTCTTTTGATCCGATGGTGGTTTTGAGGTTTAGAGTTTGTCTTTATAGATTACCAGTGTCTGTTTTTGGACTACGCTAGTGGGTGTGGATGGTGAGCTCGACTGGCCGTGGAGTAAATCAGCTGATTGAGAAAGTGGGATTAAAGTGATTAAAGTGGTGGAGGTGAGATTTGACCCGGTGGCCTCTGTGATCGATGGACCTCCAGGGTCAGCAGCCACGGAGGAAATCCACTGCTGTCTCTTCGTTTTATTCGCAAGTCTGGTTTTGTGGACGCTGAAGGGTCCACTATTAGAAAGGATTCGATAACTCGTCAGTCTTCAAAAAATTCCTTCTTTTAGTGCTCTTCCACTGGCGCAAGGACTCGTACCTATATTTGTAATAGAAAAGCAAATGTTTTTCTATTACAAATATAGTGACCTATCTGTGAGCCACAGCTGCCCGACGGCAGGGCCAAAATCGGGCCGTAGCTGAACTGACTGCATCACTGCATTTCGGGTGAAATGTTGTCATGACAACAGACGGACACTGTTTTCTGTCCAAAAAACAACCGTGGAAATAAGACCAGGAAGCTACTCTCTTTGGGCTGAAGATATATTTTTACGCTGTGAGAAATGCTGCTGGGGTAAAAATCTCATACTGATGTTAAACTGAGCTCAGGTATGTCTAGAAAAAATAGGCTGCACAATCTAGGCTGAGTCATTTAGAGCGGTTTGGTGTGAAATGTTTTTATTGTAAAGAAACTTCAGGTCTGTTCAGGTCTGGTTCTGATTTGTAAACCTAATTGTTTAAGTTATGGGTGACCAAATCAGATTTTTATGGTCAGTGAGAAATGCAAAGGTGCACCCGGACCTTGCTATGGTTTTCATTGCATGGCTCCACAATAGCAAGAAAAGAAAAACCTCAAGCTAGACTATTAATAACAAAGGCAGAACTTTCCAGTGGTTCGACTCCATGGATGTGGTTTTGGGACGCAACTGATGACTGTGAGGAGAGAAACACTGTTACCAGGCTGAGATGCACTGAAAAAACAAAACATGCTACAACTTCTGAACCAGCGCAGTACAGTTTAGATACAGCACAGTTCCTGTAAAAGTGTGTTTTGCTCTCACCCTGTCCTTCACTTCCGATGCCTCTCTTGGTTATGAGGGGGAAGGATAGCAGCTGTCCAGGTGAGACCATCCACCCTGCTTCTGTAGCGAAACGCTGGATAATTCATGTTCTAAATATCACTGAAAAGGCGGCACGGAGAGGAATTTGGAGTCAAGTTGACGGTGGTGCGGAAAATGAGAAGCTTAATGGAGGGATATTAGAATGGGATTGGATTTCGCAGGCAAACAAAGATACATGCGGCTTGATTCGCTTTTTGTAAATCACACTCGAAAAGCCATGAAGTTAAAAGCCCCGGCGACGACTGCGTGCTATTAAGACGGAAATTCATTGAATTCTGCCGCTCGCGATTCCCCCTCTGTGTTGGCTTTGCTGATGTGGGTCCTTTTTTCCCCGCCAAACCCTCTTCATCAGAGCTTCCAAGGCAAACCATTAGTTTATGCTGGATTTGATTAAAAAAGCAGACCTCCATGAAATTGCCACTGATTGAAAAACATTTCCTTTTTTATTTTTTATTTTTTCTCCATATTTGACAAAGGATGCCACGTTTGTCATTGTTACCACCCAGCGCACAATCCCCATTCAACACAAATTGATTACGAGAGGCTGTTACAGAAAACCTGCTCCGCTGTTGGAGTGTTTTCGTTTTCGTTCTGACTTTCTGTTCCCTCTTTCCAAACAACAAAGCTCCTGGATCTTCTCTCCAGGATCTCAGTCTAAGCCCCTGAGGATCAGTACAAGCCTAAGCTCACGGAAGCTGCACTTCAGTGGGAATTCCACCCAAATTTCTCCATAAAACAGTGGTTCACAACCGTCTTTTCTTTGTCTCGTCAGAAATAAATCATCTTCTTCTTTGGAGACTACTGAAGTCTGAATTATTTCTCCTAAACCCCACCTTTAAGAGAAATAAGAGAAAAATCAACTTAAGACAGACGTCCTTCTGTTCGCTGTTCACATCGTCTTCTCAGATTTCTTTTCGTTAACAACCTTAAGGATCTCAAAACTGACTTTGGTAGCTGAGACTTTGAGAATTTGATTTTTTAGACAAATTTCAGGGTCATTTATAGGAGAACACAGTTTTTTTAACCTTATGGGTCATATGAAGATCTGATGATCCGAGACAAATAAAGATCAGAGCAGTGAGAGAAAAGAAAGGGAAGTTTAAGATCTTAAATTGGGATCAGACTGAGATTAGAGGAAGGCTCTTTCTCAGGAGCTGAATTTAAGACATATGAGAAACTGGTAAAAGTCTCATACTGATGTTAAACTGAGCTCAGTTGTGTCTAGGAGAAATAGTTGTGTCTAGGAGAAAGAGCGGTTTGGTGTGAAATGGTTTATTGTAGAGAAACTTCAGGTTGGTTTGGGTTTGGTTCTGATTTGTAAGCCTGATTGTTTAGATGTCAAGTAATGAGTGATCAAATCAGGTTTTTAGGGTCAGACCATCGTTGTATTTGCTCACATGTCCATATTAGTTGCCATAGTAATACTCATGTGAGTATACTGACCATGGAGAGAGGGAACCAGTTGCAAACCCTTTTTATCTGTGTAATTGTGTGCAAAACCTCACTAATATCACTACTTATATCACTTTTATCTGCCATAACAGTATATAGAACAATTCATTTATAAACTACTTCCCCAGTTATTTGATTTATTTATCTGTTGTATTTATATCCAGCTCTCTTTTGCTGACCGGAGCATTTTGTGTATATAGTGTAGTGTATTAAGTACAGAGTATTTCTGGAGAGTTTTAGTTTGCCTTTATGCTATATTTTATACTGTTCTTGTCTTCATGTCTCTGTGTCTGTGCGGTTTCTAATCAGTTTTCTTCGGGGACTATTTTGTCTCACGATGCCTTGCAATAATCCCTCTGAAAAAACAACATTTCAGAAGTCAGTCAGTGCAACCATAACTATTTAATGGAATAACTTTCTGTGATGGAGCTTTTCTGTGTCTGGTTCCATTCACCACCACTCTAAGCTTCCCTAGAATGGAGCGTTTCACACCAAACCTGCTCTGAATGATCTTGTTTACATCTTAACTATTTAAACATGTAGATCTGCTTTAAGAACCCAGTGTTCATGTGTTGCAGGACCACCAGTCCGACACCTTCTGTGTTTACACAGATTTTCCACAGAACATTATGCTAATGCTCAGTTATATTTTTAAGAAGGTGAAGATGGTTTTAGGCTCCTCCACCCACAGTGGAACTTCTGCTGCACACGAAAGGTGGGTGTCTGATTCACAGTGTTGCTGCTTTGGTTCCTAGGCGTATGAAGTAAGGCTGGGCTTTTGGGGACACCTCATTTTTCACAATGTTTTTAATAAATGAGCACGCTTTCTTCCTCTCTTGTTCAGTTTGCAGCAACTGGACATGTATTAAATAAAAAGACTGTGCTATTTTTCTAAAGGAACAACTGATAAGAGTCCTGCTTTGGGAATGGAGGGATTGATCTCCTTGCTGTGACCTCATTAAAAGTGTTTAAAGCACCTTTGCGGCCAAAAGACTGTCCGATCATCATTTAAACCCTGCCTTTCATAGCAGAGAAGACACTTTGAGGCGCACTGAGGCTAAATCCATCCAAATAACAGAACATCTGGAGGTCCTTTTTCTCTCGTAATTGAAAAGTAACAGTGAAAATCAGACATTACTTGGAATACCGCACCCGCTCATCCGTCTCCACGCCTGGAACGGCGCTGATCTGATAACGCCGGTATTGTTTTAGCGTGACAGGTCGAACCCCACAGCACGCAATTCATTTGACACCACCGATAATCGGGCTCTTCCATCTTTCCCTGCACCGCGTTATTGGATACGGTGAAACGGGGAGGGAGGGACCCCCCCCCACCTGTTCGAGGCGGAACAACAAATAGTCCCGCTCGCTAAGCGAGAGATGGATTACGAAGCTGTGGAGGGAGGAAATTACCCGCATTAGCGAAGGTAAAGGCTGCTGTCGCTCAGGATTTGCCGTATGAAGAAAACAGAGGTTGAGAGGGAAGAGGCTCAACTTTTGGCCTTTGAAGGCAGTGACTTTATTTGTTTGGCTCCGTGAGGGTGGAAGTAGTTTGCGTACACAAACACAGGCCTCTTGGGGGAAATAGTGCTGAACGAGGATACTTTTGAAAATTTTACATCACATTTAATCGAGCTGTACCGCTGTGCCCCGCTTGATTTGGAATGACGAGGTGAATAGTGAGGGATCCAGCAGGTAGATGGGGTGGTTTGTGGTAAACAAGTCTGTTAATGAGGTCCTTAAGCATCAAATCTGTCCTCATATTTGAGTTTCTCGAAATGAGAAGCTCAGCATTACTCTTTTGAAGGATGAGAAGTAGAGGTGCATTTGCCATGGAATTTTGTGATTCTACACACCAATCAGCCATAGCATCAAAACGACCTGCCTAATATTGTGTAGGTCTTTCTAAAGCTTCCAAAACAGCTCTGACCCACTGAGGCATGGACTCCACAAGACTTCTGAAGGCTCTGTGGTTCTGCTCCAGCAAAAGATCCATTTAGTCCTGTAAGCTGTGAGTTTGGGCCTCCATAGATCGGACTTTGTCCAGACATCCCTCAGATGCTCGATCAGATTGAGATCTGGAGAATTTAATAGGCACCAACTCTTCGTCATGTTTGAGGTGTGGGTGGGGCATAATTCTGCAGTGATGTTTAGGTAGGTGCTTCATGTCAAAGTAACATCCACCTGAATGCAGGACCCAAAGTTTCCTCGCAGAAAGTGTCAAACTACTTTCAGCGGCTCACCTTCTTTCAGTAGGAACGCCCCGTGAAATCAGAACTGACCCAACAAACTGTTCCTGGTTTCAGCATCACCTTCTGTAAAGTGTAGTGGTGCTCAGATAAGTATCCCTATACTTTCATGTTCTTTAAGCTTTAAAACCATTCTCCACACTCCCACATCATCTAAAAATGGATCTCTTAGGAATCACCCACTGGATGCTTCCTTAGAGTGCTTCAGCAGCTCTCCTACCCAGCTCCTATTGGCTTGGAGTGGGTGACGCCATTGGTCCAGTTCAGTGAATGCACATGTTCTGGCAATACCACCCCCCTCCTCCCCACCACCACCCTAATGAGAATGACTTGGTACCGTGACTTAAGGAGGACAAGCTGAATGCACCATATGGTCAGACTGACCCTAGAGGGACACAGGTGGTCACTACAGGTCACTTTGCTGCTTTTCAAATGACGTCTTTTGGGCTCGCCTAGCTCCCTCCTAAAGGAAAGCACTCTCAGTCCAACCGCTCTGGTATGTAAATGAGGAATGGGCATGTTATTATTTTCCAAGAGAAAAGTCTCCATAAGTAATTATCCATATGTCAGATGATATCCTCCTCATCCTTGTAGCTTTATTTGGTGGCCTGCTCGGCTCGCGAAGCCCCTCGGAGCCCCGGCGCGCTCAGGGGAAAATGAATAGCGCGGCACTCGCGGCGTGGCTCCCTTCCCAATATTTCATATGTGGCGGAGGAGTCAGACAAATCAGCGGCCGCACGCCGTCACCGTGACAGCGGCCCACTAATGAAGAGAAAGCGCTTCTCATAGTATCACTTCATCGAGCAGACATGCGAGGAAGCAATAAATAACCCTACGAATGAATGAATATAGGAGACTGGAGGGAAAAAAAATTATCCAAACATATACACTTCCCCGCTCTCTGTCTGTCTTTCTCTCTCTCTCTCTCTCTCTCTCTCTCCCTTGCCTTTATTATAAATGTCCAAGGTGATATTTTATTGTTATTAAAATCTCTCACAGCCCCCACTGACGGAGCCTCCTGCCACACCCGGGGGAGTGTTTTAATATCCTTATAATTTAATAACAGAGCAGGCTTTATATCCGACTCTGTGCCTGAAGAAAGCCCTCTTTGCCCCAACTGTGGCAATAAGGATCCACAGAAACAAAGAGACATTATTTTTCTTATTAGAGTCACTTATGGTGTACCGAGACATACAGGCATTTCTGTGAGGCCTGGCCAGGTAACCTTTTCACCTTTACACCTTTACACCTTCATGCTGGTGTCTTGTCTAAATATACTTTATCTTCACCGAATTATTTTAAGTTCAGCTTGACCAAAAATCTTTAAATGCACCCCCTGTAAATTACACGTTTTTTTGATTTTCTGTATGAAAATAGGTACAAATTCTCTATAGGGCATTGTCTGCCAATTGTAGAGCCCATTTTCTTCTAATCTGAATACTGAGTTTAAGTAGGTAGATGAAATATAACATAAAAGGTGGCAATTTTTTTTGAAAACCCCCATTTCATATTTTACTTGGTACAAATAAACAGTAGATGGCCTTTTAAGAGTGTAAAAAACAAAAATGTGTCTCTGTAGAAAAAATTTATTTATCTGCATTTAGAAAAGCATTTATCTGCATTTAAATAGGCCGTTTGTCCAGTGGCAGCAAAACCTTTGCACACAGCTGTTTTCCTCCAAATCTGAAGCGCCGATACCTACCAAAGTGCTCCCCCTAGTGGAAGGTCTTCAGTCTGCTCAATGTGAGTGAGCTGCAGACCAGATACATGAGGTGTTATCTCACAAAAAACCTTTTAGTTTTTATATGAAAAAAGCCAGCCAGCTAATTTCATTCTCTCACATTAACGAATAATTTCACTGCCGTCCTCTTCTACTCCATTTTGGTTAAATAACTGTCTAGGGAAATCTCTGCCTTTATTCAGGTTTGAAAGTCTGCAGCAACCCTCTGTGCATGCAGAGTGCCCAGGAGGTTCCATGGCAACCACTTAGAATCAGTGGAATTGGGTAAGCATAGGGAATCTGATCCCAGATCAGTTTTAATGGGCATCTGGCTCATATTTTTCCTGCAGTGCTGAGGTACGGCAGATACCAAACATCTGACCATCATGATTCCAAGCCCAGTGCAAAGCAGATGTCATTGCTGAAGTGATTATGACCTGGCTGGGCTTGCACATTTTAGCAATTTTCCATTCTTTAAAACACTGGGATAGCATATCATGGGCTGTGTTTCTATGAGAATCTTCCAGAATTGGTGGTAGAGAAAGCAGGACAGAGCTGTGATCATGACTTTGGCTGGACAGAAGCCCACGGAGAGCAGCAGTCATATTTAGATGAATCTGCTGAGGCACGGCCCTGGCCACCCCGCACATCAATATTCATGCAGGAGAGACAAAAGCCGCATGCTGGGTTTCTGGAGGACAAGGACCAAAAACAGCAAGGACGGAGCGGCGCAGCCAAATCTGCTGTCCCGCCGCGGTACACATGCTAACGCGGACGCTCGCTAACAAATGACAGCCTTTCCTCCTGCCTTAATTGGTCTTACGCCTGAATTACAGTCCATCAAACTGACAAAAATAATACAGCAGCAGCAGAACACCCAGAGGAATTGGCCCATGTACTCAAAGTGTTTTCACATGAGGCTTGTCAGATAGGACAGTTTAAAGGGCCTATTTCATCAAATCGTCCTTGCAGTTTGGAAATAAAACCCTTTGGCATCGTCAAAGTTTCATAACAGGTTTCAGCTCCTATGAATCACTCTTTTTGTGACTTCACAAAAACAACATATTTGCATATATCCTATTCAGCCTAGAGCAGTTCAGCCCTGCAAATTCACACCGGCATTTCAGGCTGGTCTCCTTTTTTAATATAGGGTTGCCAAACAGAGCAGAGGTCTTGAAGGCACCTGCTTAAGTCTGAGCAGTAATGGGAGATGGGAAAATGGTTGTGTGAAAAAAGATGTTTGGATGTTTTTGGTACAAAAAATCATTCAGCATCACTGACGCAAGAGGATACAGGTGTTTTAAATGTTTCACTAAGCTCTGAGAGTTTCTCCACACTTAGACAACTCCTTAAATGCCTATAGGAAGTGATGGGGGTGTCTAACGTTCGGCTAATTCCAGATCAGTTCCAGATCCTGCATGAAGGTATGGGATATAACAACTGGTCCTTATGGTCCGTACAGAAACTGACAAGTAGAACACGTGCAAACCATCAAGGGTAGTCTTTGAGATTATCAACTGAAATCTGCCAAACCTAGATATTCATGCACTGCAAGCCAGTTTTAATCCTAAGAACTCAGAGTGTATTAGCAAAATCTGATTAAAACCATATAAAACAGTCTAAAACCAGTGTTTGTTCTCCTACACGCTCACCATTTGCTGTGGTCTCAGCTCAGCCGCTCTCCGGACCCCCTCTCTGCGGGTTCTCCTCACACACTTGTGGGCGGAGACTATCCTCAAATATTTTGTATTTGTTTCCAAGAGCTAAAATAAAATACATTTGTTCATTTTTGTTCTTTATGGGTGTTTGCGTATGATGCCATTTTTACAACCCCAGTGGCCATTATTTTTATTGCATGTTTCGGGTCTGTGGGACCTGTTTTCAGTTTTTAGCGTAAGAAAAATGAATGGCATTTCTATTCATAAATGTGATTTAACAAAGGTAAAGGGAACAAATTTAACATGTTTTGTTTATATTACTTGCAAATTATATGAAGTAAACATCTGCTGAGAATTTGAACAAAAAAGGTTTGAATATGTTGAATTAAAATCCCCAACATGCAATGGGTCCACCAGACCCAGCAGGACTCCCTGTGTAACCAAAAAACAAAGACCCTGGCAGGGTTAAATGACAATAACTTTCGTTCTATGTGACATAGGAACAACATGTCTAGCATCTGATGCCTCGAGCATAAACACAAACCGGGGGAACTTCCATATAAGGAGTTGTTTTGCCATACTGTGACAATTTTCTATTAGTTGGTTAAACGACACCTAAAGCGGGACAAGTGTAGTAGATCACCCCAATCCTGCCACATTGGACAGAGAATGGATTCTTTCAACATTGTCACCTTGACCAGCTTGGAATTCTGTTTCCAAACAGAGAATCTGTACCCATGTCTCGGTCTGCTGCTGCAGCTATGAGGTAGCTGAGGGGCGACTGTTCCCCATGGACCTCTAACATCTGCTGAGAATGCTGAAACACCAGCCAAGGAAAAAAGGACACTGGAAAAAACTCAAACAGCAATTTATTGTACAGCACACTGAGCCTAGATGCTTTGGGGTGTGGCCGATTGACCTACCATGCTGTTTATTGACCAGTCACAAGCTCAATGTTTTGTTGGGTCAATGACACAAAAGCCCACCCCCCTTTGCCTTCACTTGTTTGACTGCTAGTGACTGCTAGCAATATTATGCGAAAGTCTTAGGCACTTGAGACAAGCTGTTTACAACTAGGCAGTAGGATTAGGTTAGCATTAAAACAGTACTATCACAATTAATACAAATAACATTAATACAGTAAAAAAGGAGTTTTATGAATGGCAAAGTGTTTGCTTAACCATTTCCTCTTTCCTCATGGAAGCCCAGTATCACTTGTAACTCCCCAAAAATCCTGGTTTGGCACATTACCATGTAGGTGATCTAAAGTAAAGTACTGGGAAAGAACTGGTTGAAGTTTTCATAGGGAAAGCATGGGGGCTAAAGTAGGTCCAATAAGGACCTAACATAGTCATTATAGCACTACAGCACTATAGGCCCCAATGTGATTTTACTGATACCCCTTTGATTTTGGGTCACAACAGGGGTCTCTAAACTGTAACAAGTGAGTTACAAATTGGCCTCTAAGTTTCAGCCTTTCATCTCCTGAATTAGCCTGTTATTGTGTCATCCCTGAGGTAGGTCAGCTGAGTCCACCCTGATGAAACAGCGCTGTCCTATTCTTTAACTCAGAGCCTTCATCCCAGCAGGAGGCATCATTAAAGGGCATCTACTTCACCCCGATTCAATTGACTACGCCAGCTCTGCCACATGTACTGGAAACTGAGCCACTGTCAAGGTAATGACACGCTGCTGTCAAAAACCCTCACACTCTAGGGAACAAATTTCCCTGCAGGCCAAAGATGGAGCCAGCGAATAGGCTACCTACATATGCATTTTTTTCTTCATCTCCTCTTTCCTCCCCTAGGCACCACTGGGCCCACTACGGGTCATTAAGCACCCACTCATCCGGGCCTTTGTTCACCACGTATCTTTCGTTAGCTCAGCAAATCAAACCAGAAGAGTGCTTAGGGAAGCACTCTGGGCACTTTGAGGGCAATTTTGGCGGTTAACATAGCGACCTACCATTGCACCCTCCCACTGTCCCAAAGAGAAGCAAAGACTCCTACCGCCTCTGCGGTCACCAAATGATCAGCCAATGATGTTCTGTCTGAGCGAGTGGGAGTGAAGAAGATCCAGGAGCAGCTGTCGGGCCTGGAGTGAAACGTGGTCTGTGATGCTAATTTGTGAGGGATTTGGTGTGTTTGGCAAGAGCTCGCTAAAAATCTGGAGCCCAGCTTTGGGTACGCTAATCTCACACACTCGGCTGAGGAGGTCTGGAGATTACGGCAGGGCTCGTTTTCCACATTTGGCAGCCACGCCGAAGCATCTCCCACAGGACACTACGGCTAGTGTTCTGCCATGCTAGCTTCCGTCTGTTTACTAGCTCACTGTGAGCCCACTGAAAACGTGGACGAGGATGCTGGGGAGCAGCCACAGAAAGGAGATGGGAGGGGAGAATGTTCTTGGCTATAATTAAAACTAGACCTGCTTTCTATGGAAACCACGTCAAGGTAGTGAGCTGGCAAAGCTTGCTTTGGAAAGGTGCTCTAGACCCTATGGCTCAAGGTGTTCCTTTCAAAGCTCATAAATGCACATTTTCCAGTCAGAATCCTTGGGAGGTGATAAAAAATTACACACTTGTATACCTGCGAGTTATTAATGTCTCGCTGAAGGCCGTGATGCCGGGATGCTAATTGACAAAAAAAATAAATAAGATAAACAAAGGAGCACATGGAGCTCAAGGGTGGTGTGCGGCTCAGACATGGTCCTTGCTTTCTAAATTCATCACCACTAGCTCTCAAAAACTTGTTTATTTTTACTCCGTTGCATCTTCCTTGCCTAAAGGGGATTTCATTGCGTTAGGTATCTCAGAGGCAGCCGTTGGCGGGGTCGGCCGTCAGAACCTCATCCACCTGTCCACACCTTCCCCTTGCCCAGAGGACCTGCTCTGTCACAGCTTTCATCATTTAGCACTTCCAGAACCTGCCCCCCCACCCCTCCCACTCCCTCCCAAGCTTGGGAGACACACATGTCGATATAGCTCCATTAATTTCCATTAGCACTCCAAGGTTAACCGCATGTGTGGGCGTATTTGGATGTGTTTGGATCGGATCGGACAGCGGGACGGCCGTGCCGTCTGTCCCTCAGAGAGCTGGGGGGCTTATTGTCCCTCATCTGGCAGACTCTTGCCTGTCGTTACCTGTCATCACATCATTCATCACATCATCCATGTCCTTGGATGAGAGCAGAGTTCACTGCAGGTTGCTTTGCACTCCTCACTCATGGAACAAAAACAGAAACGTTTTTTGACAGATAGTAATTGAAAAGAGAAAAAAGGAACACTTGGAGTTTAACTGGTTAAATCTGTGTTAATTGTTATACAATACATCTTGCATTTGACAACTTGAGCAGTCATAGTTACATCACTTGTTATTATGTTCTGAACCTTGGATTTTGTCTGTAATACCTGGCATTTTGTGAGAACAAGTCATGCTAGATTGACCAGACTGAAATGCCATGGATATTACAAATACATGCACATTGCCCTCTAACTTTCCACTCCCAATTTTGACCTGTCATTTTCTCGAATCCATGGTTATGCCGTGTGACCAGCTAAACCAACACTAACCAGAATAAACCAGCTTAGAATGACTTCTTAATGTTCTTAATGTGAGAATTCCCAGTTAAGGGGACTTTTTTCCTTTTTTCCTAGGC
Source organism: Brachyalestes nurse (assembly GCA_037974405.1). Lineage (NCBI taxonomy): Eukaryota > Metazoa > Chordata > Actinopteri > Characiformes > Alestidae > Brachyalestes > Brachyalestes nurse. The sequence continues at coordinate 15,944,540 of JBBPCY010000019.1, forward strand.
TAGCTTTAGCAAATGGTTCAAAATAAACAAGCAGGTTTCAGAATGACACCTCTTCCCACAGTACTATGTTCCAGGCCAGTTCCTGGTGAGATGTTTTAGCTGTAATTACTGGTCATGTTGCTTAATAACTACTGGTCATGTTGCCTAATAACAAGATGTGTGTTTAATGACATAGGCAGGTCCAGTACCAAGTTGAGATAATTTCTAATGCTAAGCAGATTGTCACACTACTTAATGTTAGTTTACACTTTGCTGTCTGGCTACATTCCTTATTATCACCCTTTCAGTGTATCTCGGACAGATATCCTATAAATCTTCATGTCAAATGAAAGCCAATGAACCGATCTCTGCTCACAGATGTTTCTCAGGTTGAGGGCTTGACGATTGGATGGAAGATTTAGTGCACAAAGCACTGACTGCAACTTCATTGCTCAAACACCGACTGCAGTCATTGCTCAAGGAACCCTGGCCTTGAAAGTATTATGGGCAAGGCATAGATTTGATTTTGATAATGATGGGGACACAAAAGTGGTAACTTTACTCCAGCCATAGTCCAACTGTCTTTCATACATTAACATCAAAATACATGTACATAGTACATATGGGGCAATGCATTTCATTATTTTTGAGCACAGAATTATTGGTGTAAAGACGTCGTCTTTTCCACTTACATCCACACAACTACTGCACTGAGGTTTGGCGCTTCTTAAAGCAGATAAAGCTTCAGCCAATCACACGTTTGCAAGAAACGTCACAGCCAATCCTATAACGATACTGGGTTCGGAAGGTGGGACTCACAGTAAAGAAACTGAACTGCTAAACCGCTTGTGTTTTAAACACCAACAGAAAACAGCAGTTTGATTTTTTTTGTTTAGAATTATTGTTATGTACAATGCAGTAGTCGCTGGATATTGGTAGGGACATGTCCATACCGTCCCTACACAATTCTGTGCCCTTGACTACGCCTGTGGTCAGTAGCTGTTCATGGGGATTTGGAATTAAATATGTTACAGTGAGTGTATGGCCAGTGGGCATCTCCTTGGTTTGGTCTTTTGCATTAAAGCATGCTTTAGAAGCAGTTCTCACTGTCCTTGTGCAGACCGTCACAGTGTCCTGGCCTGTTTTCTGTGACCCAGCACATTTCATCATCAAGAACGCAGTGTGTTCTTGTTTACTCTCTATCTCTCTCTCTCTATCTCTCTCTATCTCTCTCTCCTGCAGTGTAGCACCTTCTGTTTACAAGTACTGTGTATTTGCACTTGACTTCCAACACTGAGATCATGCTGTCCTCTCTCTGCCTCTCTCTCTCTCTCTCTCTCTCCCTCTCTCTCTCTCTCTCTCTCTCTCTCTCTCTCTCTCCCTCTCTCTCTCTCTCTCTCTTTGGCAGCTTGCCCTCTCCTCATAAGCTTAACTAATGTGCAGCTCTCTCTCTTTCGAGCCCCTGGGGGAAGGTGCTGGTCCCCTGGCCTGGAAGAGAGCGGCCTTCCCTTCTGTTCCTTTCGGGAAAAAAACAGGGCTATTTCAGCCAAACCACCAGGCAGAGCCGCTGTTTACAGGCCCCTTTTGTTTTATTCATGACAATTTAGTCGCACTTCACTCGATCCGAGGGAGCGACAGGCGATATTATAAGTCGGGCTGAGCTCGAAGGTGGAAAAAAAACCCCCCTGATGAATAACACGCCGTGAAGGAATTAATCTGCTTATACAGACGTCAGTGTGATTAAGAGATAGGGGGAGTGAAATGAGAGGAAAAGAGAGTGACTGAGACACTGGGAACAGAAAATGGGTGGTTTGATATAAATGAGTAGAGGCGAACAGGGACACCCCTGGCTGTTTCTTCATGGCTGCATGATCCACAGGGAACAAGAGATTTGCTGTTTATCGGTTGACCTGTTCATGCTCCTTCCATAATTGTGTTCTCAGTTACTCAGCGTCAGTGCTAAAAGGGGTGGGGGGGATTCGGGATGGGTGTGCTAGGGTGGACCGTGCCCCCTGATTTTTACACTGCAAAAACTTGGAATCTTATTTCTAGCCTAAAAAGTCTTCTTGGTCTTGTTTTGAGAATATAATACTATATAAGAGCAGATTTGTAAGATTATTTAGTTTGTTTTAAGATATTTATTTCCTATTTCAAGAAATCTTACCAAGTAAAAATATCTTACTGCACTGGCAGATCATTTCACTTGTTTCTGGTCTGAGATTTCTTGAAATAGGAAAAAATATCTTAAAACAATCTTAATAATCTACAAATCTGCTCTTATATAGTATATTATTCTCAAAATAAGATAAAGAAGATTTTTAGGCTAAAAATAAGCTATAAAGTCTTGGTTAGATCAGGAGTTTTTGCAGTGTACTAACATATATATAACAGTATAATATACAATAATATACAATCTACAATCTGAATATGCAATATGGATTTATATTTATAAATATAAAGATAAATATTAATATATGTATCCCTATATCATTTGTACATACAGCTCCAGAAAAAATAAGACCACTGCACAAATATTCCGTTTCTCAGGTTTGATCTTTTATAGGTGCAAGTATTGAACTGACAATATTTCTCCTAATTTCCAAATAAAAATATTGTTCTTTAAAGCATCATTTTAAAGGAAATGACAAAACAGAACTTGAATAATTCAAAGAAAATAAATCTCTAGTTCATTCTTAAACAAAATTTTTGTGTACTTCTAGTAGTGTTTTACCATCCAACTGGTCGCATTGCAAGAGGAGAGTGTTGATTACAGCAAATATGAGCCAAAGATAAATATGGTTGTATAATCAAATTCAAATTCTAACAGACTTTCATTTAAAACACACACATACAGCAACATCTCTTTTTACAAAAATGGCTACTCATGACCAAGAGGATTAAATGGGTCACAGGGCTCATATTCTATATTTTTCTTACATTTTATTCTTACATTTTATTCTCTGAGGTTCTATACTGACATTTGTGTGGTTTGATACACTTCATACACCAAAAACAGTTATAATTCATTTTAATCCAACCTTTCTTTATCCCTCAGAATTAAACATTTATCCCTTAAAAATTGTCGCGGTCTTTAAGAAATACATGTATGTGAGCTCTGTTCTGAGTGGCTGCCCACTCGTAGGTCAAGAAGTAGTCCAGGCTGAAACACTCCTTATAACTTCAGGATGAATGGGTGCTGTGTTTTGGCTCAGTTTGTGCAGCTTAGTTTTCATTTACAGACCATACGAACTTGAGACTGAGTGGTAAACTTTAGGTGTTTACATACTACATGTTTCAGAAAGCACTGAATCTTCAGTTTTCCTTGATATGTGCCTTTTAAAACTTAACTTTTTAGCTGTTTCAGATGTCGCCTAAACTTGTGAACACTCTGTTTTCATCAGTAAATGGAATTAAAAGTCCAGAGTGATCAGTTGTGATGGTAAAAGCTTCAGCCATCTCCGTCCATTGACTTCTATGTCACAGCCATAAAGGGCACAGAGCTTCCAGGGTCCTCGGGGGAACCCGGCGAGTTCTCTCACGTAAACATTACTCTTACCTCACATTACACTGAAGCACTTAGGAACATGACAAACTGCTGTGAACAATGAGGTCACTTACATACATGCTTGTAATCACTATTTCTAAAGCTTTTTTTTTTAGCTTTTTATGTATTACCACAGTATTGTCAAACCCCAAACTCAACCTCAGGAACCAAAAATAATAAATATGAACATACTCTCAGTTTCATCTTTTATAGCTGCAAGTATTGAACTGAACAGCTTTGCCTTAGTTTTTAAGAACTGCTGACAATATTTCCAAATAAAAATATTGTTCTGTAGAGCATCATTTTAAAGGAAATATCAAAACATCAGAATAAGAGAAATGACGCAGTGTTTATAGAACATGAATAATTCAAAGAAAACAAATTTCTTGTTCTCTCTTAAACAAAATGGCAATCATTACCTTTGATGTCCTTCTAGTAGTGTTTTACCATCCAACTGGTCTCACTGCGAGAGGAGAGTGTTGATTACAGCAGTGTTTTTATACTTT
>JBBPCY010000019.1:16007206-16017329 GCA_037974405.1 Brachyalestes nurse
AGGCAGTGTGGTCAAATGAAGGATTGGGCTACATTCTTTCGGTTAATGAAGTCTAATCAGTGACGAGTGTATGAACAGTCTGTGGAACTCATGTGCTTTGCGCTACGGCTGGTCTGAATCCCCCCTTCCTCTCATATGAGCGATTAAGCTGTATTTGGCCGGTTGATTCACTCATTACTGTCATTCAGGGAGCGCTATCCCACTCGTGTGAGTGATAAACCTACTCTTTTGTGCGATTCAGATTCGGCAGCATGTTTTCGGCTGTAGAGTAAGTTAACCGGTCAGACTCACTGACTCGTGCTTTAGGAGCGCTAAGCGATTCCGATTTGGTTAAAGTTAACCAATGGCTTCACACATGACTCGACCAAGGACCCGTGTACCCTCTCGTGTACCAAGGACCCTCTCTCTGAGTGATTCAGATTCGCCTGCAGGGCTATTTTCGGCTCTGACTGACAAGAGTCCACTAGGAGGATTTAACTTGGCAGGAAGTTTGTAGGATTGACCGAAGTGTGGTGGTGCAAAGAAACTGCAAGTTATGCAACTTGATGTTTTAATGAGTATAAGATGTATTTATGTGACTGAGTTTACAATTTAGACATGGTGTAGTTAGGACTCAAAGGATTCGGTTCAGATTCGTGACTCATGAGTTATTTAATGGATCTGGGAGATTCACCCAGGTGAGTCATGAATCACACAGTTCTAGAGGAGATGTACTGACAGAGGATATTTACCCACAGAGGAGGTCTGCAGCCAGACCCTTCTCGATTTACAGTCATTAGTTGAATAGGCCTGATTTAGGGTCTGTGTGTTGAGTATTTTCAGACAGAGAGTTGGGTATTACTGCAATGGTGCAGTGTTGGATATTACAGCCACACACAAAAATATTGGCAAGTGTGTTGGGTATTAGGGAACAGTAACACTATGGACCAGTGATACACTAATCTAATGGTCCCTGAATACAATGCGTTTATTTATATCTTTTAGAAAACCCATCGCTGTGAGCTTCAACTGAACCTGGAAATGTCTCTTGTTACCAGAAGACCCATTATACCTGAATTTACAGGATCTCATAATAAACTGCTACAGAAGTATCTACATATGCTTTCATTCCATCAAACCCAAAGGTAAATGGGGGCATCTGGCTGATGCCCTTATCCAGAGCAACTTGCAATCATTAGTCACAGGGACAGTCCCCTTAGAGCAACTGAGGGTTAAGTGTCTTGTTCAAGGAGACAAAGGTAGAAAGTTTAGTTGACCCTGCAACTTTGTGGCCATCAGGTTACCCACTAGATTACAACAACCCTATCGCCCAAAGGAATAAAATGACAAGAGCAATGCAGGACCAGCTGGCACACTTGAGGGACATGACTACCCTCTAGAGTATTACAAAGCTGTGAAGGGGGTTGATTTAATTGAGATCAACATGTACCAGCGTTCATGGGGAGTGTATGCTTCAGGGCCTTTTCGCCATTGCACGTGTCCCAGTCCCCCAACAGCACCATTACAGACTCTGCAACTGTTTCCCAGCATCCTGTGGGACGCCACTGTTTTCAAGGGGAGCATGTCACTACATGTTTTTCAATCAGCAGAGAACTGCACACCTGAATCCACACACACCGTGACACCATCCTAAACAACCAGCCTTCCAGTGACAAGTTCTGTTCCCATTAATCCTCAGTGCTTTAATAGGTTTGACATAGCGATTCCCAAACTCTATCACTCCAGAATCTGCCAAGTCTTCCTTAACCACTTTACAGTCAAACAGAGGCTTTGATTAGTTTTATTCTAGACCCCATGTCAAGCTCCAGTCCCGTTAACCACCATTAATTGCAGAACAATTCCCTTAAAACTCTTTGCTATCTTTTTGTAGCCCTCTGCTGCTTTGCAGGCATCAATAATTGTAATTTTCAGAGTGCTGGGCAATAAAGAGAAGTCCATGGCTGCTGATTGCTGATACAAGGCTTGAAGAGTTAGATGGCATATCCCAATGTGGATTCTTCTCTTTTGTCATTCTCATGGACATATGAAATGTCACCAACCACAGCCCCAGAGTAGTTCCACTTCCAAGTTGATCTAGTACAGATCAAATCCTAATTAGTAAGTTTTACCAAGGATGCATCACAATGGGACTTGATTGGTCAAGTTGCAGTGATCAAATCAGCCAACATGTCGGCAAAAGTGGGCATCACACAATTTGCATACAAATACACATTTAAAGCTGTAAAAGCTCCATAAAAACACTCAAAGCTATGAAGCAGTATTGACTTTCCACTCATATCTTTTATTATGCAAACAATCAAGCATCTTCTGAGCTTTCCACCAAGCTGAAAAAGCACCCTTTTGTCCTTATCCTTCTGGACCATCATGGCTGTTGGGAGTTATTCATTCATGTTCCACACCATCAACCAGACACATCTGCCCACTTCACCCACACGTCGGAATCAGAATGCGTTTCGGGTTGAGCAAGAATCCACCTGCCATGGTGCAATAGACAGTTATAATGGCATAAACTTAGAACAGTTCATCTAACCTCTCAAGAGAAGAAAGCAGGATTTAGAATAAGAATGCTATTAGGGGAACCACTGCTGAGAGCTGTCTTAGTGTCCCTTTTGACAAGATGCCAGGGAGAATGCAGGCCCAGGCCTTAGGAGTACAGATTAGACACACTACGTGGCCTCAGTCTGCAGACACGCCAAAGAACAGCAAAAGAGCAGAGGTTCCCATCCTTATCCATGACAAAACTGACAGCAAAAGCTTCCTGCCGCCCATATGGTTCAGGTGCCAAGATCATTCACAGACAGGGAGGAAGGAAAGTTAAACATGGACTTCTTTTATTAAAGCTCAGATCTCATACAAACTTCAGTTCTTTAGGAAACTGCATGCAGTGGCTTGGTTTTGAGGCACAATACTAAGGGGAAAAAATGAAGAGAAAAAGCTTTGTTCAATTTTATACAAAAAAAAAGAAAGAAAATTCAAACAAAATTGCATAAATCAAACAGAATACTGAATAATGTCATTGCAGTTCAACCCACTAATAATTTTAAGTCTTTTCTTTCCAAGTAGACACATGTAAAATATACATGTAAAAAGGCGAGAGAGGGCGAAGTCGTTAAGGACAAGGTTTGCAGTTAAGACGAGGAATGAGTCCACCTTTGCAATGTTATTTTTTCTTATATCCTTTTCTGCTGAACAAGAGGATTCTGAACTGAAACAAAGACAATAAATAGCTAGGCATGTTTTTCATTGACACCTCAAATCCTATCTACACCCGAGGGTTGAGGGCTGGGCCAGAGCGGGGAAAATTGCATGACCAGAGCGGGATCCTCCAGACAAACCTCTATATGTAGCTGAGGAACAAACAACAAAGAAGCTAGATAAAGATCTGTCTCTGTTTTTTTTCCCCGGCATGTTCCATATCTTAAAGAAAAGACAACGCCTTTTTTCTGTCCCACAGCAAAAGCCTCCTTAGTCCAGCCATGAGAAAAACTGCTCTGCTACACAGAGGATAAGCACCAAGGCCTTATGGGTTAAAAGCAATGCAGGTAATGTGCAAAAACTTGTGCATGGGAGAAGCCAAGGTAATCACCAGAATGAGGGTGAAAAAGCTGACACAAAACACATAATTCTTCTGTTCAATATCTCAATCATCATCATCATTCTTAAAAAGCTAAAAGAAAACTGCAGCACGCTGTCCACCGTGGGAGTGTCAGTAAGTCTGGATAAGTTTCACGTCCCTGAAAAATAAGAAAAAAAAGAAAAAAAATGAAACAAAATTATTAAAAAAATATGAAGAACCAGGCACGAAGTCCAGGAAGCTTCCAGCTCTCTGGGAAGCTCCTTCACAGCATAATGTTTCTTTTAATTTAGTCAAGTCAGTTCTCCATAGTGTGAGAATGGCATGACCAGGGGGAACACAAAAAAACCCCAAACCAAAACAACCCCCCCCCCCCCCCAAAAAAAGCTCTCTCCCCTCGCCTTAGCCTCAAATCAGACTATATTTGGCAAAGAAACCAACAAAAAGCAAAAAAAAACAAAAAAACAAAAAACGATTGGTCACATCATCAATGGGTGACTGAGCTACTACTGCCTGCAGCTAATTTCATAATAAGTACCACCAGAGACTTCAGAGAGAACAAGGAAAACATTTCAAGAAGCCAGAGCTGGTTTATGAGCAAAACAAAACAGCAATGCTGGGAAATCTATATACTCCACTAGATGTTTCTGTGCATCACAGTCCTCACGGACACAGTGGTGTGCCAGAAATCTGACCTGTGACATTTTAGCGTTTGCAGTAACGACCTGTCACAACAGAGGGCTGATAACTGAAATAAACTAAATAATTTTACCATCATTACTAACTAATGATGAGATTATTAATAATAATAATAATAATAATAATAACAATAATAATAACAATAATAATAATAAAAATTAAAGCCCCTGAAAAAGAGGCATTGCTGAAGTATCGACTTCGGGTGTGTGCTAATCACAGTACTGCCTGCCATTGTAGGGAATGTTGTGTTCTCTGAAGATTGGGGTATGGGAGGGGGCGTGGCAACACCGGCATAGTGGGACGATGGGAGGTACAGAAAAAAAAAAGGGGAAGAGGAGAACAGATGGTCCAGTGCTCTGCTTTACTCCCACTCTGTGGTTCCCGGAGGTTTGGATGTGAGGTCGTACATCACCCTAGAGATGCCTGGGATCTTCTTAATCTCGCTGACCATCTTCAGCACAACCTGCAGGTAAAAGAAAGCATCAAACATCTGAGAGCTTGTACATCTAAATGGCTTTCCAAACATTAAAAATGTTAAAAGAATAGACATAGAACAACAAAACATCTAGTTACTTAGAGAACAACTTGAATGTGTGAGGAACCTTTTCAAACACCTGATTACATCCATACATGCTGGCTATTGTAGAGAATTCAAATGATTAATTCCACCTAAGGATGTAATGTTGCAACACAACCCTGACATGACAAACACATTAAATGCAAATGAAATAACAGAAAAACCCAGGGCAGAAGTGCCCACCTCTTCAGGGATGTGGTTGTCGGGTGTAGCAGGGATGCCTGTCATGAAGTCACTGGTGATGAAAGTTCTGATGACAACAGAGCGCCTGCAGGAGGGCTGCTTCTGCAGTGGGTCACGGTCAAAATGCAGAGGCACCAGAATGATGGGCATCTGACTGATTTTACTTGAGTAGCCTGGAGATACAACATTAACACACGCCTCTTACTATCACAATTCTGCAGTGTACCTTTAATGTCTAAGGTCTACTGTTTGTATTATTTGTTTTTGTTTCTTTATCTGGAGCTGCACGTGGTTGTCTTTTTTTAAAGGAGATTTTCTGTTTGTTTTTGCTTGATGATGAACTGTTTATACACAAATGGAGTATATATATCTCCATTTGTCTCAACACACTTTCCACAGCCAGTAACTTGATTACTGGTTACAAAAATGGTTTATGCCGTAACTGGTTACATTCTCGGTGGACAATCTCCAGATAAGGCAGATACTGGAAGAAATGTGAGTGGCCGCTGTAGCGCATAAGGTTAGAACAACATTAAAAAGCCTCAACTTCCACATACTACAGACCATATGACCGAATCAGCTCTTACCAGATTCCCTCAGGATGGAGTGGGCCACAAAATCAGCTTGTCGGAGTGTGCTCAGGACGCCTGTGGTCAGGAAGGTGGGCGTGATGTCAGTCGGTGGTTCCTTTACATGCGACCCGAAGACATACACAACCCTGTACAGGAAAAAGGAGCACAAGCAAGTAAGGCTATTATAGACAGGGTTGACTATTTTTTTGTTCTAGGACTCTGTGTACCTACATGAATGAATTGGTACGCACCAAAATATCCTTCGAATAAATATTTTTTTTTTTTTGCTTTTTTTGCAATATACATTTTTTCATGCATTTTAATGCTAAGAAAAATATAATTTACTAATTTTGTAACAAATATTAATGTAAATCCAGCTAAATTTCCTGTGTACATTTGTATAATGTATATGTTTTTAGTACTGTCGAGAGAACACCAAGAATGTGCGTCTTGGGATGGTGAAATACAGGCGTACGGGCGGTTTGAAAGCAGCCAGTCCTTGCTGCTGGTTGACTGCTGCCCTGTGTATTAAGCTGAGTTTTAGATTAAATTAAAGTGTACAGGGGCATATTTAGGGTTTACACTATAAAAATAGGCATGTATAGGCATTTTTTTTTTTACGACATCACAACTTCACCGCCAGTGTAATGCATTGCTTTTTGCTGTAATGCAGTAATGTAAGGCATTACAGAAAAAAGGTAATATTTTACTCTGTACAAATGTCAGTAACGCACATTACAATGTATTTTTAAACCGAAATGAAGTGATGGTTTATTTTTCTTTAAACTGTTGCGTCACCAGAACGATTGGAAGGGAAGACACAGTTATGCCATAAACTACTGTTTATTATTGCACAGAACAGGTTACTGTTGGCCGTAACCACGACGCATTAAAACAGAAAAATAACAGAGCCCAACTAGCGAGATGGACCCTCGCTTTTCTCATACTCGCTCTCTCCCTCAGCCCTACACACACACACACGCGCGCGCTCTCATTCTGTCACACGCATACCCCGCCCCCAACCTGCCCATCCCATCTCCAACACGTTTCAACTAACAGAACACATTACACTAAACATTACTGCAGGGTTGCTACAATACAAATGAGCCAAAATCACCGCGAGATCAGCAGAGGAGAAACGTTTCACTTCTTGTAGTTGGACAGAACAGAGAGATGAGTGAACCTGCCACTGATGTACCGTCAAATAGTACTGTTTTTAACCACAAGCCTAGCTCAGTCAGATACCACATCACTTTCCACTGCCTGTGTAATGAGCTGATTGAGCGTCATGAGCTACATTTAGATTGACAAATCCATATTCCAGTTATTTTGGTGAGAGTAACTTAAAAGTAATGCAATAGTTGTGTAATGCCTTACATTTTAAACACAGTAATATTGTAATGTAACGAATTACTTTGAAATGAGAGTAACAAGTAATAAATAACGCATTACAGTAACTTGTCCAACACTGTTCGTCGGTGCTCTTGGAACGTAACTCCCGCGAATTTCAGTGGTTAACTGTAACTCTTTTATGCTCTTTCTAGCTTCATGTTTATCAAAAACCAGATGGTCCCCATATAGTACACATTTTTTATTATTTTAAAACAAATGTATCATCAGGATATGTGGACATTTTTGATATGCAAATTCAATTACCTTTAAGACCTTTTCAAGACCTCTAAGAAGAAAAATTAAGAGCATCACTGCGACAAAAAAAACAACAGCCTAGAATTTAGTTGATTTCAACTAAATTATGTTGGAGCAACAGCTCTAACATAAAACAACTTTTTCAACCAGCCACGGTGCTTCTCATCCTCCAACCACTGAATTTGCATTTACACATTCTACACTCGCATGGATTAAAGCAAAAAAAATTCTGACAAACTTTTTTTTTTCCCCTCACCAAACGCTTAGTGTTACGGGCACCTACTACCTCAGCCATGCAAAAAATTTTTAAACACTGTGCTATCCATTATCCCCTAAGCCCACACCTGTGACCTGCCAAAAGCACACACCTGTGACCTGCCATTTTCATGTTTTGCACCATGAACTAAATGGCTTGCCATTATCGCCTATTTAATTTAGCCAAGCCCATCTCCCCTTATTCTTTACTGTTTTGTCGATGCCCGACACATCTGTGCCTTCCTTTAACAGAAGCACGTCAATGCTGGCAAAACCGAAAGCAAATTGACCGGAGCGAGTGTCAAAAATTGATAAAAATGACCGTAAGAAATCTGGAAGAAACCACTAAAAACTAAATTTCTCAAGTGTTGAGTTTAGAATGAAAGTTTAACCCAAATTGTATGATTTAAATACCAAGGAATTAAAAAAATGTAGTTTTCATGGGTTTCAATTGGCCAAAAGCGTCCACGAGGGAGTCAAGTGTTACAACTGGATGTATGGAGTATATTATTTATATATTTAATGAGATGAAGTTAAAAATGTAAAGATCTGAAAAAACTCCAGACCCTTGGGAAGTTTCATTCCATATGCATTGACACAGCTAAAATGGTTAAAAAAAAAAAAAAAGTGGACAAAAATGTCCCACAGGAGGGCCAGAGGGTTAAGGACAATTTATATAGCCACATTTACAAATAGCCTAAACTCATTTTAAAGCAGGCTGAATACTACATACTGTTGCTTATCAAGAGTGATGCTCCAATCTACTTTAGGCATGCACTTAGGCCATACCTGTCAATTTTCAACATTGAAAACATTCCCCAAGATCCCGACCCTAAATACAGGAAATTTAGAGCAGCTTCCCACTGCCATTCCTCTGTTAATAGGATGTTTAATGCCAATTTAAACTTGCACACGTAAGGATATCACTATCACAAATCTGGGGAGTTGGTTTGTAGTCAGTAAGGATTTGAACGCCCCGCCAGAGGCTCCGTGCGTCTCCAGTGTTGCTGAAGTATCCAGATATTTTATTGCTATATTGCTGTTTTGCCATCTTGATTCCAAGATGGACAGGTTAGCTCTTGCTGCAGCTAGGCCTGCAGTGTCACCGGCCCCTTAAGGCTGCATCCTGTGCTCTCAGTAGCCTGTGTACTTCACCCGTCAGCCATGGTTTCTGATTTGCATGAACAGTAACAGTTTGTGTGGGTGACATCTTCAATGTATTTAGAGATGTATGCCATAACAGCCTCAGTGTATTCCTCAATGTCTGTGTGGGTGTTTTGCATGGCAGCTTGCTTGAAAATGTCTCAGTCTGTGGTACTAAAACAGTTCTTTAGTGCACAGGAGGCCCCCTCTGGCCACACCCGTACCTCCTTTTGTGTTGGTCTGATGCCTCTCACTCTGGCTCTGTAGGCAGGTCTCAGCATGATTAAATACGCCCTTTAAATACGCCCTTTAAATACGCTTGATTAAAATCACCAGCTGTAATTAGAAATTCGTCTAGTTGTGCTGTCAGCTGTATGTTGATCGCCTGATAGAGTTCGTTGGGGTTAGTGGGGGGTGGGGGGCGTAAACAGGAACCAGCAAAATCGCTGTGAACTCCCGTGGTATATAGAAAGGTCGGCAGTTAATAATAACGAACTCCGCTAGCGGAGAACAATGTCTGTGAACGAGGACAGCGTCCCGACACTAAGCATCACTGATGTAAACACAAATACCCCCAGCGTGAGCCTTCCCTCCTTCCACTAAGACCCGGTCAGCTCAGTGGCATGTTAGCCTGGCTAGTTGGATAGCGCTGTCTGGGATGTTGTTGTTTAGCCATGTCTCTGTAAAAATGAGAACACAGTAGTCCCTCACCTCACGCTGCGCAGATCTCAGGAGCTGTATGTGGTCGGTTTTGTTCTCCAGTGAGCGTACATTTGCCCTTAGCAGTGATGGTATCGCTGATCTGTGTGGGCTAACTGCTAGCCTAGCCCTGATGCCGCCGTGCTTGCCCCGCTTCTGCTTCCTATGACAGCGCTTTCGGTGCCTCCTCTCTGAGCGAGCTGTAGCAGGCGAGTCCAGGGGTGAAGTAGCCCGACGTAGTAGTCCCTGGTCCCGAAGTTTCTTTGTGACTACCAGGTCCAGGCTATGAATATTCCTTTGATCCAGAAGTAACTGACGGTTCTATCTTGTGAGCGTAGATAAGTGCACACGGACATAAACTCGAAACACCCGAATGAATATTAGAACACATGGTATGATTGGTTGACTAGTCACGATTACGTCGACTATCAAAATCGTTGACAACTAATTTAATAGTCGACGTGTCGTTTATTTTTTTTAAGCTTTGTAATACCGTCTCTGGTATCATTGCTACCCGGCAAAGGAGCTTGACAGCATTTTTAGGAAAATAAAAGAAGGTGAAATGCAAAATCTGCAAATAAAACTTGCCTTCAATGGCAGTACGACGACGATGCACGACCATCTAAAAAGGAAGCACGTTGTGGCTGATTTAATTTGGGGTGGAGTGTGCACGACGACGGACGGAATGGGGGGGTTGGTTGGTGCACGGCGACGGACGGACCGGAGCGTGTGAAGACAGTCAGATGCGTGTCTCACGCTCATTGCGTGAGAGTT
>JBBPCY010000019.1:16039152-16050463 GCA_037974405.1 Brachyalestes nurse
TTAAGTTAAAATCACTAGAAGTTAAAATTAGCGGTTAAAGCAGTACAGACACGCTCGAGGCACGAGTGTGTCCCAAAAAGGAAGGTACGGTGGCTGCAGAGGGACACCACCAGTAATCCAGTAATACATACATACACAAATAAACAAACAAATAACTAAATTCACATCATAATTAAAACTAATGAAAATATTTTGTAAGTTAGGAAAATCACAAAAAATCATACAATTTAAGGCTTCCAAAAAGGAACTGAGGGACCTCCAGAACCGGCTCACGTTGTTGTGTTAATTTAAAAAAAATGAGAGTTTTATTTTATGCTTGCCAGTGTGGGCATCTATTAGCTGATGCATCAGAAATGGCAGTTAGTGTTCTCTTTCGAGTGAGTTGAGCTGTTGACTTGGAAGAACATGTGTTACCACTATCATGTCCCAGCTTGATGATGGAGGCCTATCATGGGGGAGAGGTGCAGCCATTCAAACTGTAGCCCTGTTGTCAGAAGTTTGATTCTTGGTGATGCCACTGAGCTAATGCCATAGCCATCTGCTTGTGTTGCATGTACACTTTACTTGTACACAAAAAGTATTTGGGCTGGTGATCTGGATTCAGATTAAGCCATGCTTTAATGAAATAGCAATAAATATTATTCATTGAAACAGCTTTGTGTGCCACAAAAATTGCCTGTAAAGATCAGTCTTTTTCATTTTCACTCTTGACAGCCTTGTTCCATCTCCAACTCTACACTTAGTCATGACTCTCCCTTAACTGTCACATTACAGGTTACAGACATGTGTATCTGGAAGGGATGACAGAGGCGTCTATCTTTGTCCATATCTCAGTGCATGATATCTACGGGAAGGTACGTTCATAAACCTCCTTTGAACCCCTTATCCCTTATCAGCCACATGACACCATCTGATCTGATTTCTAGATAAAAACATTTATACCCTTTACATTGAAAGCTACAGTCTACATATGTGGGGGAATACTGCCATTCCTACATTTGCCATAATGTCACTTTGTTTTAAGGGTTATGAGTGGCTGACATCTGGCGTCAGCCTTTGCCAGGATTGTCTGCATTTACAACTTTAATTAAAAGGACAAGTGGCAACAGCACATTCTGTCAACCAAGCTGTCATTTCTGTAATGATGGAGATATCACACAAGCAATGGCTCAGATTACAGCATGAGTTTATTTACAATCAAAGATTATATATATTTTTTGAGGCAGGTTCATTAACTCCTTTTGAAACCATAAGGGATTTAATTAATACTGCATGAATACAAGTTTTAGAAATCTATAGATTAGAAATTGTCAATTTAACTGACAGATTTGGTTGCATCTACAGCTATGGCCTCTTAATCAGCTCCAAAAAAAGGATTGATTTTGTCTTTAAACATCACTGTTGACATCTTAACGGAGGTGGTGTCTTGTCTGTGCCATCTATTATCATACTGAAGTTCATCCAACCTTTCTACTTTCCAGTGGAGTCCCCTAGTCCTCAATCCCAGCTATACCATATTGCACTTTTTCGGAGCTAACAAGGTATCCTGGGTATTCTGAGTGTGCGACATGGCACTGCATGATACTGTCTTAATGTATATAGGACTTCACAATCTGTCATCCTGTGTGTGAACCATCCTCTCCTGTTACCTGACACTGTGGATACTGTGATGTTGTGAATTCTGTTTGTTCAGTATTCTGTGCTTACTTTATAGTCAATTTTGCATCCACATCCCATGATGTCTCTGAGCAAGCTGAGTGTCTCTCATGATGATAGATGGGAATGGTGGTGGTGGTTTTTTCCCCACCTGTTAATGCACAATGACATCTTTTCTTACTCTTACTTATTTGTTATAATAATACTTATAAACTTTATTAATATAGCACTTTCAGCAAGTGCTAAAATAACATTGATTTAAGCAAATCATGCAAAGAAAAATAAGACATGTAAAAGAAAGAAAAAAGAAATACAAAATACATTGCATATTTTATTGTATATATTGCAACAAAAACTAAAAGCTAAGGTAAAGCATAAAGTGTTTCGCTGCTTTTAATAATACTAAAGAAGACTTCAGAACATCTAAGCAATGATGAGACAACCAACCTGAAAATGAAAACTGGAAACAAATTTTGTTAAGATTTTGCATGACAGTTAATATGCTACAAACTAACGCTAGCAAACGTTCTTGTTCCTGTCAGAATTTCTTACAGGTCATCTGCGCAGACATCTTGCATATTTTAAAGCATTTCGTTACATCATCCTAAAGTATTTTTTTTCATCTAATTCACGTTGAAAGCTGATGCATGTGGAAAGCAATGCAAATACTGTGTAGAATACTGCCAGTCCATCAGCACCACATTTCATAAGTGTCACTGAACAGCTTGTATGAGTGGATTATGGTGCCATCTGTGGGTCACAGCAGCAGTTGCCCACAGAATGGCTTCCAAAACAATAACAATGACACCCTCAGCAAATAATCAGATTTTCTTACCAAGATCCAAGATTAGCATTATCTGCAGTATCTCTGTGGTGGATGAAGGATCTAAAGGGTTTACGTTTTCAGTTTGATTCTCCAGTGACCATGTAACACTGCATGTGTCTGTGCATGCGTGTGTGTGCGTGCGTGCGTGCGTGTGTGTGTGTGTGTGTGTGTGTGTGTTTGTAAACAAAACTTGTATTATCTAGCCACAGGTAACAACATATCCTTCTCCCGAACCTTCTCTCTCAGGGTCGTCAGCTGCGAGGATTCCGTGGCCTATTCAGCAAAAGCTCCAAGTGTTCAATGGACACACACATTGGTATTCCACCCCATAAGCACTCCCTTAATAACCACCTATTGCGCAGAACTGCGAGTGCACCTGCAAAGGGCCGTAAAAAGACCAAAATGGCACACTCCGAGAATTCACTGGACAGGGCCGGGAATGACAGCAATGGAGACCGCAAACAGCAAGTTGTTGAGAGGAGAGTTGGTCCCAGGATGGCCCTTCAGCACCGGCCAGTATCCATGCCCTTGGATAGGCTCCTACAGAACCAGCTTACCCTGTCCTCTCCCGAAACCGATGGACCAGACCCGGGTGCTGACACTATAATTGGTGAGCTTCATGACCAATCTGTAGTCTCCAGCTTTAAAACCAACCTTCACACCCAGGGACAATTTTTGAAAAGTGTAATCAGATATCAGCCCCTGTATTTAAATTTCCTGGACTAAACCCTGAGGTGGTCAGATGTTAGGAATTAATACAGTTCAAGTATCAAAACTTGAAAGAGAAATGGCCTATCAAGTGTGTGAATACTTGTTGATAAATTGTATTAGTATTATTTGCTCAAATTACAAACAAAGTTTTAAAGCGATTTTAAAAGCAGATCATTTTGTTATGCCTAGCATAGACAAATTATAAAATATTTGTCAGATTTACTGTGTATTTAGTTGTATCAGAAGTATTTTAACAGTTGAATTGTATTTTATTGTGTGATCACAATATTTAAGTTCACATTAACTTAAATATTTAATCAGTAATGTTACGTTACAGCAGCATCTGTGTATAGTGGAAAACCATGTTGTTGTGTTGTGGTAAAAAAAAAAAAGCCTAAAAATGCAATTGTAAACCCTAAATATGCCCGGACAATATGCTCCTAAAACACTTTAATTTCATTTGAAACTCAGTTTAATACATTACCCTTAACAAAAATGTAAAGGTAAACCTGTATCCGTACTGTACAGTTTACACTAAATTCCTGCAGTGCTAGAATGAAAAAAAAAAACGATATTAACCCCTGTATAGACTGTATACAGTAATTCATGCACGGCTGTTTTCTTTGGTATGCGCTGCCGTTTTCTTTGGTATAAGCAGATAAATACAGTAATAATTTATTACTTTTTTGTACTAAAAATACATAAAAATGTATGGGTAATCACCAATAATTTTTACAGTTCAATAATTTACTGTTCATCGAGCGGCGCATCTTATTCAGGCGCTTCAGGAGTCGTCGTGTTGTAGTGACTGGCTGGTTAAAATAAGACACTGGACAGCGACTGAACTCAACAGCCTCTTTTAATTTAATTTACAGTAATAAAAGTACATGGCTTTAAGAAGAACAAGACAAAAAAAACCAAAAGAAACACGAGACGCTCCACGGAGGAAATTCTGGTCTGCAGCTGCCAAAGGTGCATCAAACGGCAGCAGCCAATCACCAGCAAGGAGAAATAAATAACGTTCTCAGATTGGCTACTATCAAACCTCTCAGGGCCGTAGATGAAATTGTAACATCAAATTATAAACTTGAAATTGCATCATGTCCCATTGTAGTAGTACTAGCCCAATTACACTGTATGATATCAACTTCTCTGAAATGGATTAGGCCTGTTAAGTCAACACAACGTGATTATAGAGATGTTATTTAAAAGTCACATTTATTTAGTTGAACCATTTTAAGTCAAATACTGTAATCAAACAATATAAAGACATGCACACACGTCACATGAATCAATCTACAAATACTCCATACCAATACAAACTGCACATCAAATTAAGCATTAATAAGGACAGGTGCTTAAAAGATTCTGACATCTTGATGTCTGCAGTGCCATGTGATTACAACACAGTGCCAGTGATATCAAGCCTGTTGTTCAGTAGGGCAAGAACAATAGAACACCAACATTATGCACAAATAACAGTTAATGAAAACTGTTAATGTAGCTGATAGCCACTGATAGAGCTACCTACCTGTACTTAGCATGTAGTTAAACTCTTCACCAGAAAAGTTAAGTCTGCAGAGCTTGCAAAAAAAAATTCTGTCCCTAAATAATTTATACCGCTCGTGTGAGAAGAAACACATAATAAATAACAATAATACATATACATGATCTGGTCATCTGAGGTTGGAAAGGTAGGTAAAAGAATTTGAAGATGGGTAGATTGCTACTGGCTAGCCTACCTTTCAGGGTTTTTACGCTCCAGGTGCCTGGTGAATGCGGGTTGGAATCGAAACCCGGTTCTGATTTAGAACCGGTTTTAATTTTGCGAAGCACCGGAAATTTTTACCTCTAACGATTCTTTCTGACCTTTTCCTGTGTTGCGCGCGATGTCATCACACTCTGTGACGCAAATTATCATGGAGCGGAGAAAGCGGTCCACTGCGTAGTTGCATTTCACCAGAAAAACAGTAGCGTTTGTAACCAGTGTAGTGCCATTTTAACTTGCAAGGGTGGTAACACTTGCAACATGTTAAAACATATAGGGTCAGTTTCCCGGACAGGGATTATCTTAGTTCTGGATTATATAGTGCTGTGAATAGAGATTTTCCAATGAAAAGGAAAGGGTAGTCCAAGACTAGGCTTAATCCTTGTCTGGGAAACCGACCCTTAACGTCATTAAAATTCAAGAATGCCATGTGTTTGATTCTCAGCACTCGAGTGCAAGCTCCGTGGTTACCACAGACGAGGGTAACTTTAACTACAATGCCTTAACCCTGCAGATGATTTTCTGAAATATAAATTTATGTAGTACATTTCATTCATTTTAGATGACAGACAGGCTAAGACCATATTATTTATTGTTTAAAGGAAAATAAGTGCATAATTTATTGTTCAAAGGTTCATATTTACCATGTTTTTCGTTTTGTTCTTCCCAAAGCTCTGTATTTTCATTACTGTAAATTAAATTAAAAGAGGCTGTTAGTCGCTGTCCAGCATCTGCTTTAACCGGCAGGTCACTACAATACGACGACTCCTGAAGCGCCTGAATAAAACACGTCGCTCCATGAACTGTTGAAACTGTAAAAAATTATTGGTGATTACCCGTACATTTTACTATTTATTTATTTGCTTATACTAAAGAAAACAAGCTTGCATTAATTAATTTTGGGAGACGGCAGTTCACTGTAAACTGTCCAGGGTTTATAGGCCTACTGGCTTACCGTTACATTTTCGTTAAGGGTAATGTATTAAGCTGAGTTTAAAATGAAATTAAAGAGTTTCAGATTCAGTCATTAATAATTGTGTTTCAGATTTAACAATTAATAATTGTTGGCGAAAACTCCACATTTCTTTTGCTTTTTCTGTGGCAATATATAATTCTTCATGCATTTTAGTGCTGAATTATTAAGAAAAATATAATTTAATAATTTTGTAAAATAAATATTAATGTAAATTCAGCTACATTTCCATATAAAATATAACTGCATACATTTTTGGTACTGTTGAGAGAACACAAAGAAAGCGCATCTTGGGATGGTGAAATACACCTACAAATGGCTGCTATATGATGTGTACCTGACAAAATGGCAAATGGCTAATGACTCTAGGGAACTCTGCTGAAAATCTCTCCTGGTTTTAGTAAGCATAGGTCAGATCCTGTCACTGGATGATTACACCTTTAAAGAACTAGCATCGTCAAAGGGGTAAACCATAGAAGCATAACTTCATGCTTTAGGAGAAAACTGATGGTCAACAAAAGACCAACAGACACAATTTTAGCACTTTGTGCATCAGTCTTGCATTTCCTTCCATCTGAACTATAGGCTATATTTAGATTTGTGAGTGGCCCAATTGTTCTGTCCCTTTCCTCACTGTAGAGCTCCCAGTTTAAATTGAGATATTTTAATTACAGAAACAGTTTTTAAAGATACTACATTTGGTTTGTTTTCTGTGAGTGTTGCATTGTAGTCATTCAAAATCATGACACTGATGAGCCAACACCTTAAATTGTAATTGTTTTGACCCCATTTACATCTAGTCACTTCATGAGACTAGTATCTGGATTCCTGATGAGATGTTGGCATGCATTTACTTGTGTTAGCAAAATGCATCTCCAGTCTGCCAGACAAAAAACTTAAAAAAAAAAAACCACAGCAAATGGTTGCACAACACCTGTGTCGTCAGCATCATGAACCACATGCATTAAAACTGTGTTGTACTGAGCATTGTGAAGGGTGAAAAACGTCGAGGCAAGGTGATATTTAGCCAGTCTCTCACTGGCTTGCCCAGAGTAAATAAGTCACTGAATTACATGAATGACATTGAATTATGACTAACGTTATTAAACTTGGGAAGTGAGGCAGAGGGAAAGAACAATGTGTTACATTTTATGTACCATTTAATATGAGTTACTACATGATAAAGGCTAAAAATGAGATGAAAATAAAAGAAAACACGTTAAATGTGTGTGTTAAGGGAACACTGGTTACATTTTAAGCCTGAAAAAGAATCACAGAGTTACTGTTCTCTTCTCAGTAAGACTGCAGCTCAGTTGAGGCTTCAGCATGATTCCCATAAATATGACTAACACATTCCTACACCTCTTACATAAGCAAAGGTTGTGGTAGAATGGAGAAACAATGTGTTTACTCGGTAAGCATGAAAATCCTACTGTGATTTTATTAATGTGCTCAAAATGTTAAAGCCTACTGAATATAAGACATGTCGCAAAACAGCTTAAGTACATGACACATCAACTCCATTGTCCAAGCTGCTGGATGAATAACATATCTGTATATTCCTAAACTTGGTGCGGCTTTTGCTTGTTTGTTTTATGTAGTATCTATTGTATCAATCAGCCATTTATCTAAACTCTATACCAGTTTCCAAGATTGTTCTCTGAAGGCATCAATATGTCCCCGGTTGTAACTGTTGCAAAGAAAATTAAACTAAAGAGAAAGCCACAGGAGAAATTCTAAGACATAATGTAAGGGGCCATAATAGGGGAAGCGTAGCACTGCCACTGCTGTGAAGGGTGGCAGAATATTAGGCTGACACCATCCTGCCATCAGCTGCACCTGAGAGCGGTTCAGCAGTTCTTGAGCCTTTCCTTAGTACTAGTCCTGAGCATTTCTCAAGGTACTTTTTCAAAAATGCACACAGCACACCATCACACAACACAGCTGTTGGCCTAGTGGTTACGGAGTTGCCCCTGATCAAAAGGCTGTGGGTTTGAATCCCAGGACTGCTAGTTGCACCACTGAGGTACCCTTGAGAGAGGTACCGTCCCCACACACTGCTCCCTGGGCACTGTGTCAAAGTTACATAGGCAAAGAAGGAATTTAGTGCTGTTCACGGTGTGCTTTGGTGTTCCCCCTTCTCTCGCGTATTGTCAGGCTCGGCGCTGGTTGTGTTGAGGGTGTTTTTTGTTTCTGCCATTAGCGGAGTGGCCAGTTTCCCTTCCAGCAGTTTTAGATTGTTTCTACTTTATCTTAGTTTAGTTTAACATATTAACCCTACATACGCACACACGCACAGATTGTTTTTAATCGTTTTGTCTTTAAAAGAATGAGCTCATTCGCTCGGGCTAGATTGGACGAGACGACGCTCCGCCCAAGCTGCTGGTCCTGTTTATATAATCACAACCTGGTCGTGTTTATATAACCTAGAGTTCTTGTTTTCGGAATAGTTGGTTTGTCAGCTTGGGGTGGCTTTTCACTCGTCTTTCTATAGCCGTTGCTATTGATTTAAGCTTAAACCATGTTTTTGAAGGTTGTCGTGCCACTCTTGGCTGTTTGCTTGGCCTTGTCGACCGCTGGCCTCATCGGAGCCCCGATGGACGTGGACATGAACGAGGAAGGCGTTCAGAATGCCCTGCGGTTCGCCGTCGCCCAGCACAACAAAGCCAGCAACGACATGTATGTCAGCGAGGTTTCGAGGGTTATCAGCGTGGAGAAACAGGTAGGACGGTCCAGCATGTACAAATTGGTTAGCTGAAAAATGTAGGCCTGAATGGCCTGTGCTTTTTTTCTTGGCACTTGAACCGTACCTGTCCTCTACTACAGCGGTCCCTAAACTTTTTTTGCGCCACGGACCGGTATCGTGTAAAACAATATTTCCACGGACCGGTACAGATACAACTAAAAACAAGCTGCGTAAAAATAAAACTCACCATTCCGCTGAATTCGTGGGAGCCCCGCGCTTGTTTCCTTCCTAGGAGCCGGTGCCCGAGACGAGCGTTTTTTCAAAATAAAAGAGTTTCAGATTCTGATAATAAATAAAATATTTTTTATTCTGTTTTTCTGTGCAGCCCGGTACCGGTCCGCGCGCACGGTGGTTGGGGATCTCTGCTCTACTAGACTTGTACACCAGTTTTGCCACGCTGTGGAGATTACACAGTTACCATCACGAAAATCACTGAATAACCTTTAAATAACCCCTATTTGGAATCGTTATTTGGCATGCTTTTCACCACAGTCTGCACTCTTTAGTTTAGGGCTGTGTCATGTAGTCCAAAGTGGTCAAGGGTGGGGAAAATGTTACAGTGGTTAAAACAGAAATGGTTAGGAAATACCAATGAATAAAACTACACCTGAAAATATATATTTCCTCTGCCCTTAGCTTGTTTCTGGAATGAAGTACATCTTCAAAGTCGAGATGGCCACAACTTCCTGCAGAAAGGGTGGAGTTGAGGAACTGTGTGCCATCCATTCAGACCCAGCTGTTGCACGAGTAAGTTATGCACCTGTTTATGACTACTTACATTGCTTCTAGTCAAGCTAGATATGTAAGTTAATATTTGTGTTTTTCATTTCTTCTCTCAAGCCCCATCAATGCAGACTTGTCGTCTGGAGTCAGCCATGGTTGCCAAAAATCGAAGTTCTTGAGAATACTTGCCAGTAAGCTCCGATACCATGGAACACCTTTCCCCTCTTCAGTGGAATCAATAAAATCCTTTCCACATCTTGAAGTTCATACCTGTACCAGATTCACTAGTTTATTCAGCTTGGTTGTCTGATTAAAAATGCTTTGACTAACATCTGCTTCAATCACCTTAAAGTTTTTACAGATTTTGTATCATTTTAAGCACAAGTACTGAGAAAAAAACTAATGTTTTTGATCAGGTTTACTATTAAAAAGTTGCTGAAAAGATGTGTCCTATATCTATATTGTTGAGATTCAAGATGGAATTGTTATTGTTGCTAACACTCATGCCAAAGGATGTTATATGGCACACACAAGTTCATAAATAATGTAAACAGTATTAAATATCAAACATGATCTACATTTGTAGAATAACAAGACACCAGAGCAGCCAAGTTCATAAAGATATAATATAATTATAATGATCTGAATCTTCCCTAAAATACAAATAATCTTAAACCATCATGATTTACTGGATCGGGTGTCAGATTAGGATTGTAAATAAACAGATGAGAATCTCTGTCAACAGAGGTCCAGAACTTCTGAACTTGTATTTTCCGTAGTATTTCATAATATTCATATAGAGTGTTAGGGAAGGAAGTTTACAAAAACAAGTGAAGAGGGATAGGAAATGAGTCAAGACTGGAATGAAGCCTGGCCTGGTATAATTCTCCATTGTGAAGCTGCAACAATATTATAAAATACATTTGCAAAGCCCTTTGTTCACAAAAGAAAAGCCTCAAGAAAAGGGCACTTGGGGTACCAAAGAGGAGAGGGGCAGGTGCTCAAGCCCCCCCAACCCCAACACGTGCCTGCTACAAGATTTGGTATAGATCCAATACCAAGTAAATACAGGGCCAGTATCGCTGATAGCGATATTGATACTTTTTAATAATTAATGTGGATGCATAATCAGATTGCTAAATCTGAATGGATCTGCATGACCTGCATGATTTGTCCTTTGGGTTATTAAGTTAAAACCTAGGACATAATTTGGGTAATGTTATAAATGGAAAATACTTTAACATAACAAAAACAATGGAACAATGACAAAAATAAATAAATAAGGAAGTGCACAAAAATATCACTCCAAACTACAATACAAAAATACAACAAAATGTCTCCTCTTCAGAGTAAGTTTCAGGCTTTGAAAAAAAAAATTAGTGAAAAATAAACAACCCCCAAAGGCCTGAGTTCAAAGAAATATTCCCAGAAGCCCCCCCCCCAGTCGTTCTGAGTCTGTTGGGGCCAGGGTGTGGGAGATTTCTCTCCTTTCTGTTTCTGTAGCTTGGTGTTTTCTTTCTTATGATTTTTCATTTGTAGTGTTTCCACTATATATTACAGCCTTTTTACAAATTAGACAGCTCGCTGTTCTTTCATTTATGCTCCTCTTCCTCTCTTCCATTCATCTGCTGTGTCTGTGTTTTTGTGTGCGCACACTCCTTGGTCGTGTTTGCCTGGCGCTCATTAGTGACAGTACAACATAAAAACACAAGAGCGGGAGGAAGAGCAAAGTGTACCGCTCCATGCTGAGACAGGTGATGCCCTTGAAAGCATCGGCACAAAGGTATTGATCGCATTACACTGGTTTCAATCAATGTCAGTACCAATGTTGTGTAGGAAAAGTTAGCTCAAATTTATTTATAATTTATTTATTCTCCACCAGAATCAGTTAAGGCTGATTCACCACTA
>JBBPCY010000019.1:16055297-16066026 GCA_037974405.1 Brachyalestes nurse
AAGGCAACCAGGACCACCACCGTTTTGCTGAGCACACAGGCCAGACAGACCACAAAACTTATCCCAAACAGAGTGTGGCGCAGCATGCAGGACCATGGTGCTGGCTGACCAATGAAAGCCAGTGCACACAGGAAGCAGAGTTTGAGTGACAGCAGCAGCAGGAAGCTCAGCTCTGAGTTGTTGGCACGGACCAGAGGAGTGTCCCGATGACGGAAGAAGGCAGCGAGGACAGTCCCGGTAAGAGCTGCCCCGGCAACAGACAACACAGAGAGGATGATGCCCATGTTATCTTGAAAGGACAGGAACTCCACTGACATTGGGACACACTCTGTTCGGTCATTGTTAGGCCAGAACCGCTCTGGGCATTTGGTGCACTCTGAAGCGTCTGGAAAGAAGCATGATGAAGATAAAACGTTAATGAATATTATTAACATTTCAGCTTTAGATATTTACAGCATTTGGCGGATGCCCTTTTCCATAGTGACTTACAATCACTAGTTACAGGGACAGTACCCCTGGAGCAACTGAGGGTTAAGTGTCTTGCTCAAGGACGCAATGGTAGAAAGTGGGGTTTGAACCTGCAACTTTGTGGTCATCAGGTTCACAGGCAAGTGTCTTATCCACTAGGCTTCTACCACCCTGTTCAAAGTATGTTCAAATTAGCCTACTGTTTCATGAAATTGAGCTTTGACTTTTTTTGGCTGATATTGTCATACGTCTTGGAAGACCTTCATTTGAATCTGTTTTATTCTGCACATGAATGGTCTAAACTGCACATTTTGAGGTGGAATAACAGCAAGGATACAGAATCATTGATTAACAAGCATATCATGTATTTATGGTGCTTGTAAAAAGTACCACTATCATTGCTGATCTCTCCTGTTGCACATGGTATACAGTCATAACAGCAGATAGGTTTTCCTTTTTGCACAGCCTTTCTGGTGCCTGGGGAACAGCTCTCACTGCACACAGACACTATTACCTGAGTAGTAGAGAGAATTCCATTTCATCTGGATCTCAGTAAAGTGGTCAATAAATTCTCAGAATCGTTCTATTTAA
Organism: Brachyalestes nurse; assembly: GCA_037974405.1. Classification (NCBI taxonomy): domain Eukaryota; kingdom Metazoa; phylum Chordata; class Actinopteri; order Characiformes; family Alestidae; genus Brachyalestes; species Brachyalestes nurse. The sequence goes on from JBBPCY010000019.1 coordinate 16,056,357, forward strand.
GGAAAACAGTTTAGGAGTTAAGGACAAAATGACACACTTCATTGCAGCCTTGGATATGTCTTTTCTTTCTGTATAATTTAAAATGAACATGCTTATACAGGCCTATAAGAGAGACTGGCATGGTATAGTGTCAGTTCAGAGCAGACAATTTGAATTTCATGTCTTTTAAAAGGAATGTGTTCATTAATCAACCACTGCATTCTTACCTTGTCACTTCTGCCCCCTCCCCAAACTACTTTACTGACATCCAAGTGAAAGTCTTGCTCTGGTCCCTGTCCTGTATCAAACTGCCCCACTTTGACAAACTCCACTTTTCTTTCAGCTCCTTCATGCCAGTTAACGATGTCATATGAGGCAGTTGGATCCCCATTGTTGTCAAAATTTACTTGCTCGCCCACTGGCGTTGTAAACTTTACTGCTTTTAGGTAGTGCAGAAGCTGACAAACAGAGTAAATGGATTCCAAACAGTCATATTGTTGCACAGGAAACACCTGGCTTAAACTTTCAGAAATTGATTTTCTGTTGATTGTGTATATTTTGTGTATGGGAAAGGAAAACAATAGGTATTTTTGTCCAGTCTTTAAAAATTTCTATACCTTTTCAGGATTTATTGGTTTGGTTTCAGGGCACTCTCCATTCTTGAATGGTCCTTTGCCTGGCTGACATTCCAGCATGTCTTGAATAGCATTTGCAATAGCATACACAGCCTTGTACACATTGTACATGACATCAAAGTAAGTCTCTCCTTGTTCTTCTACTTTTTCCAACCCTGTGCACTGTGGTCTCAGAGGTCCAGATTGGGTTTCCTTCCCAAAATTGCACTCAAACACCTCCTCCCAAACATTCTGCACCAGCTGCTCTTTTAGGTGCTCCTCTGGGCTCAGTTGGGTCAAATAAGAGCTCAGACCCTGGATATCAACCCTCCTTAAGGCAAAACCAAGGGTGCCTACCAAGGTGATACCACTCCATGCAGAATAGTGGCTGGAAGTGCTCCAGGCTTCAGTGGCAATCCACTGTTTTTCAGTCACATTCTGCCTCACCACTTCCTTCAGCAAGACCTCCATATCTGGACTGATGGCAAAGGTCACCACCACCTGAGCGCTGGAGCTTTGAATTCTTTCCACAATCCTCCTTATCCTGCTCAGTGCATGGGATTTGGGGATGACCTCGATGTAGTCCACACACACACCAGAACCTTCCAATTCCTGTACCAACAGGTGCACACCACTTTTCCCATAAGCATCATCTCCGTAGACAACCCCTACCCAGGACCAGTCCATCTGGTGCAGAAGGTGAGCCATGGCTTTAGCCTGGAAGGCATCGCTGGGAATGGTGCGCAAAAAAGTGGGGAACCTGTTACGGTCACTGAGACATGCACAGGAAGCAAAATAGCTAACCTGGATACATGAAGCACAGAGAAACAGAGATTAAGAAATTACATTTTACCAGCCAGGGCTGGCATCTGTTTGTCTTGATGCTCAAATAAGAGCTCATACCCTGGATATCAATAGTCCGCATAAAGAAGAAAGAATCTCTTGTACATCAGTCAAACAAGTCTGGACATGTAGTGGTGGAAATCTTACCATGGGAATGCCAAAAACGCCCAGTGTATCAGCTACCACAATAGAGGCAGAGGAACGAGCATCACCAATAATGACAGGCACATTGGGAGCCCTGCTACACTGTTCTCCAGACACTGCCTTCTCCTGCCCTGTGACTAGTGACAACGCAGCACTCAGTGTGCTGCCTTCAGCCAAGCAGGTGTCTGCAGCCAGATAACCAAGTGTGAGGTTGGGCAACAGGATTGGGTCCTGGTTAATTTCCTCCACAGCAAAGATCATGGTCTGAAGCCAGCGGTATGAGCGCAATTCAACACTGAGATAAAGAAACATTGAAAACTCTTGTTAACAAATAATAGAGAGGTGAGAGAATCTTAACATAATTTGTAGTAAGCTGGTTTAGTTTAATCAAAAATATATAAACCCTGGACCATTTATCAGAAAATCATTTTTAAATGTATGTCTAAAATGAATGTTTGCCATGAAGAAATTCTCACTATACTCACCTTTGACAGTGGCCTGCTTGTACTGTTTGTGTGAATGAGTGGTCAGGTTCAGGGGCCTCAATGTGAACAGGAAACAGACCTCCAATAATCACATCTCCTTGCTTATACAAGTTCCCAGAGACAGACCTGCTCTGCAGAGTGCAGGACAGTCCCAGAGAGCGCAACCAGACCAGACCAGCCAGGAGCCCCAGCACCCACAACCACGCTCCCAAAGCCATCACCTGATAGCAGACAATAGCAACAGAGAGTGAAAGGATGAGTAGAGCAGGGCCTTGCATACACAGAGAGAGAGGAGGACCTGTTTAGTAGAGGTAAATTTGCCCAGAGCAAAAATAATTTGGGTAATCGGAGAATCTCCTGGTGGACTGTAATTTTCCAGCCTACAACTAACAAAGGAACATAATATTATTCACATGCTGTAATTGTACACCAGATAAGATGACATTAAAAACAGGTTATTGCTTTTCACAAAAAGCTTGTTTTCATAGATCTCATAAATAAATGTTTATCCTTGTGTCTATAATTATTGCAATTTCTGCATGTTTGTGTAGAATGCAGCTTTAATGTATGAATAGCATATATGGGTTGTGTGTATGTGAGGTAACCCTTCCCTCAAGGACAATGCTTCATGATCAGTTGCTCTCATAGGGAAAATAGGGATAATTAAAACAATATAAGCAATCACTGTGGAGTGTTAATTGCCTTGTTTTTCTAGAGAATCTTTTAGCTTTTTTTACATTAATTTAATTTAAATGTCTTTGAAAGGCTGACTACAGCTAGGGTATCAAAGTCACACTGCCCTACTGCATGCTTAACATTGACTTGCTCAGTAAAATGTGTTTTATTAACATATAGTTTTTGTGGAGCAGACATTAGCCAGCAAACGAACTAGAAGAAAGACTAGGGAATTGTTTAAGCATGTTAAAGTTGGTATGCATGTCTGTTGAAGGTGCTAACTGAATTAGCACTGATTCTTACCAGAGACAATGTGAGTCATTATTTAATATTTGTTTACCAGGATAAACCATTAAGTTTCTAGTAAAGACTAGGAAGAAGGCCCCATGTCATATTGTCATTTTACTGTATGAATAATAACAATAATATGAATATGAATATACATGACATCATAAATTACATTTAAATAAATATACAATAATATACGATTATGTTAACATGCCTTTCATGTTATAACTATTAAATTAATAAAACATAATTGCTATTTCAAACGTTAATTTTTTTTTTCATTTAAATGAAGTTGAATGATAAGGGAGAAATGGGAGCAAACATTAAGCATTTTCTATTTATTTTGAAAAAAGAAAACTCAGCACACAGTTTGTTTGTTTTCAATATATTACAATAATCAAAAATCTTCACCTTAATTGAAAAACGTGTAAAGCCTGAAAATATCACTGTGATGACCTTTGAGATGATGTAATGCCCCACACCTTATATGGTTCCCTTCTGCTTTGTGACTGAACTAAATAGTGTATTAGGTAGTCAGTTTATGCATGGTGTAGTATGTCCTGTAGATGGCAGTGCTAGATCTGGCATGATATTTACTGCACATTCACAGTCTGAATCTGAGTTTGTATCCGTCTATTTAGTCTTTTCTTTGATCATTTTTCACCATGACCTTATTGTGTGGACACTTTCACTTTCACGTTAACTGCTTACATTTGTTAGTAAAAGAAAAAACCCAAGGCAATGAAGGGATTGCTTCAGGTCTCCAGGAGTTGAGAGACATTGCTATACATATCAGAAGGAATGCTGGAGCCTGTAAAATGGGTTGGAAACACAATCTCCAACCCATACTGATACAGGAAGCTAACCCAGTAAGCAGAATTGCAGGCTAAAACTGGGTTTAGCCATGGCTTATTTTTACCACTAGGTTTTAAACATCCATGGCAACTTGGTCTGCACAGGTGACCTGCTGAGGGACAGGTTTATTTGATCTGCACAGGTGACCTGCTGAGGGACAGGTTTATTTGAATACAACTGCATTAAGCGTGCATCAGTACTGCTTCCTGTCCATCCGAAGTCTTAGGAAATGATGACATAATATTCATTAATCACATAGAGGTTGGTGCTGAAAAGGCTACACTTAAGCTTGTTCTCAGCTGAGGGTGTGTTAACTTATTTTCAGTTAGAAAATCAATGAAACATGTCTTCTGACTGGAGGGTGTTGAGACTTTTGCATTTGACTATCCAGGAAGATAGTAGGGGCTGAAATGTTTAGTGAGTTTAAAGCAAAATGTATGGCAAAACTGCATGTTAAATTGCTCTCCTGTGTACTGATTTTTTCACTTTTACTGATCATTAAATGAAAATTTAGTTTTAAAGCTCACACAACTAGTAAACAAAATACTTGATATCCCTGTGTTATTTTAAATAAATGAAAAAAAACTAACTGTAGAAAACCATGAATTTAATGCAGAATACATATTTAGAGGGATCATAGACTTGTTCACTTATCTGCCCATCATGTTCTTTTTTGTGTTTCTCTCTGGTCTGAGTAAAATAATGTAACATTTTGGGGCAAAGATACACAGTAGAAGTCCATAACTAGAGGCCAGGATGGCAAAGACCTCCACAGCCACTGTATACTTCCCTGGAGAGCTGACATATGCGGGCACAAAGGTGATCCACACCGCACAGAAGATCAGCATGCTGAAGGTGATGAATTTGGCCTCATTAAAATTGTCTGGAAGCTTTCGGGCAAAGAAGGCCAGTAGGAAGCAGACGGCAGCCAGCAGGCCGATGTAGCCCAACACCAGGGAGAAGGCTACCATTGATCCCACAGCACAGAGTAGCACCACCCGAGCTCCCAGTTCACCTCCTGCAGTTTCTGTGGGCAGAGGAGGGGACAGTACCAGCCACAGCACACAGATCCCCACCTGTACCAGTGTACAGAAGAAGATACCAACCCTCTGCTGTACAGGACCAAAGTACCTTATCAGGTTTGAGCCAGGCAGAGTTGCTCTAAAGGCAACCAGGACCACCACCGTTTTGCTGAGCACACAGGCCAGACAGACCACAAAACTTATCCCAAACAGAGTGTGACGCAGCATGCAGGACCAAGGTGCTGGCTGACCAATGAAAGCTAGTGCACACAGGAAGCAGAGTTTAAGTGACAGCAGCAGCAGGAAGCTCAGCTCTGAGTTATTGCCACGGACGAGAGGAGTGTCCCGATGACGGAAGAAGGCAGCGAGGACAGTCCCGGCAAGAGCTGCCCCAGCAACAGACAACACAGAGAGAACGATACCCATGTTATCTTGAAAGGACAGGAACTCCACTGACATTGGGACACACTCTGTCCGGTCATTGTTAGGCCAGAACCGCTCTGGGCATTTGGTGCACTCTAAAGAATCTGGAGAGAAGCATGAAAAATATTTAATTAATAACAGGCACATTAGCAATTCAGCTTTCTAGCTTTAAGCTTTAGCGTGCTTATTTTGTGTTCTTTGTCAAATAAAGAGTTGCTGTACAGTACCACTAGCATTGCTGATCTCCCCTGCCGCACACGGTATACAGTCATAGCAGCAGATAGGCTTTCCTTTTTGCACAGCCTTTCGGCTGCCAGGGTGACACCTTTCACTGCACACAGATATTGGCACCTGAAAAGTAAAAACAGATATCTCTTCTTTGATCAAATACATTGAAATATTTAGAGGAAGACGTTTTGGAACAGGTTTTGTGTTTTTGCCTTTTTTATATGGTGAGATATGATGCATTTTTACTTTGGCACCCCTGCCTCCTCCCCAGATGACTTTCTCATGGTGTAATTGAAACTCTTGATCTGGTCCTTTTGCTGCATCAAATTGCCCAACTTTGACAAACTCCACTTTTCCTTCAGATACCATGTGCCAGTTAATGATATCGTATGACGCAGGTGGATCCCCATTATGGTCAAAATAGACCAGCTCACCTACAGGTGTTGTGAACTTCACTACCTTTAGGTAGTGCAAAAGCTGCAAACAAAATAGTTAGTTTTTTTATAATATATATTTAAGCTGCAAAAAACTCATTAATTATCTTTCTTTACCTGTTCAGGTTTCACTGGTTTTGTCTCAGGACACTCTCCATTCTTGAATGGCCCCGTGCCTGGTTGACAGTCCAGCATGTCCTGAAGAGCATTTGCAATAGCATATACGGCCTTATATACATTATACCTGCCATCAAACCCGGCTGCCTGTACCTGTGCCTGGAATTTCTCCAGACCTGTGCACTTCGCAGTTTGAGGTCCTAACTGGCTTTCCTCCCCAAATTTGCAACCAAACACCTCCTCCCAAACATTCTGTACCAGCTGCTCCTTTGGGTACCCCTTAGGGCTCAGCTGAGTCAGATATGAATTCAAACCTTGAATATCAACGCTTTGTATAGCTAAGCCAATGGTTCCTGCTAAGAAGATGCCACTCCATGCAGTGTAGTAGCCTGCAGTGCTCCAGGATGTAGTAGCAATCCACTGCCTGTCTGTCACATTCTGCCTCAACACTTCCTTCAGCAAGACCTCAGTATCTATGCTGATGGCAAAGACTACCACCACCTGAGCCTTGGAGCTTTGGATTATCTCTACAATTCGCCTGATCCTGCTGAGGGCATAGGATTTGGGAATGACCTCTAAGTAGTCCATGCACACATCTGAACCCTCCAGTTGCTTCAGCAACAGCTGAACACTACTTTCTCCATAGGCATCATCTCCGTAGACAACTCCCACCCAGGACCAGCCCATATGTTGTAACAGACGGGCCATGACTTTAGCCTGGAAGGCATTGCTGGGGACAGTGCGCAAGAAGGTGGGGAACCTTTTATGGTCGCTGAGACACGCACAGGAGGCATAGTAGCTAACCTGATGCATAAAGGAAAGAAAAATAAAAAAGTTTAACAATCAGATGTTATTGGTATTCATCTTTTGCTTTTGGAGGAATCAGTTGTATAGGAAAGATAAATAAACTAATGACTAAATACTGAAGATAGCATTAATTATCATTAATTTTGAGAATCACATTCTAATAAATGTTAATAAAAAGGCATCATTATACAAATGATTCCTATAATGGTGGGCATATTCTTTTTTTGGTATTTGCCATTTACCATGGGGATGCCAAAAATACCCAGTGTGTCAGCCACTACTACAGAGCCAGAGGAACGAGCATCACCAATAATGACGGGCACATTGGGAGCCCTGCTGCACTGTTCTCCAGACACTGCCTTCTCCTGCCCTGTAACCAGTGACAGTGCAGCACTTAGTGTGTTACCCTCAGCCAGACATGTGTCTGCTGCCAAATAACCAAGTGTGAAGTTGGGTAACAGGGCTGGGTTTCGGTTGATTTCATCCACAGTGAAGATCATGGTCTGGAGCCAGTGGTATTGATACAGATTAACACTGAGAGAGAGAGAGATGCTTAGAGTTAAGGGTAATGGTTAAGGGTACAAAAGAAAAAAGATTCTCAGTGTGTATTTGTGGAATGTTGAAAACCTTTAATCAAGACATCTACAATCAAATTAATATTTCTCAGAAAATATAAAAAATATTTTTTGTTTAATGTTAATAAGACATTTTTTCAGTAAGAAAAATCACACTATACTTACCTTTGGCAGTGGCCTATTTGTCTTTGAGTGAACATGTGGTCGGGTACAGGAGCTACCGTGTGAACAGGAAACAGACCTCCAATAATGACATCTCCTTCTTTATACAAGCTCCCAGGAATGGACTTGCTCTGCAGAGTACAGGATAATCCCAGAGAGCGCACCCAGACTGGACCAGCAAGGAGCCCCAGTGCCCACAGCCATGTATCGAGAGCCATCCCCTAAAGAAGAGATGGAGAGAGAGTGAGAGTGAAAGGAAGAGGAGAGCAGGGCCTAACATATGCAGAGAGGTGGATCCTGTTTAGTAGAGGTAAATTTTCCCAGTGCGAAAGTCATTTGGTCTAATTGGGAGATTTCCTGGTGGATCTGGAGTAATTTTCTGGCCTTCAAAAACAGCTTTGCAAAATGATATTTAATATGCTCGAATATGCTTGTATTCAGAAATGAAAGTATATGTGCAGATTAATGCAACAGGTGTGTGCCTATATCTGTCTTTTTTTGTTTATTTGAGTAAATATTGAGGTTGACCAAGGAAAAAAGAACATAAAGTGTTTGTGTTGGACCACCATGGGCTGCTGTAACAGCTGCAGTATAAAGTTTGTGGGACAGTACAGAGGGAAAGGAACACCATTATTTAAGAAAGATCTAAATGTGTGTTTTAATGATGGTGGAGAGTACTGCCTAATATTCCTTCATTCATTTTCTCTAAGTGCATAATTCTTAGTAGGGTTCCGGGGACCCAGGGGGGGACTTAGGGGAGACTGGGGGAAGTTGAGCCAGTGGGTAAGTTAATCCACTCACTGTATTTAAGCAACGGTACACATTTGTTATCCTGTGATCATACACTCTGCAAGCAGCCTTAATTTCTTCTTACCTGTGATGGAGAGAAGCAGATGGTGGTGTGGTAAATATGTTTTTTTCACCAAAAATGTTTTTTGTTTGTCCATTTATTCGTTTTATGTGTCAGCTATAATGACTGTTAGTCAAAGCATATTTATCCAGGACTAAAAACATATACCATGTAGATGATTTATTAGTGTATCAAACCATGTGAACTATCTGTCTAAAGCTTAGCCTGAAATCCCAAGACAGAATGTTGGCTGTGGGGCAAATGAAGCCAATTATCTTGGGGTAAATTGAGCCTCTGGTTCAACTTAATGTACTTAAATGTAGTATCTTGAAGGGTGGATGAGATCTAACCCAGGCAAAACAGCTTCCGTTTACAGGATTGCTGGATGTTTGTTAGCAATGACCATGGAATATCATTTCTGGATTCAAGTCCGCTGGGATTTCCCCATACAACAGAGAGATCACTCTTGATGCAGTGTTTGAACCATCCATGGTGTCAGACAGGCCAAACCCTAAGCCCCAGTTTGGCACTACAGATGATCCACCCACTGCCTCAACACCTATCACTGCTGAGCTGCCTTCATCAAGCTCCAGACATGAATGTGTTTCACCAGGTAACACTTATGTGGGTCCCAGTCGCACTGCATTTGTGTCCACAGATGAAATCTTACCCTTCCCCAAAAGTCTGCATCCCAGGGCACAAACAAAGCAAAAGCACATGAAGACAAGAATCTATACTGATACACCTGAAAAGCAGCAACTGAAGGGGCTCATGAAGAAAGAAAAACAGTACGGAAAAACAAAAGTAAAATGAAAGGAGGAAAACTCAAGAAAAAACAAATCAAGAAAAAAATCATGGGGAGCAGCAGCCATGGGGAGAGTGATGTTTCCATCCCACTTGATGACATGTCTGAGTATGACAACTCTTGAGGATGAGAGAAGCGGACCTGGCTTTTGGATTGATTTGTGATGTGTTTCAGTTATGCTCTGATTTACACAGTATTAAATAATTTGGTCAGTTTAACCCTAAGTGTTTCAATTTACCTACTGCCTCGGATCAGTTTACCCCCAGTTTGGGGCAGGTTGAGCCATTAGTGTCACGGCCGCCTCGTCCTCGCCTCGTAGATCCCGTTCCCCGTCTCCTGAATATTAGTTTCTTTCCCTCCTGTA
>JBBPCY010000019.1:16074629-16084893 GCA_037974405.1 Brachyalestes nurse
GGGGGCTGTACACCCCCGCACACCTGTCATTTATTGGGGGGCAATAAATCATTTTTGACAGAAAGTGCACTATACTGCACTACTATCATCGCCAAAAAGGGCAACATGATTTAAGTAACCTTTGTGTTAAGGATGTAACTAAATGGGAACAGTTTCAAGCCTTCAAAATGTATAGTCACAATATTTCCTTTTACACATGTATTTTGTTATCAGTATAATATTTCCTTTTACACATGTATTTTGTTATCAGTTGTAAGGTACTTTTAAGGCTATTTTAACACATTCATAAACAGGACAGCATGTTAATAATATGGGTCCATCTTAGACAAAAAGTGATATGTAATTGTAATTATTAATAACGCTTGGTTTCAGAAGCAACATAAGTGGAACGAAAAGGTCCTGGCAGCAAGTGAAGATTAAATACAAAAATATTCTTTAGAATGGTAAAAAGTAAATCTAAATAGAATTTTTAAAGAATTTATTTAAAACCCACATTGCATTTAATGATTTAGCCACCAAAAAGAAAGCTGCCGCTGCTGCAGCTGGTGGAGGCCCTCCTCCAGCTTTAGAGTGACGTGTAAGGTTCCAATAACTGACACAAAAATGTAATACTGCGTCTACTAAATATATAGCGTTCGTATAAATAATCATCAGGAAAACCCAACGGATCTATCATGGGACGAAGTACTCGTGGAACCTGTTGTATTAAAGCTCTGTGAATTACCCGCGCTCCCTCATTAACTGGATTATTAATAAACAGGCATGCCATGGTTGTTCAGGTAAACACCTTAAAAGCATTTTGTCATGTTATACTTTCTGAGTAATTGGAAATACTCTGTAATAATTTTATATTGGAGGGTCAGTGTGTGTGAGGGAGAGGGGGGGGGGGGGCAGTATCAGAATAATCCCAGCCCCGCAAAATGACGTGTTTTGGGACATCACATGGCTTGTCCAATCACATTCATCGACTAAGCTTCACAGCTAACCTGCCACGGAGCAGGCTTGTCCAAGAGCATATGTTGCCATAGTAATTAAGTGGAGCTTCAGGTTAGCCTCGTTTGTGGAACCAAATTTGGAAAAAATTAAGCGGGGATTGTCGAAATAAGCCTGGCTTTTGAAGTTAGCTCGCTTCATGGAATACACTACACCCCCCCGACATCACAGTCCGCAGTATTCAGTGGCGGGAGGTTTGAAAATAGCCAATCCGGGGGCATTATTTATTTCTCCTTGCTGCTGATTGGCTGCAGTCCTGTGATGTCTCTCCAGTCCAGAATTTCCCATGTGGGGCTATCTAGAGTGCTCTCGTTTTTGTTTTGTTCTTCTTAAAGCCTTGTATTTTTATTATTGTTAATTAGATAAATTTATTAGTGTATTTACCCTGCTTATACCAAAGAAAGGGACAGCGCAAACCAAAGAAAACGGCATGCATGCATTACAGTACAGTGTGTATTCTAGCACTGCGGGACAGAGCAGTTCAGTGTAAACTCTACAGTATTCATACAGGTTTACCTTTGCATTTTCTTTAAGGGTAAAGTATTAAGTTTAAAATGAGATTAAAGTGTTTTAGGAGCATTTGGGGGCATATTTAGGGCTTACACTATAAATACAGGCCCTTTAAGGCAGTTTTTACCACATCACATTCACGGTTTTTCACTATAGGTGGATGCTCTTGGAACATAAACCCCACGATAAGTGGGGTTTCACTGTACAGCGATTTGGCATGAAACGTTGATGTAACAGCAAGTAGGTTCAATACACAGCAGAATGGTGTGGCAAGCTCGATTTTTAAAAATTTGCCGTTTCTTCGCATTTGGGAAGAGCTTTTCATATTTATACTTACTATACTATTTATATTTGTTTAACTATTCTCTTTCAGTTTTGACCTAACGCATTATTGTTATTTATTTAGTAAGTATTAAGTTTTGAATGCCAAAACAAAATTATATTACACTCTCATTTTAAAAGTTTCTTTGACCAATTTAAACTTTTCCAAGATAAAGGAAAGACAAAACATGTATTTCATGTATTTTACAAAGTTATAGATCAATGGATATATTAATTGTCCTGATGTCCCAAAATCGTAATATTAGTGCATTCTTCAAGGCATGGATGGCCTGTTCCTCACTATAATCCCAGCTCTAAGAACTGTATTTTAAGCCTTGGAATGATTTACTGCTTTTGTTGTGATCTCTCACAGATATCAAGCACTTTCCAACAAGTTCTCAGATGTAACACTGAATTGATATTTACCTAACTTCTTTCTTGAATGTACATGTCATCTCCACAGCAGTGTTTAACATTTCAGTAAAAGTAGGGGGGAAAGCCACCCCAAAAAGAAAAAGAAAAGAAAAAAAAGAAAGCCAATGCAGCAAAATGCCATCTGGGATACTGAAATTAGATCCACATATTACAGGGCAAAAATTATATGGACATCTGTTCTAATTCATGGGCTTTGCACCATCCATTTCTAGCATGTTCTGCCATGTATCCAGCCTTTTTTTAGTCAAGCCCTGTGTCCAGACTTTGTCTGGTCCTTTCTTAAGCCCCATGTGCACTTTTGTCCAGCCCCATTGTCCAGCCATGTGTATAATCTCTTGTCCTGTCTTATGTCAAGTGCTTTAGTCAACTGTCCATCCAGCATTTTGCCCCTTGTCCAGCACCCTGTTCAGTCCTATGTGCAGTCAACATGTCCTGTCTGTAGCTTCTCTTTGAAGCCAACTCCTGTGTAAGATATTGTTCATACTTCTAAAACTGAACTCTGGTGGTGTTACTGCTGGCTGGTTGGGGGTGTTCTGTAACCCATGCCCATCACATGTCAGTTTCTTGACTGCATAAATTTGGATTTGCAAATATCTCCTGCCTCAAACAAAATTACTACAAGATTTGATAATGCCTCGAGTGAAATAACTTAGAATATGCCCATTTATTCAAAAAGAAACATCACTTTGCCAAGTTATTCAACCATTTACATAAAAATGATGTGCACTTGATTGTAATGTTCTGTAGTAATTTCAATCTTGAATTCATGAGATCACAAACTCAATGAGTTAAAATGGGACCTCTTGCACACTGAGAATGTATGTGTTCCTAGATGTATTATGTAAAATCTATCTCAGAAAGTTTGTTCTGAATGAACAATGTAGTTTTTCTTGTTTATAACATTAATACTACTCTGGCCAAGTGAAAATGGTATTCAGTGTATACCATATATGCTATCTCTATGTTGATATAGTCCAATCTGCATTCACATGTTCATCTTGCTTTTATTGTGAATATGAGAATATGAGCCACAAATACTTACATATAAACATTCAAACGCTTCCTCGTCATGGCCTTGCATGCATCACAGGAAAAATGCCATGTGCGTTTATGTAGCTAAAATGTATTGACTAATTTCTGGAACCCTGTCATGTTTGCTCTGCATGGCTCACTAAGGCAACTACCACCTGTGCACTCCAAAACACCCCTTTTCTTTAATGCTTGATTTACTAACATCTCCCACCATACATACAAACGGTATCTATTTCAGATACAGTGCCAAGAGTGTAGTAATTATTGCACATTTTGTAATGATTTTGGCCTTGGAATTTCAAATGTGAAGTTTTATACCTACCACAGGTATACTGGGAATTCCTGAATAAATGGGTGAACGCTCCATGTTTTGTTTTAAAGATACCATATCTATTTTAATTTTAAGTAAACATGTCCGTTATATTTTTTACTGAACATCACTACAATCATATTAGCAAATAAGGTTTTGAAAGATTGAGTTTCACACAATATTAAAAATTGACACATAATATAAAATGCATGTATTGGTGCTATACTATGTTCATGTAAACCTATATGTGTGGGAGTTTCAAAGAGCCTTAGAGGGTACTTTACCCATAAGGTGTTTCTTAGTGTTCTGCTCTGGCCTAAACATGATTATGAAACACTTGGGACCAAAAATGCAAATAGTCAAACCAAAGCTTGAGGCCAGAATAGCAAATATCTCCACAGCTACTGTGAACTTTCCTGGAGAGCTGACATAAGCTGGGATAAAGGTAATCCAAACTGCACAGAATATGAGCATGCTGAATGTGATGAATTTGGCTTCATTAAAGTTATCAGGCAACTTCCTAGCTAGAAAGGCCAAAACAAAACACAAAAAGGCCATAAATCCTATATAACCCAACACAGCCCAGAAACCTATAGCCGAGCCTAAACCACATTCCAAGATTATCCTTTCCTTGTAGTGACTTAAATTTTTAAATGGGAAGGGAGGGGATATTGTTAGCCAAAGCACACATATCAGAACCTGTATGAGAGTGAAGGCAAGAACACTAAGTCTCTGCTGTGGAGGCCCAAACCATTTCATTACATTACTGTCTGGAAGTGTGGCCCTGAAGGCCATTAACACCACGATTGTTTTCCCCAGAACACAAGATATGCAGAGGACAAAGGTGATCCCAAATGCTGTGTGGCGCAGCATACAGGACCACTCAGAGGGTTGACCAATGAAAGTAAGTGAACAGAGGAAACACAGAGCCAGTGAGAAGAGCAGCAGAAAACTCAGCTCTGAGTTGTTGGCACGGACGATGGGTGACATTCTGTGTTTGTAGAAGACAGCAGCTACACAAAGAGCTATGGAAGCTCCAGTGATAGAGAATACGGTCAGGATGATGCTCAGAGTGTCGTCCCAGGACAGGAATTCTACAGGCTTTGGGAGGCAATGGTCTCTTTTGATGTTGGGCCAGAACTCAGGTGGACAATTTTCACAGTTCAAAGAGTCTAAAATGTTAGAAAGGGACATTCAGAACCGAACCTTATAAAAGATAACTCTTGTGCTAAAAATAAGAATGTAACCATCTTCAGCAAAATGCCCAATGCATTTTTATACACAACCTGTCTTGTTACTGATCTCTCCTTCTGCACACGGAATACAGTCAAAGCAGCAAACTGGTTTTCCTCTCTGCATAGCCTTCCTGGTGCCTGGAGGACAGCTTTCACTGCACACAGATGTTGGCACCTCAGAAAAGAATCAGACAAATACAAATCATTTGTTGTATTTTTGAAAATATTGTAGTATTGTAGTTAGAGTACCAGACGTCTTCAACCGTACCTCCGTCTGTCCCCCCACCCAGCTGATAGGTCTGCTCATACTAAACTCTTTGCCTCTTGGTTTGGATGAGTCAAAGTGTCCCACTGTCACAAAATTCAAAGTGCCATCTTTCTGAACCTGCCAGTTTATGAGCTCATAGACTGCTACAGGATCTCCACTGGCATCAAATGAGACCTGATAACCATTCTTCGTAGTGAAGTTCACTTTCTTCAGCTGTTCAAGAATCTGCATAGAAAAGAATGCCACTGTCCTCATTTAAATGCAGTACTAAAATACTTTTGAATTGTTTTTGATTGCTTTTAAAAGCAGTTTCAATAAGCTGCAGTTTTTACCTGCCATGGCGATAATGTAATGGTCTTGTCGCATTGCTTCTCATTACAGATAACTCCATGGATGGCATGCGCTATAGCATATGTTGCTTTGTACACCATGTTAGTGATGCGCAGCTGGGATGTGTCTGTATATGGGTTTTGCAGCGTGCGGATGTTCTCACTGCCATCACATTCCCTCATGCCCTCAGAGGAACCTGTCTGTCCTTTCAGGCTGCAACTGAACGAGCGCTCCCAGAACTCCGTTAACAAGGGTGATTTCAGTACTTTCTCTGGAGTGAGGTCTAGAAGAAAATCCCGTAGACCTGGGATGACCGACCGGGGGACACCAAAACCAACTGCCCCAGAGCACATGTTATACTTTAGAAATTCTGTGTCTACAATCCACGTTTCACTGCCTATCCACTGAAGAGGGGACGGCGGTTGTCTTAAAAGTTCCTCCATGAGAACCTTCATTTCGCCTGAGGCAAGAAACGCCACTATGACCCGGGCCGTTGATCTGCGGATGATGTTTGCCACTCTCTCAAGTTTGCTGTGCGGTTGTGTCCTGTAGTAGGCCTCGGAGTACTCCACGCAGATCCCCTCCTCTTGTGCAGCTTTCAGAAACAACGCCATCCCATTATTTCCGTAGTCTGAGTCGCTGTGTACTGCCCCGATCCATGTCCAGCCAAAATGCTTGACCATTCGTGCCAGTGCAGCCACTTGGTGGTGGTCACTTGGTATGGTCCTGAAGAAGGAAGGAAAGTTGCTCTTATTGCTCAGACATGTGCAGGTTGAGGAGTGGCTCACCTGTTTAGTGTAGAAAAATAGAACCATTTCAGGAGTTTTTTCTTTGAAATCATTTTATGTCACCAGTTGTATTGTTGCTTATTTATGGCATATCATCTTATTTTAGTTGCGTAAAACATATCTTAAAGAATAAGTTGACTACAGATCTTTGCCCGTATTTTTAAATATGACTGCATCGCAATCAGAAAAATAACAAAGAGAATTTCAATATTGCACCATTCAGCGTTTTCTACAATACTCACCTGTGGAATTCCAAAGAGACCCAGCACTCTGGCCATGCTTATTGATGGGGTAGAAGAAGATTCTCCTACCAGAGCAGGTGTAGCCGCATCTGAAAATTTTGGACAGGACTCAGTGTCATTG
Source organism: Brachyalestes nurse (assembly GCA_037974405.1). Lineage (NCBI taxonomy): Eukaryota > Metazoa > Chordata > Actinopteri > Characiformes > Alestidae > Brachyalestes > Brachyalestes nurse. Next base: position 16,081,215 of record JBBPCY010000019.1, read on the forward strand.
AATTCCGTTTCCAGGCCGTTTGCAAACTGTAATGCCCCTTTGATGGCCATGGGAACTGCAGCACATGAGTCTTGTATCCGGTAGCCTACCATGATTCCCGGCAGGAGATCTGTTCTGTTGTTAATCTCACAGATGGTAAATTCCATGGCACGTGCATAGCGCATCTCTCTGAAATCCATACTGAGTAACAGACAAAATAAATATAAGAATACATATTAAAATATAGTAAGTTCACTAATAACATGACTGAAGAAACAGCACACAATTTTGTAATTTTTTCTCGAACATTCCAACAGGTTCCTGCTATACACTCACAGACCTCCCAGAGCACTGCGGTTGTGGTGGCCTCCTGGTGTAGGTGATCATCTCCGATCTTGTGTAGTAATGAATAGAGAACATGCCTCCAATAATAAAATCTCCATTCATAGAAAGGCTAGGCATCTGAGGCTCAGCCCATAGCCTACATAAGACTGGATCAGGTTTATATGCTGCCGGGCTGAGTCCAGTTACCCACAGCATAGATATAAATCGCATCAGACTTAAAGTGAGCTGCATGGCATGCTCGTTGACTTCCAGCCCTCTGAAGATCATGTATGGCTGCCTTTAAATAGAAATTTTATGATGCCCTGCACGTAACTGGGTGTTAATGTGGATATAGGAGGCGTGGTTATGTGTTGAATGTTGTAATTGTGGTGAGGTGGATGTTTTGCATTTCAAAGAAAGATGAGAGAACTAGATATAGAGAGATAAATGCCCTGATAATAAGAAGGGAATAATAGATACTGCCAACAAAACCACACTGTGGTGAGGTGCAGGGGACAAATAAAACAATTACTGGAAAGAATAAAATAAGCAGCCGACTACACCACCCTGGGAATTTCACCCAAGGAAATATTACCATCAAGGTCACAGGTTCGTTCTACTCAAAGAGAAACAGGAGGCATGTGCCCAGTTTAAATTAAACCAATTTATTAAACAGTCCTTAAAAAGATGACCTCAAAAAACAAACAAACTGATGTACGTCGTTCTGGATAAGTGTGTCTGCTAAATGCCGTAAATGTCACAAATCAAATAAAGTAAAAGAAAAAAGACACAAACCTTTGCATGTAGCAGAGGCTTACAAGCAGGACTCTGAGAAATAGGACCCAACACATGCTCCCACACACACAGTAACCAGTGAACACAAAGTCAATAAACAATGGTTCATATGTCACACCCAGAAGCAGTTGGGGCAATATCACAACTCAGATTTATGCAGAAAGGGCAGCAGATGGTTCAGATAATGCAGTCCAATGCATGCCCAACCGACAGGGTGCAGTACTAAGCCTGAAGAGCAGAGTCAGCGAAGCACAAGCAAGCTACTGCCGGCAACGCCAAAAATACAGCCAAACACAAAACAGTAAACAATACCCAAAAAAACACAAAACAAGGCTGGATACAAGAAAGAGAAAAAAAGATGATCAACTCTAGAACACTCAACACCAGCCACAGAATGGAGATTACATACCGTTTCAGGGCCAGATTTACCAAGAGCTTGAATTAACCAAAGGAAACAAACACCATTATACTCCCATAACACAAACCACAGCCATTACAGTATGGAATTTAGCCACGGGCACTGGAACCCTACAAAATAATTGGTTTCAAAAGTGGCATACCAGCAGAATGTCACTGAACAGGTATTGTCTCTAGGTGCCATGGTATAAATCATTTAAACAATAGTGACCATGCTTACCTTTCCCCAAACACGACCATGGGCATGCAGCAGCCAAACAATAGGAAGCAGATACGCCTAATACAAGTAAGACGGCACGCACCTTTTATTCCTTAATCAAAAGTCCCACACCAGCTGACAACTACCGGTCAGTCCTAGGATGACACGTGAATGGCAGACACGTAACTGACTTCATGATGGCCAAAGGTTTTTGTGTCCAACTTTTTTGTGAAAGGTGATATTGAAACAAAGGCCTCGACATCTCTAACAAATGCTATATTAACAGTTCAGTTACTTGCATTTAGACAGGAGATAATGCAAAAACGGTGCAAATTAATATTATTACAGAAGTTAAACCTTTTATTAGCATTTGTTGAAACTACAATATTACATGATAAAATTGGCACACTCACAATTTTTACATGAATTGACTCAATTCACGTGTGAGTGAAAATGTTCATTCATTTGACATAATCTCTTTCTTCATTCTTTCCAAGACATGCCTACATACATATACTGTACATGCTTCAAATGTGTTGCATACCTGCATTGTATACTGAAAACACAAACAATTCAATAATAATGCTTTACCATATGCTTGTTTCATATCTCGAATTTAAATTAAACTTACGGGAAAGGTACTTTTTAAGGTTTTATGTTTCTTAATCTCTGTCGGGCGTGTGGATTATAGATTATATAGATTATATATAGATATGTTATATTAAGCTATTCTAGGACTTCACTGAAACCAGAAGTTTTCATACACTGTATTAAAAGACACAACTTTTTTCCTCACTGTCTGACATTAAATCAGTCCAAGCTTCTCTTATTTTAGGTCAGTTGGGATTACCAAATTATTTCTTTTTGCTACATGCCAGAATAATGAGAGAGAGATTTTTAAATGTATTTTTGGCAAAGTCAAAAGATTACATAAACTATGCCTTTAAACAATTTGGGAAAGCCCAAATGATGATGTCATTTGGAAGCTTCTGATCGGTTAATCTAGAACATTTGAGTAAATTGGAGTCACACCTGTGGATAAATTTGAAGGCACACCTCAAATGCATTGCTTCTTTGTGTGATATCAGGAAGAGAACTGTGGAACTCCACAAGCCTGCCTGAAAGGCCGCTCAGCAAGGAAGCAGCCATTACTCCAAAAGCCAGATTACAGTTTGCGAATGCACACAGGGAGAAAGACCTTAATTTTTGGAGACATGCACTGTGGTCTGTTTAAACTAAAATTGAACTGCTTGCCGATAATTACCACCGTTACATTTGGAGGAAAAAGGGGGAAGCTTGCAAACTGTGAAGTTCGGAGGTGGTAACATGATGTGGGGATGTTTTGCTGCAGGAGGGACAAGTATGCTTCACAAAATAGATGGCATCATGAGGAAAGAACACTATGTAGAAATATTGAAGCAACATCTCAAGACATGAGCCAGGAAGTTAAAGCTTGGATAAAAATGGTCTTCCAAATGGACAATGATCCTAAGCATACTGCCAAATTAATTTCAAAGTGGCTTAAGCACAGCAAAGTGAATGTTTTGGAGAAGCCTTCACAAAGCCCTGATCTCAATCCCATAGAAAATTTGTGGGTAGAGCTGAAAAGGTGTGTTCAGTTATGTGTGGAGTCTGTGTTTTATAATAATTCCATCAAGGAACCTGCCTCTTGGGCGAATCACTACCCCTCAACCACAGATGTGACAAGGATGATTAGGCCACAAGTATTTTGAGAAGCTTGCGAAGGGCTATCCAAAACGTTTAACCCAAGTTATACAGTTTAAAGACAGTTTTACTAAATACTAGGGATGCACTGAAATGATTTTTTTGGACTGAAACCGAAAACAGAAAATGAGGAAAAACTTGGCCGAAAACCGAAAGAAATTAATATTAAATTAAAATAAATCTGTTACAAAACTATGAAAATATTTATTTAGCATTCATATAATGCACAATGTAAAATAA
>JBBPCY010000019.1:16115266-16133775 GCA_037974405.1 Brachyalestes nurse
TCCGTATACTTGCTATACTTATACTCAAGCATACTTAATAAAATGAACTTCAAGTATACTACTTTTTGCTAAGGGTAGGGTTGTAAGAATTTGCATATATTTTTTGTTTCTGTCTGTGACCTAGGCAGATGAACCCATATCCTTTGCTGTATGTGTAGAGCAAGGGTGCCTAACTCCAGTCTTAGAATCCTGGGGCCTGTACTACGAAGCGCATTTAACTAAGTCTTAACTTGAGGGTAAAATCACTCTTGACTAACTGCGGTTGTTCCAGGTGGTGTTAATCGGTACTACGAAGCCCAATAAGATGTTGATTAGTTGAGTCAAGATTGAACTTATGATGGTCTGTGTGCGGGGTCTGTTCAACAGCGCAAGTCACCGTTTGAAATCACATTTGAAATCACAGTGCGATTACCTCGCGGAGGAAGAATGTATGATCATCATGCCAAGCTACGAGGAGCACAGATCAGTGCTGCAGTGCAAGTACAACACCACAGCAGCTAACAAAGACACGCAGGTTTGTTGGCAACGTATTGCTGACCGAGTAAATGCATAAGTACATGTGCATTATGTATTAGACTATTTAAATGTTGTCTGAAAATGAATAAAACACTTTAAATAAATATAAAGGTATTTAGATGCACCCCATGTCAGATGTGGGCTTTTTAATTAATTTAATACCCCCAAAAGTGCAATTACTGAGAGTTTTTTTCAGATGCAAAAGCAGTGGGGAGCATACTTGGAAATAAAGATGTAATATAGTGTGACGTCCCCGTAGCGGCCAGCAGGGGCCGCTATTGGTTTATGTTGGGGGATTAGGTTTAATTAGCAGGTTCAGGTGTGTTTCGGTTGAGTTAAGTGTTTCTGTTTGTTTATTGGTTCTTTTGGGTTTTGTATTTAAGGGGTTTTGTTTCAGTTTATGTTGTGGGTTCATCGTCGTTTTACGTCTTCTTGTGTGGGTGTGCTTTGTTCTGAGAACGTAGAAAACATATCGGCCCTCGAGCCTGTTTTGTTTTGTATTTTGAAAAAAAAAATAGAGAAAGCTAAGATGGAAAAGTGTCTCCATGCCTCCTGCTTCTATCAGCAACACCTAGTCGTGACATATAGAAACATTATTTCAAGTGGTAGGCTCATGTATTAATAGTTAATGCATTATTATGTCTACTCATTATGAGGGATGTAGTGTGTCTATTTTTCAGTTAGCCTGTTTCTGTGTTTTACAGGTAATAGGAAAAAGGTCGTTGTGAAGGTGAAAGGTGGAAGGACTCCTGAAGTTGCCATTGGCCAACAAAAGATGTAGGCCCATCTATTTTATGTGCGGGTAATATGGCAATCACTGTGTACAGCTGTGCTGGACATGCCATCGGGCATACCGGGCATTTCCCCGGTGGCGACCGTTGTTCTCCATTGTTTTAACAGATTTAGTGTCCAGATAAACGAACATAAAACATTAGACTGGCAGCAGTGCTGGTCTGGTGATCGGGCATACCGGTGGGCCGATGGTAATTTTGGTCCGTGGCAGAATCCCGTTAGCGGCGCAATCCCCCCACCCACCCACCCCATTGGTACGACAGCCTGGTGGGCCGGTCTAAACTCAAAATGCCCGGTGAGATTTTTTGTCCCAGTCCAGCCCTGGTGTACAGTGTGTACATTCGTGCAGTCATGACATTCCATTGCATGTGTTGTGTTCAGTGCAGAATACCTGCAGAGCCCAAAATTTCCTGTGACCCTGAGGTACAAGTGAGTGTGCAAATGACTGTTTGCATGGTGTGAGCCATGCTGATGTGACATGACAAATGTATTCCTTTAATTTTCAGGAGGATGTGGGTGATGAAACATTGACTGATAATTGTCCATTTTTTGTCTATGTAGGCTAGAGCAGCCAATGTGCACAGCCTGTAAAATTGAGCCTGACTGTGATAAAAACAAAACTTGGAATAAAAACACTAAAGCTTGAAATTGAGAAGCTTGAGCATGAAAAGAAGGTATTGCCATACATTCACCAGTCTTTCATAAATATGCGTGTGCATTACTGAGGTTTCACTTTCCATCTGAAAGAAACGGGAGCAAATAAGCAAAGACATGACAAAGTTTCAATGTGTTCATAGTCTGTGTCTTTTTTTATTACCTGAAAAACTGCTGTGGATGGCCTCTCTCACAGCACACCCTGTGGGGTGGTCGAGGGTTGAAGGGTCAACAATATCAGGGACACAGGTATCAGGACTGGACTGTTGTGTAGAACCATACATGCTGACACGACCGGACAGGCCATCTCTGGCTTCACACGTCAAAATGTGCCTTCAAGATTCCAAAAGTCATTTCAGTCCTGCCCCTCGAGTTGGCATGAGCTGGTGATTACATGTCATCTAAGGACCGAAAGTCATTAGCTCATTTTGCTATTGTAACATCAAAGTCACGTTCCTATATTACAATGCTGAATAAAAAATTGTGCCACAGTGTTAAACAAGGACATAATTTATATCAGAGTAGACCAGCAGCCTATGTGTGTGAGAAAACGACTGAAAACTTGTCAGACAAAGGGGGAGGAAATGTGAGATGCCCTTTAGACAGTACATTAATGTCATAACCAATATGGATTAAGGATGAGGCTAACAAAAAGAAATCACCATGTTCAGGATACATTTCACTGTGTGTTGTACTTGTATAAATACCTGTACATTGATTTCCAATTCACATAATCACCCTCATGCTCTCCCAGGGGTGTCCTGATAGGGATGTGTATGCAATCCAATTGCCCTTGGAAATAATGTGGGGAAACTGTGTTTAAGCTTCACCATGCCTGTTCAAAGTAAAAGTAAAACAATTTAATAAAAATGACAATAAAGATTATGGCCGTCTCTAAACCCCTTGCCCTGCAGAGAGCCGATTGCAATTCAGGCGCCAAGGATCTTTCAGACACCACTGGCTGCGGAGAGAGACGGTGTGTGTAGGGACAGGGCTTGTGGGGGGGAGGCCTACGCTGAACTGCGCTTTTTAAGCAAGAACATATTGTAGTTGGAGCAGGATTGAGACTCCAGCCATCCAGGACTGGAGTTGGACACTTGATATAGAGCAGCAATTTTCAAAGTCCGAACTGCAAGCCATTCTGGACCCAGTACACACATCATATTAGGAATGCATTGATGCAATGCAATTGAGTGTATATTTCAATGAATTATTAGTTTTGTAAAATATAACATATTTTTGATTTTTACGGAGATCCTGGCCTGAGGTTAACTGAAGCAACATTGTCAGTTGGCGTACGTATGATGCAACATTGGCGCCTTTCAATTCTCAGGCTTCACATCCACATTAGCAAGTTCGCTAAGGCTAAGGGGCATTTACGTGTAGTCCTGCCAGCATGAGTGAGCCAAATAAGAGTCACTGGAGAAGGAGGTGTTATTTGTTATTTGTTGAGGCATAAAAGTAATTAAGTTAATCAAGGTTACTGTTAGATCTTTTCATAAAACTACAGTGCATATTACACTTTACTGTCAAAAGTGAGAGTGGATTAGGTTCACAAGCAAGCAATTATAGGCAAACAGTGGTATTTCTTTTGGTTGTATGTTGTAAACAAATTTAATAAAAGGGATTTGCTCATCACTTGTCATCTCGGACCTTTGACCTTATCTAATAAATACATTTGGGCCTTTGAATATAAAGTTTGAGAACCCTTGACCATAGTGTTATAACTGTTTCTCCACTAGAGGGGGCGGTTTAATTGCATGGAATAGTGGTAGGGTCTAAATTCTGCTTGAGCTCATGGCAGATTTGTAGGCCTCTACTACAAAGTATTTAATAGGTCTAAATGTTTCATAATCCAATGGCAACTAAAATCAGCAACAGTCACCATATCAGTAATAAATAGACATTTACAGAGGATCTGTTTTTAAATGGGGCTGGTTTTATTTAATTGTTACATCAAGTTAATGGGGTGTCTTTCCCATTAAATGTTTCTTTGAGTTCTCATCAGGCCTGAAAAGAATAACATAGCATTTTGGAATGAATATACAAAATATTAAACCAAAACTTGAGGCCAACATAGCAAATATTTCCACTGCGACAGTGAATTTTCCAGGAGAGCTGACATAAGCAGGGATGAAGGTGATCCAAACTGCACAGAATATGAGCATGCTGAATGTGATGAGTTTGGCTTCATTAAAGTTACCAGGCAACTTCCGACCCAGAAAAGCTAAAACAAAACATAAAGTGGCTAGGAAGCCGATATAACCTAACACAGCCCAAAAACCTATAGCTGTACCTAAGTTACATTCCAATATGATCTTTTCCTGAAAATAATCCATATTCATGTGTGGGAAAGGAGGGGATGTTGTCAACCAAATCACACAAATCAGGACCTGTATGAAAGTGAAAACTAGTACACTGAGTCTCTGCTGTGGAGGCCCAAACCATTTCATGACATTACAACCAGGAAGTGTAGCTCTGAAGGCCATTAATACCACTATTGTTTTCCCCAGAACACAGGAGATGCAAAGGACAAAGGTGATCCCAAACGCTGTGTGGCGCAGCATACAGGACCACTCGGAGGGCCGACCAATGAAAGTAAGTGAACAGAGGAAACACAGAGTCAGTGATATAAGAAGAAGAAAGCTGAGCTCTGAGTTATTGGCTCGCACAATGGGAGTCTCTCTGTAGTTGAAGAAAACTGCAAATATAATTGTGGTTAAAAGTGCTCCAAGTAAGCTACATGATGTCAGAATAATCCCCATGATTTCTGTGTATGATAAGAATTCCACTTCCTTCATGATACACATGTCCCCTCTCTGGTTTGACCAGTATTCTGTAGAGCACTTCAGGCAGTCAGATGCATCTGCATTTGGATGGAAACATCAATTGTACAATCACAGGTTTTTTTTGGCAAATTACTATGCAGTTAGTCATGGTTTAATTACATGTCTTGCTTACACATTTGTACCATATCCGCTTCTGTAGAGCCTTGTGGAAAAGTGTGGCTTCAAAACATGTTTAATTAGGTCTCAGGCGGATGATTGCATTTATGTTTATATTTTCCACTCTATCCGTTTTTCGTGCACTACAAGTACTAAAGCGCAAACAGGAAAACTTTACCTGTTGTGTTGCTAATTGCTCCTGGTGGACAAGGTATGCAGTCATAGCAGCAGATAGTCTTTCCTTTCTGTAAAGCCTTCCTTGTGCCCGGGGGACAGGGCTCACTGCACACAGACACAGGCACCTGCCACACAGTAGGGAACAACAATAATAAGCTGTAATGTGGCATGTTTTCACATGTATTTGGTGTTGGATTGTGCAATGAAAAATCAGTGTTAAACATTCATCTGGGAGTTCAAGTTGCATCTGAAAGCTAATTTGAAAATACCTTTTGTCTGCCTCCAGACCAAACAATATTGACATTGCTCATGGTAAACCTCTGGTCTATAGGCCGGGATGCATCATAGTAGCCAATAGTTGCCACCTCCATGGTACTTTTTGTGGCCCTTTGCAAATTGATCAGTTCATATCTTGCAGGAGAATCACCTTTATTGTCAAAAAACACAGCTTCACCACTTTCCATGCTGAAATTCAGAGTATGCAAATAATGTAAGACCTGAAATTATTAGTTAAAGTTAAACCCAAAGACATGCATTTTTCATGGATTGTTATTATTTGTATTTTGTGATTTGTATGTTCAGGCATCTGACTGCAATTTTTGAAGACTGCAACACACCTGCCATGGTTGGATGTCAGTGAGCTTGGCACAGGTTGCATTAGGAAAAGGGCCTTTGTTTTCCTCACATGAGACTAGATTGTGTAGTGCATGGGCAACTGCATAAACAGCCTTGTACACATTGTTTGTGAATCTTAGGTCAGATACATCAGTAAAGAAAGTTTTTACATCTTTTAAATGCTCATATCCGTTACATGTCTTCTGATTTGATATTGCAGTCAGTGAGCAGTTGAAAACACTTTTCCAGAATTCTCGGAGAAACATGCTGTTGGGAAATTGTGATGGGTTTATTTCCTGCAGAAAAGTGCCCAGTCCAGGTATCTGAACCCTGGGCACGGTGAATCCTACTGAGCCAATCAGAGCAGTGTGTCCCGGACTCTCTGTGAGTGTGTTGTCTGTGATCCAGGCATCACTGCCAATCCACTGCAACCCTGTAATATTCTCCTTATATAACAACTCTACTAACACCTTAATTTCTACATGAGACATGAAGGCCATTATGACTTTTGCTGTAGAGTGCTTTATAGTGTTTATTGTCCTTGCTTGTGAACTTGCAGGATCAGTGCTGGTAAACGTTTCCCAGTACTCTATACACACCTCTTCCTCTTGGGCTGCTGTAATAAATGTGGTGATTCCATTCATTCCATAATCATATTTGTTACTTATAGCTCCTACCCAGGTCCAGCCAAAATATTTAACCAGCTGAGCCAGTGCTCTGCTCTGGTAGTAATCGCTGGGAATTGTTCTGAAGAAAGAAGGATACTCTTTTCTGTTGCTCAGGCAAGCACATGTGGCAAAATGACTAATCTATCCACAGACAAAAGAGACATTCAAAACATGAGTAGGAGGAAATATTTCTGGAATTTGTTTTGCTTTCATGTACTGCAGTTTAGAATAGAATCAGACAGCAGCAAAGGTGAAAATTAAAAACTTTCTGTTTTAGACTACCTGTCTCATTGTATTTCAAAATAGTAATTTCATAGGGATAATAAGTATAATTGTGGTTAGTTCCAGTTTCTGAACTCATAGTATATACAGACTGGATATAATTCATAGCAGTTTAAAACATCTACATTCTGCTTGTCTCAGGTTCATTGCAAACAAAACTGTTAGTTGTTAGTGAGTATTTACAAATGTTTAATTATGGCAGTATCTTACCACTGGAATATAAAACCGACCAACTATCCCTGCAAACCCCATAGTTGGAGTGGATGCTGAGCTTCCTATTATTGTGTGGACAGTGTCTGCCTTAGTACAGTTGCTTTCATTAATCATAGTCCTCTCCCCATTTGACAGTGCAATTGCAGACTCGATGATGTTTGGGAAGCCGCATGCATTGTAGATTTTGTAACCCAATGTGTAGTGTGGTAAAATTTCAGAATTTTTATTTATCTCCTCTGTTGCAAAGATAATGGTGAAAGCAAACTGGACCTCCCTATAACTTACACTGGGGACAGACAGTAGATAAATAATATTAAAAGGCAAGTGAGAAAAAACATGTTCTTTATATGCCATACTTACTACTTGCACTTTGATGATGCTGGTGGACTTTGAAATGTAAATGTTTGTCCATCTTGCCCTGTGCGAAAGTTGAAAATGCCTCCGATGTTAAAGTCACCATCCTTGGTCAGTTCAGGCAGCTGTGCTCTGCTCAGTTTTTTACACACAGTCTCCTCTGCTTGAATGGGCATGGAAATTAGCAGTAGTAGCTGTAGCAGCACCATCGGATAGAGGTTGTTGGAACCTCTCTGTACTCAACCACTGTGCACACCTCCATTTATAGTCTGTATTAATCTGACGCTCTGTTTAAAGAACATGCTGGCATACCTTAAAGTTTCAGTAAGTAGTTGTTAGTGGGGGTGTCATTTGTATATAATAGAACAGAACATTAGCAGTTTTTGGTGTTTATTGTTGCTAGTACCAAAACATCCACCAAAATATGAATCTACAAGTTGATTTATTGAAATAAATAATTTTGTACATCCATTAGGCAATGTGTTTTAACCATTTTTAGCTAAGATAGTTATATGATATTTGCTTTAGACAGGTTATGTACTTTTATAACAGGCTGTAGTGAATATGTAGACTCACTTCAGTGGTGCTTTACCCATAATCTGCTTTTTAGTGTTCTTCTCTGGTTTCATAATGATTATATAACATTTTGGGAAAAAGATACAGAACAGTAAACCAAAACTGGAGGCTAAAATGGCAAATACCTCCACTGCTACAGTGAACTTTCCAGGAGAGCTGACATAAGCTGGGATGAAGGTGATCCAAACTGCACAGAATATGAGCATGCTGAATGTGATGAATCTGGCTTCATTAAAATTATCAGGTAGCTTCCGACCCAAAAAAGCCAAAACAAAACACAAAACAGCCAGGAGTCCTATATAACTCAACACAGCCCAGAAACCAACAGCTGAACCTAAGCTGCATTCTAAAATGATCTTTTCCTTATAGTAGTTCATGTTCTTGTAAGGGAAAGGAGGAGAAAGTGTTAACCAAAGCACACAAATCAGGACCTGTATTAGAGTGAAAGCAAGAACACTAAGTCTCTGCTGTGGAGGCCCAAACCATTTCATGACTTTGCTGCCTGGAAGTGTAGCCCTGAAGGCCATCAACACCACTATTGTTTTCCCTAGAACACAAGAAATGCAGAGGACGAAGGTAATCCCAAATGCTGTGTGGCGCAGCATACAGGACCACTCAGAGGGCCGACCAATGAAAGTAAGTGAACAGAAGAAACATAGAGTCAATGAGAAGAGCAACAGGAAGCTTAGCTCTGAGTTATTTGCTCTGACAATTGGTGTGTCCTTGTGTGTAAAAAAAACTACCGCAATTGTCATTGTGGTACATACACCTAAGAAAGAAAATAGTACCAAAATAATTCCCATTAATTCCTCAAAAGCTAGAAATTCAACCAGCTTTAAGATGCACTTATCTTTCTTGTCATTAGGCCAGAACTCAGGAGGGCACTTTACACAAGTTGCCGAATCTGAACATATAAAAGAGAAACAAATGCAAATGAACATAACTCTCATGGTAATTGACAGTACATCACTTGTTTTGCTACATACATAGTTATGGTTCTTTAGTGTATCAACAAAAGCCATATGGTGTGATTATACCTGTTATATTACTAATCTCTCCTTCTGCACATGGTATACAATCATAGCAGCAAACAGGCTCTCCCTTCTGTACAGCCCTTCTGGTACCTGGGGGGCAGCTCTCACTGCACACTGAAACTGGCACCTGCAGAACATAGTCACACCTTTTAATTTTATTCTATATAATTGATTTATATTTATATAGATTAAAATTTATATATATATATTATATTCTGTTTAATTATTTTTCTGTTTAATGACTGCTGTAGAATGACTAATAGTTGAATATTCTCTGTTGTAAAAAACTTGTATTCTTGTTGTTTACACTATGGCTAAACTTTATGACCAATAGGTATAGTCTAAAATGACTTATAATACAATGTAAATCCATTAACTTACATTTAAAGTAAAGAGTGTTTTCCCCTAATTTAAAGGTACTTTTTTGAAGATATATATATATATAGTACAAAAGCTGTGAATCTAATGAGTTACCTGGTCTTTGTTGTTGGCCCAGGCTATACTGATGTTGTTAAATGAAAGCTGTAGATGTGCTTGCAAAGAGGCGTCATAGAAACCCACTTTAACAAACTTTATTTTACCATCCTTGCCCTGCTGCCAGTTCAAGAGATCATACCTTGCAGATGGATCTCCATTTTCATCAAAGTATACTTCCTCACCAGTTGTAATGGAAAAGTGGAGCTTCTTCAGCTCATTCAGTATCTAAATAAAGCATTACAAATTTAGGCATAATATAGTTTACTTTTTCCCCACTCAACTAAATCATTACACGTACCTCCCTAGGGTGTGGATTATTTGATTTTACACACATAGCAACACTTTCTTCTCCAGTCGCTGTCTTTGAACAGTAACATTTATTCAGGGCATGAGCAACAGCGTACACCGCTTTATAAACATTATTTGCAATTTGTAACTCAGAAATGTCTGTATATTTGTTCTGCACTTCACTGAGGCTTTCATTGCCTTTACATATGTCTTTCATCTCAGCATTTTCTTTTGTGGCAAATTTGCATTCAAATATCATCTCCCACAGCTCTTTATAAAGATATACATCAGATGATGGATTGAGCTTGGTCAGGAATTCTCCTAGACCATTGATTTTGGCTTTTGGTATTGCAAAACCCATGGACCCTCGAACAATATGTTGCCATTCAGCAATGGCAATGTTCATATCAGAAATCCAGGATTCACTTCCAATCCATTGTATGCCAGTGATGTTTTGCAAGGCTATTTCTCTTAGAAGAATCTCCATGTCAGAATATGAGACAAAGGCTACAATCACTTTGGAGCTTGAACTTTTGATTGTCTCAACTATTCTCAGAATGTTCTCTCTTGGATCAGTTCTGAAGAATGCCTCGGAAAAATCAATACAGACTCCCTCCTCTTTAGCTGCACTCATAAACATGTTCATGCCATTGTTTCCATAGTCATTATCACTGCACAGAGCCCCTACCCATGTCCAGCCGAAATGACTGACCAGCTTGGCCAGTGCTCGGCTCTGATAGTAATCACTAGGGATTGTTCTAAAGAAAGATGGGTGTTTTCTTCTGTCACTTAGGCATGCACATGTTGCAAAGTGACTAATCTGCAGTAAACACAATATTTTATGTTTAAATTGTGTGTGTGTGTGTCAAAAGTTTTTTTTTTTTTTATTGAACTTCAAACGGTTCAAGTCCAGTTAATAGCATGAAATGGTACAAAGGGCACTGCTGAACTGCGAGAGGTTTAAAAATGGTAAGGTTACCCAGAAGTGGGAAATAATTCTGTAGTGCCATGCAGTACCCTCTGGTATGTGCCTAGTTGGTCGGGTTCATCCTACAGCAAGATAGTGACCAAGTCCAAGCTATGTCAGAACTACCTTCGAAAAAAAGAACAAGATGGTAAGCTGGAAAACATGGTGTGGCCAAAAGTATCCAAACTCAACCCCCACCGAGCTGGTTTGGGATGAACAGGACAGAAGAGTGAAAGCAAAGCAAACTTTAAGTGCCGCACACTTATGGGAACTTTTGCAACATAGTTAGGAAGAACTTTCTGCAGAATGAACAATGAGACATTGAACCGCTTGAATTTCAGGACATACAGAATATGTATACAGACCCGTTCCAAAAAAATGTAATATCATGGAAAGGTTTATTTATTTCCATAATTCCATTCAAAACGTTACACTTTCATAGATTATAGATTCGGGGCCCACAACTTTCAAGTTCCAGTACTTAGTTGTTTATTTGGGCTTCCAGCTCATAAAACCCACGAAAACAGGAATTCAAAAAATTAGAATACTCCCAGACAATGCCACAGGCTGATTGCCTCAAATGCCAAGGCTCACATATTATATTCACTTTGTTCACATATTTTTGTTGCTGAGGCTTTCCGGAATATAACAACATTTGTCACTTTGGCATATATGTTTTTAGTGAGATGAAATACTTAAAAATGTAAGGGTTAAGGCAAAGGGATTCCCAGGTATTGGAGATTGATGTTTTGAAAGTACCATATTTTGAGTGATTTGATGTGATCCTAATTTCTTTCTTTTTTTCTGAAACAACTGAGAAGTAAATGGTGATGTCTTCACTGTATTCTAATTTTTTGAATTCCTGTTTTCTGGGTTTTATGAGCTGGAAGCCCAAATTATGTGCAAATAAACAACTAAGTACTTGAAAGTTGTGAGCCCTGAATCTATAATCTATGAAAGTGTAATGTTTTGAATGGAATTATGGAAAAAAAGAAACCTTTCCATGATATTGTATTTTTTTGGAAAGAGTCTGTGTATATATATATATACAAATATATAAATTTTTTTGAGTTTACAAAGCTTTACCAACCACAGGTATGTGCAAAGGTCCAAGTGTAGCAGAGATGGCAATTGTGGGGGTGGACGATGTCTCGGCTATGATTGCTTGCACTGTGTCGGGTCTTAAGCAGGACAAGCTTTTAGTATGTCCATTAACTAATGACAAGGAGGCTCTTATGGCCATTTCTACTGATCCACAGGAGTCATAGATTTTATAACCCAAATTGATGCCAGGAAGAATATCAGTTCTGTTATTAATTTCCTCAATTGCAAATATCATTGTCTGTGCATTTTGAAATTCTCTAAGGCTCAAACTACAGGGAGAAAAACACATGCATCCCATATGTCATTTTACATTTCAATAAAATTTTACAGCTAAACACATGCATTACATTTCTCCACTGCTGCATCAAAACCCCGTATCTATACGTATCTTTTTACTTCAACGTAATATGACAGTGCCAGCAAGTCTTCATATTGTGTCAAACTGTCATTACACAACACAGGCCAGTATGGTCCAAAATAATAAATAAAATATTTTTACATTCATTGAATGAATGAAGAATGTTTTTCCTTCTTCAGTAAAGTTATAATTTGAAGAGATAAGAATTTATTCCGACAGTGACAATTTGCAAAATAGACACTTTTTTATATTCTAAAATGGCTAATGGCCACAAACTTGAAATAATTTTGTCAATATAATTCCATAACCTTTTTCTGCCCAAAACCTGCAGAGTATTTTTTCCTTTGATGAATCATTTTTGCATATTTTTCTTATTGGCCCCCTCACCTTTTGCATTTTGGTTGCTGTGGTCCTGATGTAAACTTGTGTGTTGTCTGGTCCCAGCTGTTGTGAAAGGAAAATATTCCACCAATCATCACATCCCCATCTCTACTGAGTTGAGGAGAATTAAATGGCATTCTGAAGCTGCAGGGCGGGTCAGCAGCTCTCACCAGAGTGAACAGAAGCCATGTGTTCAGGAAACTCATCCTCACCCCTCAAAAACACATTGTCCTCTTTTTGGGCTCTTATATATCCTTTCATCATGACTGTATTAAGGGGTGTGGGCTATACCTATACAAGCACATTGCTTCACTTGCTGAGGAGCAGTGTTGTGCCAGTTCACACTGAAAAAGAACTAGTTCAAAATACAGTTCATTTAAATAAAAATGAACTAGTTCTCGCTCATAGTTCATTTTAAAAAAATCACAGGTCAAAAATGAACTCGTTCATGTTCGTTTTTTTTTACATTTTCAATACAACGTCCTTCTATCTCAACCTCCTTCAATCTTCTCTTATCTGTCATATGACTGAACAATCACAGGCATAAGTTACATTAAAAAACAGTTTTAAGGTTGAGAATAGATCTTACCACTTAAGCAATGCATCATGTTATGGTGAAAGTGGAAAAATGGAAAAATGAGGTGCAGGTATACTGTATGTGGAATTTTTATTCAGAAATCATTAACACAGACAAGTGATCAGAACACAACTAAAAATAAACTAACAGCCGTTGTCTTTTTTAAACCTTATCAAACTAGTGAAAATGTACAGCTCTAAAACTCAAACATCCAGTATTTAGCTGTACTAACCATCAATATCCTCCTTTAATAAGCTTATTTCTTATGTGTATTTCTGCCGAGGCGTCTGGACTTGCAGCACCGTGTTAGCCTGCTACTAAGAGTCGATACTTTGTAGTGAATTAGAAGAGTCAATTCTTTGTAGTGAATCAGAAGAGCCGACTCCCTTCGAGTGTGAGCCAATCCCCACTTTTTTTTTTTTCAACACACAAATCATTCATATTTGCCAAGTCAGGCTACAGATGATGATGATAAACTAAGAGCCGTTTGGGAGCCGAAAGAACTGGCTTTTCTTTGGGAGACGTGCCACAATCACTGTCTGCGAACGTACAGCATGAACTGCGTTCAGTCTCATGAGAGTGAACGTCACTCACGGTTGCGTTCTTAATTTGTAAACAGACTCGTTCAGTCCAGCGTTCACAAAAAACACCATTCATTGAACGCGTTCAGGCACAACACTGCTGAGGAGCAACAAATTTGTATAAATATTGGCAACGTACACATTTACATGTGCCTATAAGAATATAAATATTAGTATGTCTGTGAACCAAGAAGCACTAATAATAATAACAACAACAATAACCTTATTATTATTATTATTAGTAGTAGTCGTAATATATACAAAAACAACAACAACAACAACAACAATAATAATAATAATAATAATAATATTGTTCTTCTTGTTAATGTTATTACTATTATTTATAATAATAATCATCATCATCATCATCATCATAAGAAGCAGAAGAAGAAGAAGAAGAAAAAGAATAGTAAGGGGATTGTAGATAATTGGACAGTTTTTGTAATTGGACAGTCAGTTTGTTGTTTTGGCTCATACTGTAACATATTGTACTTGGAATGAAACAATGACTGAAGCTGACAGAGCTCTGGGTAGACTCTTATGGACAAATAAAATATATACCAGAGTGACAAGTGTGGAGAAAAAGGAAAGACCTTACAGTACTAATTGTAAGATATATTTTATATGAGCTATTATGTTGTGGTGTGTTGCTTATTATTATTATTACTATTATTATTATTATTATTATTACTATTATTATTATTATTATTATTATTATTATTATTATTATTATTATTATTATTATTATTTTGGTAAAAAACAAAAACACAAGGCATATAAAAATGTCCATCAGCCAACTTAGGATCAGAAATCAGAATAAGACAAAAAGGTTCATAATCTGTGCATCCCTGATTATAACTGCTCAGATCCAGTCTGATACTTTGATATTTAGTGGGTGTAAGAACTCCTGATCGAAAACATACCACAGAAATAACTGGGAATACTTTTTAGGACTAAAAAGTGGAACTCTACTGACCTTTTTATTTTTATTTTTTACTAATACCCTGAAACAGGCAGAAATTGAGAGTACCTCCATTATAGGACTAGTAGAAAAATGATGGTGTCCACTGTTCATCTTTAGTTGCAAAGGTTTTTTCACAAATAAGTAGTACAGTTACATTTATGGCATTTAACAGATGCAAAATGACTTCCATTCCCTAACTGCAGGGGACAGTCTCCCAGGAGCAACTTGGGGTTAAGGGTCTTGCTCAGGAAACCAGTGGTGGTATGTTGAAGGTAGTATTCGAACCCATGACCACTTGGTCAAGAGGCAAAAATCCTACCCACTAGGCCACCACCACCACCCCCAGCAGCAATCTGAATACTGAATTTTGTGCTGTGTGTCTCCTTCATACAGTGTAGTACTAGGGTGACCAGACGTCCTCTTTTTCCCGGACATGTCCACTTTTTGAGACCTGTGTCCAGCGTCCGGGCGGAATTTTAGAATCGTCTGGGATTTTGGGCTACTTACACATTTGTTAGCCCGAGATGCGGCCGAGATGCACATAAAACATATTAACCCCACCTGGACCACGGCTGTCAACCCGAGATGCGCATATCTCCCCCGGAAACACGGGTGAACATTGGTACTTCTCGGCCCCATCCCGTAACCCGCAACCCCCAGTAACCCCTCCCGGAACCCCGGTCGAGCTGGTACACAAAAAAACACCCAACCCCCCCCACACACACACATACACACACTAAGGTGTCCTCTTTTTCACAATCCCAAATCTGGTCACCCTAGTAGTACAGTAAAATTTCGGCTCTAGGGCAGCCCTCAAACTGCGATCGTTGAGCTCACTTGTTGTTTCTAGTTGTAATCCCCTTTCAGTGATCAATTATATATTTCATGTGGTTACTTATGCTATGTATGTTACTATGCAGTTGTGTGTTCAGCATTTTTAGTGTTATTCTCTAGTGAATTCAGTTCAAGAACCTGTTTACACATTGTCTATCTTCTGTAGATGTTTTTGGGGCACCTGGTGGCTTGGTGGTTATTGAGTTGCCCCAGCGATCGTCATGTCATCAAATTCCAGTACTATCAATAACACCATTGAGGTACTCTTGAGAATGGTACCGCACTGCGTTCCTGGCTGCCCACTGCTTCACTTGGTGAATGGGTTAAATGCAGAGTACAAATATCACACTGTTCACACTGTATGTTGTGCTGTGATGTGTTCACATGTGATGGTTTAGTGGTGGTTTGAACCTGCAGTTAAAATTTCGTGCTACCTTTTGTAAGCTTTTACGGCATGGGAACATTCACTTCCAGTTGCAATTTTATTGTTCCCGTATGATGTGATACAGGGGCGGACTGGCAATCTGTGCCCTCTGGAAAAGTCCAGAATGGCTGTCCGCTCCGTGGCCATCCGGCTGCATTTCTCCTTAATTGAAAAACCAGCTAAAACCAGCAGAGGGCGCTAATACAATCGTTTATCAGGTATAAAATCAATAGGGAAAAGCCAACAGAAAAGAGTTAATCTTTCTGTTGTTGGGGTTGGTACGTATATAGCTGTTGTATTTGTATTTGAAGTCTTAGGTTACTTTCATAAACACAGCCCCGATCCTCACCACTGTTTTGTGATGTTACTTGGTGTGAGATCAGGAGGACCCTGCTAGTGGCTTTTTCTACATGTCTAGCTGGGCCTATTATTTTAAAGAAGGGGTCATTGGAAAGGTGTCCGAGCCTTATCTAACTGTTAAGCTTCATGTTTAGAGGGCGAGATATATTTTTCATATTTAACATGGAGGATTTAAGATCATTTAAGGCGAATCCTCCATGTTGGTGAGGGGATATCACAGCATGTAGTCCAGCCTCCAGCTAAGTAACAGCCAATAGTAATCACGTGGGCGTGGCCAATTAGCATATCTTCTAAACATTTCTGACACCTCTAAATTCATTACGCTGTTTTTACAAACGGCACCCCATAGTCTCTCTATACTTTAAACAGATAATATAGATAATCCTCACAACAACCTCTCTCTCTCTTAACATGGATACTATAGACACACCTTTACTTTAAACGTATACAGTTTGGTGGGAGGATTCTCTTTATGTCTTTTTAAAATATACTATATATAGTCCTCCCACCAATTTGTATCTCTCTTAAACTTATACTATAGATCAGTGTTTCTTTATCTTTCTCCAGGAGGCCTGCACATTTTATGTTTTCCTGCTCCAAACACAGCTCCAATTAATCAGCTCCTTAACAGCCCCTCACTGATTTAGTGTGTGTGTGGGTGTGGGTGTTACAGCAGGGAAAACATTAAAGTGGGCCCACAGCAATCTGTCCATCAGTTTGAAATATAAAATAGACAAAGCTCTCATTCATTACTCTCCTGCTACTTATAACAAACAGTACATAAAATATACATTCACAACTGTTTCACAAATTCAAGAAGGGGTTTTCAAGCTTTAAACAGGAAAATCTCTCCTTTAGATCAAAAGAAGCTGCAGAGTATTGTTGTTTGCTCACAATAAAGTTAAGGAAAATCACCAGCAGCTCCAGTTTTAAAAACCTGAACAGTGCAGCATCCTAAAGACCAAATCACGCTGCCACGGCGGGCAAGAAAAATATTCAGAAACCCTTTATCTTACCTCTGATGTTGCCTAGAGGTTTAAATCTGGAGGAATAGAGGAGAGATCAGATGAACGGGGCTTTATAGAGAGTTGAGGAACAATAGAGTGTCATAATAGAACATTATTACATCATAATGCCAGAGTTCTGTCAGTTCCAGAGCCACACACACACACTCTCTCTCTCTCTCGCTCTGTCTCTCTCTCTCTCTCTCTCTCTCTCTCTCACACACACACACACACATATATAATCACCTCATCTCTGTTCTTTCAGTAATTCAGCTTATTTAAGGTCACCGGTTGTTTATAACCTGTGCCTATGAACTTTCAATGTATATTCCAGTCATTCAATGAACCTTTCTTTTTTAATATATATAAACATGAACATGTGCTGCACCAAAAACCTCTTTTTATAAGTAGCCTGTTTATCTAATAAATAGTGTTGCAGTAATGCTCATTTCAACTAGCGCCTCTATGGGATTGACAGTGTAAGGTTAGCATCAAGCTAGGGATGTACCTTAAATGAGTTTAACTCTTTTGGTGAATGCACCAGAAGACCCATGCAACAGACTGTCCACTGCACATTAGAGATTTGCTGTGAATGGTGAATGCTGAGATTCACTGAGGAGTGTTGCTCTGTGCATTTTGGGGTGAAGCCGTGTACTTGCTCAATGTGTGACATGTTTTTTTTTCCAGAACATTCTTGGTCTACACCTTGCCATTCAAGGCTGTTGCTCACTTATGCACTAGCTGGATGCTGGACATACTGGGGACTACTAGTCATATTTGTCCTGATGGGTTGTAGTGGGATGAAGTGTACTGATTTTTCCAAAACTAATATAAATATATATAGACTGTTTTTGCTTTTTTCATGTGCAGGAATGCTTAAAGCAATCAAAAATATGACCTAATATGCTGAGGGCAAAAACATTTGCGCTCCAGCAAGTGTTCCTGTATGAGGTGATGTGGTTGAAAATATAGGTTCAAAATAATAGTGTGGTGGTCTTAGTTATTGGTGTTTTTATATAAGAAATGTATTATAAAGGCTGAATTGTTATTGTTCTGTTCTTTTACACTTTTATTTACAGAGCTAAGATTAAGGTTAAGCAGGGTATGGAGAGTTTGAGAGGGCCTGTGTCTGTGTGAGTGTGTGTGTGTGTGAGGGTTACAGCTGGTTCAGGGTTTTAGCGCCATGAGACGTGGCCATACAGTAACTCAGTTGTTGTAGGAGAAACTTGTGACATTATACCTCTTTTTAAGTTATAATCGGTCTATGGGCTACAAAACATGTTCATTAAGTTCTTTGCACAAAATCACTCTCACATAAAGAGACTCACCAGCTCTATTCTTCACAGTTTCAGTCCCTTTCAAAA
>JBBPCY010000019.1:16138468-16159976 GCA_037974405.1 Brachyalestes nurse
CCACCTGTCCCTTGTTTCCCTCCTTATTTAAACCCCAGTCGATCCCAGCTTTAGTTGAGTCTGTATTTGTCTTACCTGTGATCTTGTCTTGCCTTGTCTTGCCTTGCCTTGTCTTTTCATGTTTAATGGTTGGTTCTCTTGTTCTGTTTTACAGGCCCGTGTTCCCCCCGTTTTGCCTTAAAGGGTAGCACGTCTTGCCCCCCAGCCTGTTCCCACGTTCCTGGCCGTGTGCGAGCTCGGAAGCTCCAGCCAGAAGTGCCTGGTTTTGTTTTCTTTTGTTCGTTTGGGGAGCACGGGTCTGGACGGTCCCGTTGTGTGTTTTTTGTTTAAGAGCCGGGGTTTTTCGTGTTTTGTGTTCTGTGTTTATTGATTCATTAAAACCTGTACTAACCTAACTGCTGTGTGTGTCCTCCCCTTCCCTCTCCCTACCTGCAATTGTGACAATTAGACCATTTTTTTGAGAAGTCATATTTATATTGCCTGTTGTCACAGATTCACTTTTTGTGTTCCATTGATAGAAGACATTCTGAAATACAGGTTAATGTTTTCATTTTGCTTCT
Organism: Brachyalestes nurse; assembly: GCA_037974405.1. Taxonomy (NCBI): domain Eukaryota; kingdom Metazoa; phylum Chordata; class Actinopteri; order Characiformes; family Alestidae; genus Brachyalestes; species Brachyalestes nurse. The sequence goes on from JBBPCY010000019.1 coordinate 16,139,029, forward strand.
GGATCATTTTTCATTGCCTAGAGGACAGAATATGTAAAATGGCTCAATTTACTCCACTCTCCCTTACCCTGGGCATGGTACAGACACACATTCACTCACACATTCACACATATTCACACTTACGGTCAATGTAGAGTCCTCAATTCACCTGACATGCATGTCTTTGGATTGTGAGAGAACTGTCTAACATATATTTGCAATTTCATTGATAATTATGACAGATGCTCCTATTCAGAGCATCAAGTAATTGAATCATATCACATATATAGATGATTGTTGCACTAGGACTCTTATTCATGTAGTATGATTTGCCCAAATGGGGCACTGCGTCTGCATCATTTGGTGAATGGGTTAAATGCAGAGAAAGAATTTCACATTGTTCACACTGTGTGCTGTGGTGTGTTCATGCATGGCTATAAGGGGCTATATTACTTTTGTCCTAACGGCTGACAATGACATTAAACTCTAGGCCACTAAAAACACTGTTTGTAAAAACCTTTTGAATCTCTCCTGCAAGACATGGATGAAGTTGAAATTGTCTCAATTCAGCATTCAGAATTTTCATGTTACTGTCTTACAGTTACTTCAACATCATGAGCCTGTGAGTTCACAAGAATTCTACTACACCATCAGAGACCTGCAAGGTCACCCAGCTAACGCATTATTATATCTATAAGCTTTATTTGTGCAACAATGGATATAGAACCATCATTTGACAAAACAGGAAGAGAGTGAGGCAGTGAAAAGTACAGCAAGGACAGCAAGGATTCACATATGCAGAGGAATGAGGATCCTCTTTAGTACAGGTATCTTTGCCCAGTGAAAAAGTTGGGTTGGGGGTAATTTGGGAAACTCCTGCTGTTTCTAGAGAAACTTTGTATCCTGCAAAAACAACCCAAATAAGCATAGTGTTTTACATGTACACCGTATTTTAAAATGACCTTTCTAATATTGTATGGGTCCCTCTCAAGCCGCTAAAACAGTTCTAACTTGCTGACTCCACAAGACCTCTGAATGTGTGCTGTGGTAAGATGTTAGCAGCAGGTCTTGTAAGTTGCAAGCTGGAGCTATTTGGAAATACTGTTGCCATGAAAGGGTGTAGTTGGTGTGCAACAATGTTAACCTTCACATTGTTGCACACCAACAACACCCTTTCATGGCAACAGTGGTATGTACCAATTTAACACCTACTTGAATGCCAGGGTCCCAGGTTTCCCAGTAGAACATTGCCCACAGCATCACATTGTCTCTGCCAACTTGCCTTCTTTCCATTGTGCATCCTGTGCCATCTCCTTCCCAGGTAAGCAACACTCAGCTGCCTGCATGATGTAAAAGAAAACATGATTCATCAGACTAGGATGCCTGTTTTCATTGATACATGGTCAAGTTCTGGTGTTCACATGACCATCACACACTGCAGTAGCTGTTTTGTGAGATCAGACCAGATAGGTTAGCCTTTGCTCCCCTCGAACATTGGTGAGCCTTTGGCACCCATTACCCTGTTACTGGTTTGTAGGTAATAATCACCTCCTACCAAGATTGCTCCACAAGACCTGCTGTTTTGGAGATGCATGTGTGAGCATAAGATCATCGAGCTCTGCTATTGGAAAAAGCCTAGAAGAAATTCCTGTCTCTTTGACAGGAGTTGTTTAGGTGTGTACCCTGGCATTAACTAAGTTGAATAGCAGATGTTGATTTAAGTATAGCTTTTCAGGTTGAAGAACAGATGTGGTCTGAGCACTGATGTACATCGCTCTGGATTAGGGCACCTGCTAAATGCTGTAAATGTAAATGTAAATCATCAGCTGTCACAACCCATACTTTTGCAAAAGTTGACCTTTCCGGTTAAGTTGGAAGCACAGTTTCACTATAACACTGAATTGATTAAATGAATTATGATTTTATATAGGTATGTTGCAATTCAGAATTACCCAACCAGAAAACCTTGTCAATCTATATAATTAAACCACAGAATCTACTATCACAAATAGTGAGAAGTAAAAAAGGTAATATAACATCTTTACACTTTTATGGATCTGTTAAGAATGTTAGTACTTATGTTAATACTCCAAGTTATATTTAGATAGATCTCTGTCACCTTTTTATATAATAATGCAAGACCAAGAATCTTTGATGTGCTAACTAACTAGATGTGATAGAACAATTTAAATAGTGCTTAGAATGAAAATACTTGCAAATAAGTGAATATTAGTGAGGATACTATTTTTTGAAAATTAAAGATTCTTTGGGTAAATCATTATTTTTATTAATATGAATACTGTAAGCCCCACAGTGGTGCAGCGGGTTGTGCTGTTGCCTCACACCTCCAGAGTTGGGAGTTTGAATCTGGGTCCTGGCCTTGTGTGTGTGGAGTTTGCACTCCGTATTTCGCGTGTTCCTGGTGCCCATGGGTTATTCCCAAAAAGGCTTGAGGCCGTCATTTGTCACTGGGGACCGTTACTGGCTTCCCTAGAGGGGGCGCTGTAGGGCCATATTACCTATTTCCCACTCTCTACAAAAGGCTCTTGGGAAGCTAGGCTAGGCTACCAGCAGCAGCAACCTCTGTGAGCCAAACCTATGTGCAGAACCAGCGCGTTCCTATTGCATGTGAGTTGTATTATGTGACATTTCGTGGTGCTTTTGTTAGTGGGTTAACCACCTGCGATGTTGGGCAGGTGGGTTTTTTTTCTGTCCGGTGTCCGTGCCTGGATCTGCTGTGAGCCTCGGGCGAGGGACGCTGGAGTGAGTTCCCGGACGTGACCGGAGGACGGACAGGACGGCAGGAGGCCCTACTGAGCCAGGACTATTTATGGACTCATTGTGTAAAAATATATACGAAATGCAAAAGAGGGGAATTTTGGCGCAGAGGGTTGTGGGCATGTGAATCTTTGTGTGTGTAAAGAATAATACAATGTGTAAACCTAATATCTATGTGTTGGTGGTCTGTTCCCTTTACTACTAAGTAGTTAACAGCCTTTCATTTACTGCAGAAGTGTAGGTTTGTTACACATTGCTGCCAAAGGTGCTGTAACGAAGTACTAAGTGATGGGTCAAAATACTTAAAGGGGACATATTATGCAAAACTCACTTTTTGCATCCTTTTTTATTTTCATTTGGGTCTGTACTGCTCCTATAAACACTCCAAGCATAAAAAAAACATCCATCCGTTTTCTGTGAGTCAACTGAAAGATTTTGGTGTCAGGAATCATATGCTTATATGAGCTTGGCCAAATTACATTAACAATAACCGGTGGATAGAGGAAATGTGCTTATGTGTCAGAATTGCATAATGTACAGCTATATCACAAGGGCAAAGTATATCACAGTTATATGTAATAATAGACACTTTACAAACCTGGTATTATTTTTGCTTTACTGAATACATAGAAAGTGTGTTTACAAACTTTCAGACATGAAGATATCAGTGTATCTTTATACACAAATTGCAAATGCAGATAGTTATTTCTTTTGTGCTGCTCGACCCATGACAGCTTTTTTAGTGTTCCTCTCAGGGTGCAAGAGTATAATGTAGCACTTTGGGGAAAATATGGCCAACAGCAGACCAAAACTTGAAGCCAAAATAGCAAAGATCTCTACCGTGACTGAATACTTCCCTGGAGAGCTGATGTATGCCGGAATGAAAGCCAGCCACACAGCACAGAAGATCAGCATGCTGAATGTGATAAATTTGGCCTCATTGAAGTTATCTGGGAGGTTCCTTGCTAAGAAAGCCAGCAAGAAGCTCACAGCAGCCAACAGACCAATGTAGCCCAGCAGAATAGCAAACCACAGCACCGAACCCACAGAACACTCATATACTATTTTAGAACTGATGTGAATGTTTTTATGAGGTGTGGGCGATGCTGTTGTTAGCCAGACTGTGCATATTACCACCTGGAAAGCTGTCAGGACCAGCACAGTACCTCTCTGTTGGGCCACTCCAAACCACTTCATGGCACTTTGTCCTTCTGGCCGAGAGGACTTAAATACAGCCACCACCACCATGGTCTTGACCAGGATGCTGGAGATGCTTAGTACAAAGCTAATGGCAAATGCTACATGCCTCAGCTGGCATGTCCATGGCTGTGGCTGGCCAATGAACAGAAGCACACACATAAAGCACAGTTTGAGTGACAGCAGCAGTAGAAAACTCAGCTCTGAATTATTGGCCCGCACAACAGGGGTATGTCGGTGACATGCAAACACACCTAGAACCCCTGTACAGAAGCAGGAACCAAACAGGGAGGCAGTTGTCAGGGTTATACCAAGTGGCTCCTCATAAGAAAGAAACTCCACTTCTTTAGGGATGCAGCGATCTTTCTCTGGGTTGGACCAGAATTCCGCAGGGCATGGAGAACACTCAATAGAATCTTAAAGAGAAAGAAGCCGGATAGAAGTTTTAAGAAGAGGAGGATGAGAGAGGTCCCATGACATGAAAATTTCACTTTGTGAGATTTTTTTAACATTAATACGAGTTCCCCTAGCCTGCCTATGGTGCAGTGGCTAGAAGTTGCGATAGGTATAAAGAGTGCTTTGATCATCTTGCTACGCCGTTCAGAGAGCGACAGCTCAGATGGCCTGATCTGGAATTTGGCCCCATATGTTGTCATACGGGGAAGGTTACCTCCCCTTTCTTGTTCTTTGCCCACCCAGAGAATTTAGCACCCCTCCCCATTAAAAATTAGCTCCACCCGACTGTCATAGATTGCAAACGAGCAAAGCATGGCAGTTACTCAGTACTTAGATGTAAAAAATTAGCACAAATATATTTCATGCAAGCCTCTGAAGAACCATTGGGTTAATTTTATTTTTTCTGGAAATGCGCCGACACGACTTCTTAAAAATTTGTATGTCTGTGCCAAACATTTCCCGGAAGACTGTTTCCTCAACTTGGGGCAATACAGACCTGGTTTTGCTGAACGGCTGAAAATTAAGTCTGGATCAGTACCAATTCACACACATTAACTCAAGTGTTGTTCTTCTTTGTTATTTGGACAACCCTGCTGCTGTTAGTCTACGAGCCAGTGATATACACTGTAAACATTAAGGTGTGGTACTGCAAGCTGGCCCCTCACCCACCCTCCACCTTGCCCCGTCCCTACCCTCCACCTTGCCCCACCTCTACCCTCCACCTTGCCGCACCTCTACCCTCCACCTTGCCCCGCCTCTCTCCTCCTCCTTATCATTTAAAGCTACAGATGCAGAAATGGCGCGTCCTAGGGAAATCTCATTGTGGGACTGGCTCGAAGTGGTTGTAATTCTGCACCAAGGCTGAATTTCGGAAAGAGACTTCAGATACAATATTAAAGGACCTGTCATGGGACCTTTAATGCTATGCAACATCATTTTGCTATAACCTGTTGCATTGCTTATTTCTCCTTCTGCACAGGGCAGACAGTCAAAGCAGCAGATAGGGAGTCCTTTCCGTCTGGCTCTTCTTGTGCCAGCAGGGCAACTTTCACTGCACACAGATGCAGGGGCCTGAGAAGAAGAAAGAACGGGTTAACCAGTTTCCGTTAGTTTAAACATGGAAACAAATGAACTGATCCCTGAGAACAAGGGCAAAAATGACCAGAGTTAATACGAGTGTATTAGCAGCCTTAAACTTAAACTTAATATGAGCCTGCACTGAGCAGACCAACATACTCTACTGATATGCTCCACGCTTACAATTTGGGATGCTGTAGCATAAAAATTATTTACTTTCTTAGTTTCGAAGTTCCAGAAGAGTTCACTCTCATCTAATGTAAGGACATGGTCTGCCTGTGCAGCTTCATCCACTACCCCGACTGTCTGGACATCAATAGACCCATCTGTGTTTGGCTTCCAATTCATTACATCATAGATAGCCAGTGCACTGCCATTCTTGTCAAAAGATACATGGTCCCCAAAGCCTGTAGTGAAGTTTACTCTCTGTAGGTAATGGACAACCTGCACATGGAGCGAGTGAGTATGTAATAGTTAGAATTTTGTTGTACAAGACCATTTTGCAGCCTCCCGATACTCCTTAGAAGTAAACAGGTTGTTTTGGTTAATGTGTAAATGAGGGGAAGATAAACTGCTACAGGCTAAATAGGTTTATGTGGGTAAATACGTTAGTATTTGAGGGATCATATTAATAATCAGTTTAAGACCGTCCATCAATTACCTAAGTGTGGACTGAGAAGTTGTTTTAATACTTTAATCAGTGTTTAGAATTCAGTCTATTTCAGAATTATAATTATAAACAGACCATCCTATTAAGATTCCATGTGTCCCTGTTAACAGTGCAATTTTACTTAATCTGCATAAGGTAAAAATAAATTAGTTGCTAGGACAACAGAAAATCTAAAATATCTAACAAGAATACTCCCTCATATCAGTAAATTCAAAGCAATACCTAGGGTGCCCTTTGAACCTGCATTATTCATTTTTTATATTTTAAAAGTCATATTAACTATACATAACCATTGTGTGTGCCCCTTACCTGCCAGGGCTGAAGGGTGTGTATGCTGGCACAGCTACTGCCGCTGAAAGGCCCTTTTCCTTCTTCACACCTCACCAAGTCATGGAGAGCATGCGCCAGTGCATAAACAGCTTTATACACATTATAAGAAGCCCTTAACTCAGACACGTCAGTGTAAGCTGTGTCTGTGTTACTGATGTCTTCTTCTCCTGTGCACACTCTTCTCCCTCTTCCGTTGACTTGTGTACCTCCAGAATCAAACATACACCCAAACATTTTCTCCCAAAAGTTCCGTATCATGTTGTTTTTGGGATCCCTGTCAGGACGAAGGTGAAGCAAGAAGTTCCTGAGTCCCTGGATCTCCCCACGACGGATGGCGATGCCAAGTGTGCCACCGAGGAATGGCAGCAGGCGTGGGGTAAGGAAGACTGGTGAGGTGGCCCAGGCTTCACTGGCAATCCATTGCCTGCCAGTCACATTCCTTATGGCTACTTCATCCATAAGCGGCAAGAGGTAGGCCTCAGTGGATATTACCACAACCACCCTGGCTGTGGAGGCTTCAATCACACCAACAATGCGCCTTATGTCCCTGTGGTTGTTGTCACGTGGCAGCATTTCGGAGTAGGCCACACAGCCGTCGATCAGCGTCTGAACATCCTGACGGAAGGACTGGGCAGCATGGATACCATAATCGTCGTCACTATAGACTAGCCCCACCCAGGTCCAGCTGTAACGCTTCAAGATTTGAACAATGGCACGCACTTGATAAGTGTCACTAGGGATGGTCCTGAAGAAGGAGGGGAATTGATGCCGGTCACTGAGACAGGAGCAGGTGGCAAAGTAGCTCACCTGACAGAGGGAGGAAGAGAAGGTGAAAGGTTTTGAGAAAAGCAATATTAAAAAAAGAAAAATACAGCCAGAGAGAATTCAAAATAGTAAGATTGATAAGCACACCACACTTTCCCAGATTCTGTACCATAGGTACTCTAAACAGCCCAAGCACACTAGAGATAGCAATGGAGTGTGTAGATCCTGGGTCCCCCACTATCCCAATCACTGGAGGGGAGCTTGTGCACTCCAGGCTGGATGCGGATTCATCTGTCCCACTGAGCAGGGCTGTGGCTGCGCGGAATGCAACTGCCAGCTTGACACAGTTATCATACAGATGGTAGCCAAGAGTGACATTGGGCAGTAGGTTGGGGTTTCTGTTGATCTCGTCAATGGCAAAAGCCATTGTTTGTGCTTGCTGGAAACTTGCCATGTCAAATCTAAGATATTATCAGAAAGGAGAAGACTGTATGTGAGCAAGCAAATAATGATAAACAAGTGAGGATGGGTGCATTCATAGAATTAGACAGTCTAGTTGTGCTGTAAAATGTACAACCAGAGCTAATAGCACTGTCCTGTCTTAAGTAAACCATGTACATCATTTGAACACGGCAGCTACTGTTTACATTGAGTGAAACATTCATTGTGAATATACCAGTAGATCAAAAACATTTGTTAAGCTTTCATTGCATTGCAAAAAACACATTAAATATGAGATGTGATTGCTTATATTAAGCAAAAAGATGTCATAAAATAAGTGGAAAAAATATATTTTAGAAACATTATATTTGCACAGTTGAAAGAAATGCAATGTAGCTCATTCTCAATGACTTTTGACATTACTCAGATTCAGTCTTCAGATGTTGCACAGTTAGACATCACATATTTATTTATTTCTGCCTTGATGGAATTAACAGCCATTAGTTATAATCTTTGTGCTTCTACTGAACTGCCTCTCTGCTGTTTTCTTAGCACTCCTCTGCCCAATCAATGACCACTCACTGTTCACAGTAGGGCTGCTTCGGTTCACTGGTGAAGCTGAGCTCTGGAAACATGGTGAGGAAGTGGACCTCAAACAAGCCCCCTAAAATCAGGTCTCCATCCTGGTGCATCCCGTTCAGTTTGAAGCGTCCCCTAAGCTGACAGGAGCCTAAGTCTGCAGGGGCTGAGGTTGCAGAGAGGAATAGGTTGACTGAGGAACTCCAAACTATGCATAGATACAGGTATAAAACAAGACACATCTTTCTCTCTCTGCTACCCTCCATCTTTCTATTCTGCCTCTCTCTGTCTTCCTTCCAGGTTTGTGATAAACATGAGGGCTCTTGTTTTATATAACAGGTGGGGTGACGTGGGACCCTGTGGAGATGATGACAGTCTTCTGGTTTTAATTTTTTTCTTCATGCCTCATATATTGTTTGCATAATTGTGAGATAAATTCATTGTAATGTTCATGTTTAGTGATTTTAGTGTTTACTTGTTTACTTTTTTCCTTCTCATGTGTGAGTATGTACATATATGTTATATACCATATGTTAAATGCCTCTCAACGAAACTTTGAGTTTAACTTTTAACTTTTTTTAAATGGTTTCTAAAACTAAGTTTAAGAAATTTCCAGGACATAGTCATGCAAGACCTAAAAACACATCCATTGTCATCCTGCTTTATTGCATCTCTCTCTCTCTCAAAATCTCTTTCTCTGCCTCTAACCCAGGCTGTCCTCTAGTGGTCTATGGTGAATACAAAGTTGCACAAATTCCATCCATTATACAAACACATTTAAATCAGCATTCACAGAGCCAGCAAAATCTTACCTTTGACTTTTATGTACTTTGTGGAAGATTAAAAAGAAACAACTTGATAATTACATTACTTCAAGTTATTGATAATGAAATTCTGTTTGGCATAAGCATGTTAATCTCCTACCATATCACTGAACTACAAGGAGGCCTGTCTTAAAATCAGTGTCTGTTATTTTAAGCATCACCTATAGATGGCAGAGTAAGACTTGACTTTGCATGTGCTGCACACTGGTGAAAAGTGCAAGGTCTGATATGAGATTTCTTCACTCAACACACAGCACACTGCTTCTGAAATGTATACACATGCATATGTACATACTTCCCCACTCTGGCACATACCTACACGTTGCTGTACACAGTTTGGAATCACTTCATGAAATGTGACCTTTTTCAGACAATAATAACGTCTACATTTTACATTTAAATAGTTGAAAAGTACCTCTAAAGGCATTTATGGTCTAGTGGTTTGAGAGTTGGTCCTCTGACCAGAAGGTTGTGGGTTGGAATCCCAGGACTTCTAGTGGCACCTCTGAGGTACCCTTGATCAAGGTACTGTCCCCACACACTGCTCCCATGGCACTGAGTTCCTGGCTGCCTACCGCTTCACTTGGTGAATTGGTTAAATGCAGAGGAAGAATTTCGTGCTGTTCAGACTGTGTTCTGTGGTGTGTTCATGACAAATGGTCACTTTAGATGTTTTGTTTAGTGTTCAAGATAGTTTGGTTATAGTAAAACGTTAATATGCTGTAATTTTCCATTTACATTGCTATTCTTGTCAAATGATCTAACTCAAAATTTGATCTCCAGTTTTAAAATAAGATGCATACTTGGTATTAATTTTATTACAGCTCCATTTTCAATGCTTTCTCAATCATTTTAGAATCACATACAGCTCATGATTTTTAATTTTATTCTTCTGTCCATGTAATAATATTAACATTTTTACAGCTTCCTACAAATTGGTTGAAATCATTGAAGATGCATGGTGCTTGCACCCTAATAGAAAGATGTTAAACATGTACCTGGAACTAATTTTATATTAGTGAAAACACTGAAAACCTTTGAGTCATACATAGTACACTACATAGTGAATAAGGAGCCATTTGAAATTCAGCAATTCTCTGTCTTAGTAGCTCTCCCTGTACCACTTCTAGCTTGTTTGTGCTTTCTCTGCCTCTTTTTCTCTTGCCATTTACATGACGTATACCGTATTGTGTTGTGAATTAAGATGTTTTGATTAACATTTTAGACTTTTCTTTCGTCGTCTTTGCTTCATTGGTTTTGCTAGCTTAAGTCTGTATCACTAAACTGGTTTGCTGTTTAAGACCTACATTATTGCTTTCTGAACAAAAAATAGCTTTACAGGAGAAATTAAAATATTTAAACTTTCAGTATAAGTTTATGTAACTAGATTTTATTTATTCATCAGTCGGCTTCTTGTTAAATACTGCTGTTGTACAGAGGTTGAAAAAAAGAAAAACAAAAAATGGAAATACAATATTTGGTCCGGCCGTGACAGTATGTTCTTATCTTAGCCATATAAATTAATAAAGGGGCAAACAGACACCTCATATACCTGAAAACACTACTATATTTTTTCAGGGCTGCTCTGTGCTCAACCCACTGACTCATTTTTCTCCTCCCATCCTCTTTTGTCTGTCATTGGTCTGTCTCCCAATGAACCATCCATATCACCAGATGACATAGCTCTGACATATTTTATAAGGAAGAGATTTTCTTTTTGCTGTAGACTTTAGATAGGATTATCTGTGCCTATGCCTTTATTCAGGAGCCTCTGCAATGCCTGAAAAGATGCCAGTCTATGAACTGGTGCTGATGGGCTTTGTTCTGTCGAATGTAGAATCTTCTGACTCAATATGTTGGAGGCTAGGGGAATTTGTTCCCCGGGTGCTAGAGGTGGATGGTGATGTTATTCTTGGAGGGCTTTTCCCCCTGCACTACTTAGCTCCAGAGCCTGACCACATTTTTTTAGACCGAGCACAGAATAAGAGGTGTAGTGGGTGAGTGACACTGCACGAAAGGAACATGACACAGTGTCTAGCAGAGGTTGGACAGTGTCTAGCAGACGTCTCTAGTGCACAGTATCTGGAGGTCACAGAGCACCTGCTTTTATGTTAGCTGAAAATATAGCAGTATTTTCATGGATAGAACATGGATGGAGAAACGGAGAAATGTTGTACCTTTTTGATGTTGGTTTTTCACTTTGCCTTTGAATTATTTACTTCTTAACTCAAGTCCATCTCCTGCAATCTCTTGTGTCACTTTCTCTTTCCCTCCAGGTTTGACCTGAGGGCCTTCCGCTGGGTCCAGACTATGATATTTGCCATTGAGGAGATAAACAGGAACCCTGTCCTTTTGCCGGGAATGACACTTGGTTATCGGATTCTAGACAGCTGTGATCACGTCCACACAAGTCTGCTGAGTGTACTTTCTCTGGTTGATGGCTCCTCTATCCTTGAAACAGAGGAATCTGCAGCCAAGAGCCCTCACTGCCTCTCCAGAGCCCCAGTTCCGGTTGTCATTGGCCTGGCTTCATCTACACCAACCCGAGCCGTTGCCCACATTTTAGGGCCCTTTGAAATCCCACTGGTGAGCTTGGGCTTGATTTTGACATGGCAGTGGAGAAATAGAGCTGAGATTTGAATGTTACAAGTTTTTGCTGCTAAACTTAGTATATTGCCTGGCTTGAGCTGGTTTGTATAATACATACATTCAAAGTGTTAAAAATGACCACATCAGTTGGAAGAAAAGTATTGATAATGACATGTTTGTGACAAAAGTACTAATAAAAAGGGTACAAAAGCCTATCCACATAATTGGAATACTGATGGACTGTTTAGTCTTTTGATCTTATAACACTTTGATATCTTATGGATTATTTTATTATAGGACATCATCTAAGGTATTGACTGCTGAATTATTTCAATTTATGATATCATACATCATAATTCTTCATTTGCTCTGCTACATTAATTTCCTATATTGTCTTATTTCCCATATCAGTCCATTAATAATGGTACCAAAAAAGAATTCTTATTCTGTGCTTGCCTTTTGCAGTTTAAATAGAGTTTTTTGTGACTAAGTACATTCAAAGTAATTATTTTACTTAATACTGCTGATTATTTGTTAATGTATTTTAAAGCAACCCTAAAGTAATTTCATTGTTCATCATTCTTCATATTTAGCTCGCTTCTAACAAAAATCTCTTTATTTTCTACATGTGATCTCAGATATTTGCCAGTGCACTCTGTTCAAGCTAATCCCCACCACCTCTTTCAGTTCTTCTCTGTCTATCCTCTTTCACACTCACTGCCTCTCTCTCTTTTTTCTTTCTCTTACTACTTATAGATTAGTTACTTTGCTACCTGCACATGCTTGACTGACAAAGTAGTGTACCCCTCCTTCCTGCGCACCGTTCCCAGCGATGTCTTCCAGGTGCAAGCTCTGGTTCAGCTGATGGCCCATTTTGGCTGGCACTGGGTGGGCACAATGGGCACAGATGATGACTACGGCCGGTATGGCATCCAGGCCTTTACAGAGCAGCTGGAGGAATCGGGTGGCTGCGTGGCTTTCCATCACACCATTCCCAAGATGCCCAGTTCAGTAAAGATCAGTGCCATTGTTGATGCCCTGGAAGCCTCCACAGCTCGGGTTGTTGTGGTCTTTGCCACTGAAGGCGAGCTGCTTGAGCTGCTCTCTGAGGTTGCACGGAGAAACCTGACAGGCTGGCAGTGGGTGGCCAGTGAGGCCTGGGTGACTGCTAGAATCCTCACAGCACCAGAGTTCCAGCATGTTCTGGCTGGTACATTAGGGTTTTCCATCAGAGGTGCCAACATCTCTGGGCTGACAGAATTTCTTCGGCGTGTGCGTCCTTCACCTGGCTCAGGGTCTGTCTTCACTAATGAGTTCTGGGAGGAGCAGTTTGACTGTAGGCTGCCTTATGGAGCTGATGAGTTCTTGGGTAGGCCGCTCTGTACTGGCCTGGAGGATCTTGGACTGGTTGAAAGCAGCTACACAAGTGCTAACCCAGTGCGGGTGTCCTATAATGTATATAAGGCAGTATACGCCATCGCCCATGCACTGCATAGTGTGCTGCAGTGCACACCTGTGGGCTCAGATCAGAAAAGCTGTAACACTGGATCAGAGTTCACACCAGGACAGGTAATAGGATTTCTTAGGCTTTAATATTTTATGAGATCAAATGCTCCTAAATTCTCCTAAATTGCTGTAAATATGTTGTATATTATAAATACTGAATATATTGTTTTTCAGTAATAATACTAGTATCCAATATTCATTTATTCCCCATTTTATTTATAATAGTTGCTTTACAATCTAAAGAGAGTGAATTTTACCAACCAATTTGGAGAAAAGGTGTACTTTGACCATAATGGTGAACCAGTTCCTCTGTATGACATCATCAACTGGCAGAGAGATGGCACAGGTGGAATTCGTTTCCAGAGAGTGGGTGGCTATGATGGTTCAGCCCCTACTGGGCAGCAGCTCAAAATGGACAAGAATTCAGTAAAGTGGACAGGAGAGAAAAAACAGGTGAGTCTGACTGTTCACTGTAACAAGATAGCACACAGTTCAAATTGAGATAGTGAAGTCCAAGTTTAGTAATTTTGCTTAGTGAGAAAAATGTATTTCCCTCAATATTTAACAAGCTAACTGCAGTGCATTTATGCAGGTGCCTGTGTCGGTGTGCACGTTGCCCTGTCCTCCTGGGACTAGGCAGGCCACACGCCCAGGCCAACCTGTCTGCTGTTTCGACTGCCTGCCCTGTGCTGATGGGGAGTTCACCAACACATCAGGTAGATGCTAAAAATATATATATATAGCCACAAAAAGCAAAAAAGTTGGAGGATATTTTGTAGTTTCCGCGTTATTGTGGGGATTTCTGCATTATTGTGGGGAGTTCTGTTCTCAGAAAAAATCTGCGTGTGACTACTGAACCGCGTAAAACCGGGGGATTACTGTATAGGATTTTTATGGTCCTCTAAAAATATAAATTAAAAAAATGTCTTAGTCCTTTATGAAAGTGAGATAATCCAGCAAAATGTGGTGTTTATTTTGCTCAGGAGCCATGGAGTGTATAAAGTGTCCCTTGTACTACTGGTCCAATTCAGAGAGAGTGGCATGTGTGGCTGGCATAGAAGAGTTCCTGTCTTTTCAGGAGATCATGGGTATCATTCTTGTTATTCTATCCCTCCTTGGAGTTGCTGCATCAACTGCTGTCTCAGTAATCTTTTTCCTCTTCCGAGCCACCCCTATAGTCAAAGCCAACAACTCAGAACTGAGTTTCCTTCTCTTACTGTCGCTCAAACTCTGCTTCCTTTGTTCACTGCTGTTTATGGGCCGACCCTCACTGTGGTCCTGCCAGGCCCGGCAAGCAGCATTTGGCATCAGCTTTGTCCTCTGTATCTCCTGCATCCTGGTCAAGACCATTGTAGTGCTCCTGGCCTTTCGTTCCACCATGCCTGGGTCCACCTCCCTCAAATGCTTTGGCCCTCCTCAGCAGAGAGCCTTCGTTGTCAGCTGCACTGCAGGCCAGGCCATCCTGTGTGTAGGCTGGCTGGCACTAGCACCTCCTTACCCTTACAAAAACACTTCCTATCAGGGTGGGAAGATTGTGCTGGAGTGTAAAGATGTCTGGCCTCTGGGCTTCTACATGGTGCTGGGCTATATTGGTCTGCTGTCTTGTGTTTGCTTTGTTCTGGCCTTTTTAGGACGGAAGCTTCCCGATACATTTAACGAGGCCAAGCTTATCACTTTCAGTATGCTGATATTTTTTGCTGTGTGGGTCTCTTTCATACCTGCATACAACAGCACCCCGGGGAAATACACAGTGGCAGTGGAGATTTTTGCCATCCTGGCTTCAGCTTTTGGGCTTCTGTTCTGTATTTTTGCTCCAAAATGTTACATTATTCTGCTGAGACCTGAACTCAATACCAAAAAAGGAATGACGGGGAAAACATTCAAATGAACTGCTTCACAATTTGTGACTGTTTTTATTTTCCATTTGACATTGATTTGTTTGGTAAACATAAGGTGACACAAAACCTCAAATCTGTGTGCAACATTTAAGTCTACATCATAGCTGGGTATACTCATGGAACATCTGCAGGCGGATGCTCTGTTTCTAATATTTCACTGCATTATGATTTACTACAAATGTTAATTATAATGTATGTTATTAAGCAATATTTTGTAAACATTAATGTCATATCCTTATGCCTAATGCTTCTTTCATGTTGCTTGTTTAGTAACCAATAAAATGATGAATCAGATTTTTAAAAGGGTTAAATTTACCGTGTTATGTTTGATACATAAATATAAGACTAAATATTAAATTTCATGCAATTTTGCACCAGTGCTGGACTGGCCATCGGGCATACCAGGCATTTGCCCGGTGGGCCAATGGTAATTTTGGGCCGGTCACGTAATTTTGGGCCGCCCCAGAATCCCGGCAGCAGCCCCCCACCCCCCGGGCGATGGTAAATTTGGTCCGTCAGGACCACCCCCCATCTCAGAACGACAGCCTGGTGGGCCGGTCTCAAAATGCCCAGTTACATTTTTGGTCCCAGTCCAGCCCTGGTTTGCACTCATCCATATACTGAATGCACAGCTATGAAAAAACAGCACTATATACTGTTCATAAATATCTGGATTAATATATAAAATTTAGATTATTTGACATTTTATTGTAATCAAAAAACAGAAATCTTATGGCCATTAATATCTATTTTCAGTAATGTTCACAAAAAAAAAGTTAAACTAAAACTAGCACAATAGATGACAACACTATATAAAAGACACATGAAGAATATTTATCCAAAATATAGTATTTGCAGTCGCATGCAGGATGTGCAGAAGTGTGGTCACTGTAGAAGGTGTATACTTATTTTCAATTAGAAAATCAACAAAACATTTTTCAAGTTTTACTGATGTTTTATAATATGTTTTACAAAGGTATTAGACCTTAAAGCTGTTTTGTCACTTGTGTGAGTGTGTCAAAGAGCCTTTGAAGGTACTTTACCCATAAGATGTTTCTTGGTATTCTGCTCTGACCTAAATATGATGATGAAACATTTAGGAGCAAAAATACAAATAATTAAACCAAAACTTGAGGCCAGAATAGCAAAAATCTCCACGGCTACAGTGAACTTTCCAGGGGAACTGACATAAGCTGGGATAAAGGTGAACCAAACGGCACAGAATATGAGCATGCTGAATGTGATGAATTTGGCTTCATTAAAGTTATCGGGCAACTTCCGAGCCAGAAAAGCTAAAATAAAGCACAAAAGAGCCAGAAATCCTATATAACCCAGCACAGCCCAGAAGCCTATAGCTGAACCTAAGCGACACTCTAAGATGACCCTTTCCTTGTAATGCTTTAAATTTTTGAAGGGGAAAGGAGGGGATATTGTAAGCCAAAGTACACAAATCAGGACCTGTATGAGAGTGAAGGCAAGAACACTGAGTCTCTGCTGGGGAGGCCCAAACCATTTCATGATATCACTGCCTGGAATTGTAGCCTGGAAGGCCATTAACACCACGATTGTTTTCCCCAGAACACATGAGATGCAGAGGACAAAGGTGATACCAAACGCTGTATGGCGCAGCATACAGGACCACTCGGAGGGCCGGCCGATGAAAGTAAGAGAACAGAGGAAACACAGAGCCAGTGAGAAGAGCAGCAGGAAGCTCAGCTCTGAGTTATTGGCACGGACAATAGGAGAAGTTCTGTTTCTGTAGAAGATAGCAGCAACACACACAGCCACAAAGGCCCCAGCAACAGAAAATGCTGTCAGGATGATGCTCAGAGTGTCATCCCAGGACAGGAACTCCACAGGCTTAGGGAGGCAGCTATCTCTCTGGATGCTAGGCCAGAACTCAGGAGGGCATTGCATACAATCTAAAGAGTCTAAGACATAAGAAAAGCAAAATTAAACCAGTAAAGACAATACCATAATGAGGCCCCATACTTTGGAGCACATTACACTACAGCTACATTACAGCAGCGGTAAAAATCTATGACTACAATTTCAGCAAAAGTTTAGTATCTCTGAATGTAATAGGCCCATTTAAATGAAAATTATTTCCAGTCATACTCCTATTTTAGGGTCTAAACGTTTTATTTTGCACATCTTCAATCGAAAACCTGAACATGCCACTCCATTTACCGTTCTCTTTGAGCACATAGTTCCTAGCAGCACCTCTTGTGTTATTGTTCTGGGGTCCTGAGACCTAGGAACTGCCTCATTGGTGCCCGTCCCCAAGCCCTGCCCCCCAGGTTGTTCGGGAATAAGATAGAGAGAATGCCTTTTGCAAGATACTGTAATGGTGGCATTTCTGCTGCCATGCGCTAAGGAATGAGAGCTCCTGATACTTTCATTGTTTGAACTGAGGACAATTGATGACTCAAAAATCCTGTTATGACCTGTAATACACAACCTGTCTCATTACTGATCTCTCCATCTGCACACAGTATACAGTCATAGCAGCAGACTGGTTTTCCTTTCTGCACCGCCTTCCTGGTCCCTGGAGGACAGCTCTCACTGCACACAGACACTGGCACCTACAAATACATCAGGAGCATGTAAATCTTTCAAAATATGAGACAAACTTTGGACATTGGCGCTCATTTTCCCTACTGTAAAACATTACTTTTAATAAAAATCGGCTTTGTGAACAGAATCTCGGCTGAAGGTACAGTGAAAGCTGTTTTGTAGTGAGTATGTATTATACTGTACCTCCAACTGTCCCCCGATCCAGCTGATAGCTCTGCTCATACTGAACTCCTGACCTTTCGGTTTGGAGGAGTCATAGTGTCCCACTGTCACAAAGTCCAAAGCACCATCTTTCTTAACCTGCCAGTTTATGAGCTCATAGGCAGCCACAGGATCTCCGCTGGAATCGAAGGAGACCTGAAAACCATTTCTGGTTGTGAAGTTCACTTTGTTGAGATAGTTGAATAACTGCAGTTTGAGACACAATTTTATGAAAAGTTTGAATTCCCTTGTTCAGAACACAGTTCACATGTATCCCACAGCCACTTTAAATAGATTTGGGAAAATACTGCTCTACTGAAAATGATAATTAAGCTTAAAGGGGAACTCTACTGATTATAATCAGTATAATTAAATCTTTCATATTCATTCAGAGTGAAATAATGCATTGTACTCTTCAGACTTCTCAATGGTGCTGAAAGGAATCAAGGGTTGTGATTCCTACAACACAAATATAGCTATTAAGTTTTCTCTACACTGTTGTAAAACAATATCATGCAGCATATTGAAAACTAAGTAAAAGCATTCTGTGAGGCAATAAAGCTTTAGAGGTCTGGTTTCTAACTGTGAACTGTTCTCACTCTTTATTACTTTATCTCAAAGATAGATCAATGATACATATATTACTGCTTTAAGCAGTTTTGTACCTGCCATGGTGAAAATGTAATGGTCTTGTCGCATTGCTTATCATCACAGATAACTCCGTGGATGGCATGCGCTATAGCATATGTCGCTTTGTACACCATGTTAGTGATGCGCAGTTGCGAAGTGTCTGTGTAAGGGTTCTGCAGCGCGCTGATGTCCTCACTGCCATCACATTCCCGTGCACCCTCTGGGTAACCTGTCTGTCTTTTCAGGCTGCAGCTAAACGAGCTCTCCCAAAACTCTGTTAACAGGGGCGAGTTCAGTGCTTGCTCCGGAGAAAGGTCTAGAAGAAACTCCCGGAGACCTGGGATGGCAGAACGGGGCACCCCAAAACCTATTGCCCCAGAGCACACGTTATACTTAAGAAATTCTGGATCAGTGATCCACGTTTCACTTCCTATCCACTGAAGGGGGTGCAGGGGTTGTCTTACAAGTTCCTCCAAGAGGTTCCTCATGTCTCCTGAAGCGAGAAACGCCACTATGACCCGGGCTGTCGATCTGCGGATGACGTTTGCCACTCTTTCCAGTTTACTGTGCGGCTGTGTCCTGTAGTAGGCCTCGGAGTACTCCACGCAGATGCCCTCCTCTTGCGCAGCTTTCAGAAACGACGCCATTCCGTTATTTCCATAGTCTGAGTCGCTGCGCACTGCCCCGATCCATGTCCAGCCGAAATGCTTGACCATTCGTGCCAGTGCGGCCGCTTGGTGGTGGTCACTCGGTATGGTCCTTAAGAAGGCAGGAAACTGGCGCTTATCGCTCAGACACGCGCAGGTGGCATAGTGGCTCACCTGTTATGTTGTTTTGTTTTTTGTTTGTTTTTAAAAGGAAAAAACACAACAGATTTAATAACAGCATTTAATTTATTTAGATTTCACATGATAATGTTCTTTTTCTTTTTGCAAAATTCTCATGTCAGTAAATCGAGTAACATAATTTAAGCAAGTGTTTAAGCACGTTTACTTATTGTAGAATAAATTAAACATTTTCTCAATTTTATTTTAAAACGAAAATATATAATTGAAATATAATTCCTTTTTAAAATTTACTAATTTACTAAATTACAAATGAGAGAACTGAGCAAATGGGTCCCCTTTATTTTATTTGAGTAAACACAGCGCGTTGCAGTTTACAGTACAGTTTGGTCTTTTATTCTGCGTATTACTGCTAAATTAATTTGAATCTTTTAAACTATCATTTTAATTTAATCTAAAATACACATTAAATACAACTAAATTGAGTCTATCTAGAATAAACTTTACCAAGTTGTCTTTGTGGAGCGACTATTGTCTGCTGTATCTCACACCAAAGAAAACATGTTTTGTATTTTTTTCCCTGTTAAATAATTGCTTTCATTCTTAATTACCGGAGTGTGTTTAATGTAACTCAAGTAATTTACAAAAACTATATTAGGCGAAAAATGTTCATTTATGCATAATTATTCAGAAGCGAAGTAACACTAAAACTTATGCTGGTGAATTAAGTGACTACATAGTGGATTAGTCTACAATATTCACCTGTGGAATTCCAAAGAGACCCAAAAGTCTGGCCATGCCAATTGACGGTGTGGAGCCAGACTCCCCTATGATAGCAGGAACAGCGGCGGCTGTGGATTTAGAACAGGTATCAACGTCGTTAAAAAGTGTTTCCACGCCATTCAATAACTGAAATGCCATTTTGATGGCCATGGGCACGGCGGCGCACGAGTCGTGTATTTGGTATCCTAGTGTGATTCCAGGAAGAAGATCTGTTCTGTTGTTTATCTCATGGATGGCGAACTCCATGGCACGGGCGAAGCGTAACTCCCTGAAATCCATGCTATTGAGAGACAGTAAAACAACTTCATTTCTTAGAGAATACTACAAACACAAAGTTTGATCAAGAAACATAAATAATTCTAGTGTTTTTAACATAATTCCTAAGTAATTCTACCACAATACCCATCTTCACAAACAGACAGACCTCCCAGAGCATTGTGGCTGCGGTGGCTGTCTGGTATAGGTGTTCTGCTCTGATCTCATATAGCTATGAATGGAGAAAATCCCTCCAATCACAAACTCTCCATTTGTAGAAAGAGCAGACAACTGAGGCTTAGCCCACTGCCTGCAACTGACCAGGTTAGATTGACACGCTACTGAGCTGAGCCCCATTATCCACAGTATTGATATCAAACATGAACTGAGCTGCATGGTGTGCTCAATGGCTCAAAACTCTGTGAAGCCCGCAACGACTATCTTGCAGTGCTTTAAATATCCTCCTTGTTATCATCCTTGTCCAGGTAACTGTGGGTGTGAACTAGGGGTGGGGCTGGGGTGGTCACAGTAGGTGTGGTTCTTTATTCAGTGTTAATCACAGTGGTCATTGTTTTGTTGTGTGTCTGCTCTACATTAGTGTGGAGTGGGCATGCAGTAACTATACTGT
>JBBPCY010000019.1:16169564-16184480 GCA_037974405.1 Brachyalestes nurse
AAATATTATACTATAATATCTTTAGCTGGACCAATACATTTTTCTTATAGTTTGAAAATCCCTCTTTCAGATGAAATGTTAAAAACATTGAAAATTTTGTATTTTTTGATAGAGAGTTACCAGGCTGAAATGGCACCGAATAGTAGGAATGACCCACAAGAGAATCACTTAACAAAGATTAAAAGACAATACAATTAACTCAAAAATCTTTTAACAACAGAAAACCAAAACATAATCTGAAAGAAAGAATAAACAAGAGAGAAAACAAAATTTAAACCAAAAAAACTCCAAAACCAAACAAAGGGAAGCAAAACAGCAGCACTTGTAGGACACAACAACATTACAGAATTAATTTGATTCAATGTGAATATGAAGAAAAAGAGTTAACATCAATCTGATTTATAGAATTCAATGTGATAAGTACAGTGAAGGTTGTGAATTCTGTGGATTAACTTGTCAAGAAAAGAATTGATGTGTAATCCAAGGAGTGTCCAGTAGGGGGAAACCGAAAACTGCAGGCAGGAGTACAGCCAATACAGCCCAACGCACAGACAGCAGCACGAGTTCGTGTGGTCTTTTGTTGATGTCTTAATTTCCCCTTTTTCGGGTATGAAATAGAAAACAACGTAGTTTCATCCTAAGTTAAAGTGATATCGTTCCCATGAGGTCAGTTATTTCTGTAAAAACATGTCGAAATACGGTATTTGAATGTCGAAATGAACTTTTTATCACCGCGTCCCTCGTGGTTAGGATAGCATAGGTAGCATATCACGTAGCGTTTAAGCTTGAGCGAAAATTTATTTTTTGTACGATATTAACTGAAAGTAAGTGTTGTGTGCAAAATAGTTCATGTAATTTGTATTTTGCAATAAGTTCAGTGATTGAGAATGGGGCTCGTTAACTGAATTATCTTGTTCATGAAATGTGGGAATATTTCTGAAGGACTAGTTGATGTTGAAAAGAACTAGGCCTAGAATTTTCAAAAAGAAATGACTCATGCTAAGGTTGTAAGTAGATACACAGACATGAGTGTTAAAACAATTGTATTACATAAAGTGTTTGTAATACTGGCTTTGAACATATGCTGATGTGATTTATTGTATTAATGATTTCATTTATTCACAATTCTGTTAGGCCTGTGATAATTGTTAAAGAAAGAAAGAAATGACAACCAATACAGCTCAACGCACAGACAGCAGCACGAGTTTGTGTGGTCTATTGTTGATGTCTTAATTTCCCCTTTTTCAGGGGTGCAACATTTTGGAGGCCCCAGTGAGGATGGGTGGTTCTTGGTCCTGCCGATCGATGTAGTGCCCTGTGATGACATCCTACCTTGCAACCACAACCACAACAATAGGAGGTCGGCAGTGTGCAGTAATCTTGTAGCAATCTTGTAGCGAGACGGAGGAGTGCAAGTAATCTGAGGTTCCTTAGAGAGAGCTGCCAGTTCTTCCCAACCAAGTAGACATTCTGCTTTACACAGACACTGACCACTTATCCGCAACCAACATGAGCACACTAGAGGACTTAAGACTGGAAGTAGTGGGGACACTTTACTCACTCAACACTGATCACCTGATTGCAGTATGTGACTTTCTAAATATTGTTGGTATGCAAAGAGAGAATGTTTTGGGGAAAAGTCACTCGTTTTTGATTGCACATATGTAAAGTATATTGACAGAGATGAGGTAGGGGAACTTGAAGACCAGGGTATGTCATTTCTTCTTGACCTTAAAAGACAAAATCATTGAAATTCAGTTGTCAGATAAAAGCACATTAGAGTCTCAGCGAAAGGAATTGCATGTAACTCAGAACAAGAACAATTGCAAAAACAGATAGAAGCACTTCAATTAGCTTTACAACTATCCTTACAGCCAAAAGAGTGTGAATCAAAACAAGGGGTACAGGCCGAGTGTCAAAAAGATCAGATATTACAGGACAGTGTCCCGACAAAAGACCTTGCCCAATCACTTCTTAGGCAAAGGGAGTTCAAAATATCGGGTCAGATGGGGGAACCAGGCCAGAAAGATAAAATTAGTTTTTCCAGCCTCACCCATCAAATCGAGAATGGGAAAAGGAAAAATGTCCCTGAACATGAAATAGTCCATGCAGTGATTAAAGCAGTAGTACCTGGTATGCAGCTACGCAGCTATCTAGAGGGCAAAGCAAACTTAACACTGCCTACCTTGAGAAGAATACTTCGCTCACATTACCAGGAGAGGGATGCTACAGAGCTGTTGATGTCGGAACTGATGTCGGAAGTCCAAGACAGTATGGAGACACCTCAGAACTTTGTAATTCGCGTTTTTGATCTGAGACAGAAGATCCTATTTGCATCACAGGAAGCTGAGTCCAGTCTCAAATATGACTCCATATGTTTCTGCATACAGTTCTTACCGGTCTGCAGAATGACTACATCAGAGGGGATGTAGTCAGAACAGAGAGACAGAATAAAAAGAAAATGATGATCCAGCATTGTTCAGTGGTGGTGCATTCGGTGGAATGCAATATCGCAGCACCTTTAGAAAAGAAAGGAAAAACGTCATTTCAGGAAAATAAACATAACCCTGATTTGCTAAATGAACTCAAAGAAATAAAATCAGACATGGTACTATTGAAGAATCTCAGCGCTGAAGTGTCACAGATCAGAGAGTCGATTCAGTCACCTCAGACAGCTGCGGAACAGCGTCTCCCCTTGTCCAGTTTTTCAAAACTATGCCTCAGCTAGTGACCCAGAATGGCCATTCCCTGGCTACTGGCCTAATTACAGTCCAGGACAGAGAGGGAGAACAGCTCAGTTTCAGTACGCACGCGCAAACACACAATGACAGTGTGTGAAAATGTTTTTCCACAAACTGTTTAATCACAGGACAACGTGGTTTAATGTAAAAATTATGTACATCGGCGCCAATAACAGAGCGCCTTTAGCCTTCTGAACAGGGACCTTTTCACTTTTTGTTTGATTTTTAAAATGCATGGCTTTCTTTCCGAATCTTCCAAATTACAGTACAGTAAACAAACATCTTCACCAAACTTAAACAAACTCACCTATGAGACAGCCTCACCCACCCAGAACCACGGCCGAGCTGGTAAAAAAAGTCCAGGTCCGTTATAGTTCACGATCGATAGGCAGTCAGTTAGATGCCAGCCCGGTAGATCTGCTCTGACGCCGGCCCTGCGCCTCACGGTAAAGTTTCTTCTTCTGTTTTTTTAGCCTATGAGCTAAGAAGGCCTAGTCTACCGTGCCTGTAGGGAGTTTGACTGTTAGCGACACCTTCAGGCTGAATTAATGCATTACATGAAATATTGGTTAGGAAAGTCTTCATTTCTGTTCCGTGTTTTTTCTGAGTCCCTTAAGTGAGATATGGCTAAACGATATTCGAAATAACAATTCGATATTTAAGCGTATATCGACTATTCGAAAATCGTGTCTCATCCCTAGTGCACATCCTGCCACAAAGCTCTATATTGCTCCAAGTTATGTCAGGCTCGCCACTGGGGCAAACACAAGAAAACTGCCACCAGAAGGGGCATCAAGGGGTAAACAAATTAAGTGCCAAAATGAGAACAAATTCAAACAAATCACTGGGTGTGGCCGGTCTTGTGGGAAAACAGTGTTTCATTGACTGTTATAATCATGGAGTTAAAACAACAGCATTGTAGGACACTGGGTCGCAAGTTTGTATTATTGATGAGTGGTGGAAAAATGAAATACTACCCAATGTGAGGTTGAGGAAGCCTTCTGAAATAATCGATGCACCTGACACACTTCAGATAGTAGCAGCAAGCGGACAAGATATTCCTTACTTTGGGTGGATAGAAGTCACGCTTCAGTTGTCATTCCCATGCTGGTAACAAAGGGGAAACATCTCTTACATCCCATAATTGGTTACAATGCTATTGAATTTATAGTGACAAGCAGTACAGGTGACCATAGAGATCCAGCAAGTGGAGAACAGTTAAAAAGAATAGTCAACATGGTTCTCCTGAGATTAGAGATAAGTCACATTCAGGCTTTTGTAGAATTTGTAAAAGCAAAAGAGTCACATGAATATGTGGTGAGGACTTCCAGTGAAAAGGTATTAATTCCCAAGCATGCCTGTTTGCAAGTTGAGAGCCGAATAAAGAGTCCATTAAAGGAGGACACCACTTGGGTGTTTGAACTCGATCTTGATCCCAAATGGACAGAAGGGCTAGAGTTTCAGGAAACACTAGTAAAAGTAAAGAAGGGTGGCCCACCGTACATTGTACTGGATGCTCGAAATCCAACAGACCATGACATTGTTCTGTGGGGAAGAACTGTTATAGGAACAGCACATGGCATACAAGCTGTTTACCCTTCCATGTCAGTTGATCAGCTGAGTCAGTCTATACCTGCATCTGTGAATTCTACCCAGACAAGCATCGTCGAGTCCACCGGTGATGTCTGCAATCCTCCAGTCAATTTGAGTCATCTGAGTCAGCCTGAAAAGGAAATAGTATGCAAGATGTTACGAGAGGAATGTGCATCATTCTCCAAGTCAGATGATAACATTGGTTGCATAGAAAATCTAACTCTGAAAATATCTCTGAAGGACACAGTTCCTGTTGCACGTTCTTACATCCCACTCTATAGAGAAGTAAAAGATTACTGCTCAGGGTTGGATATCAAAATCAGCATCATCTTATGCATCACCTGTTGTCTGCGTTAGGAAAAAAGATGGAAGCCTCCGTCTTTGTGTGGACTACAGGGAACTGAATAAGAAGACCCATCCTGATCGTCAGCCAATTCCCAGAGTCCAAGATATCCTTGACAACCTGGGTGGGAATTCGTGGTTTTCACTACTAGATCAGGGTAAAGCATACCATCAAGGCTTCATGATGGAGAGTAGGCCCCTGACTGCATTTGTAACCCCTTGGGGGTTATATGAATGGATACATATTCCTTTTGGCTTGATGAATGCTCCAGCTGCCTTTCAAAGGGGTATGGAGGAATGCTTGGAGAGTCTGAGAGACTGGATGTGTGTGCCATACCTTGACGATATCTTAGTCTACAGCAAGTCCTTTAAAGATCATGTCCACCATGTGCTGGAGTTACTGCAGCAGCTGAGACGCTGTGGAATCAAATTGAAACCAAGTAAATGTGGAATGTTCAGAAAAGAAATCCGCTATCTCAGATGAATTGTTTCGGCTGAATGTAGCAAAGTGGATCCAGCTGATACGGAAGCTGTGCGAGCTTGGAAGGAAAAGAGACCAAGTACGGTCGGACAGCTGCGAACAGTGATGCGCCTCTTAAGTTACTACCGACAGTATATTAAGGATTTTTCAAAGATTGCTGGACCATTGTATGATCTACTCAAAGGTACCCCGGGGGTGGAAAATACTTGTCGAAATGCCAAACGAAGTCAAGTGAAGAGCAGAGGAGTCCCTTTGACCCAACCAATAGTTTGGAAAAATGAGCACCAAGAGATCCTGGAAAAGTTGATAAACTTTCTAGTTGAACCACCTGCACTCGGATTCCCAGACTTTTTGCTGCCCTTTATTCTTCACATGGATGACTCACATAAAGGCTTGGGGGCGGTGTATAAGTTTTGTTTTTCTGGCCCTCGTGCCTGTTTGGTTTCTCTTTAAATAAAGTTAGTTAAAATCAATGTCTGCCTTCACGCCTGCCCTCATGAGGACACTTTTTTCTCTTTTGTTTTGTTGTTTGTGTCTGTGTAGGAAGCAATTGGTATTTTTTAAGACAAACCTTTTTTGCCCATAAACGTTTGGGTTTTATAGCAACCATGCAATTTTTAGCACAATGCATTTTCCTGCGGAAATGCCTTTAGTTTAGTACATAGTGTGGCACCACAACAGTAACTACAGAAAGGTTGTGTATATTCCAGCACACATTTCTGTTTAGAGACATTAACAGAGTACAAATCAGCATGTTTGACTGCTAATCTTGCCATTGTTAAATTATACACATTCAAAGCAGCATAAAGATTTCCCCCAGTGAATAGCTTTCCTGCAGCTTCTTGGCAAACAGATACTGGGGCCGGATCTGAAAAGCAGCCAAATTTTACTTAGACAATCAGCAGATATTCATGAACATGATACGGCCTATAAATGTGTTGTACAGCAATAGTACTAAAATGCCAACATAATCCTGCAAATTTACTCAGCAGGAACATTGACCATGTAGTTCTATTACATCTTTTACTTTGAAATGTTTAGTTGTATTGTACTAGGGCTGAGCAATTAATCGAAATCGTGTCGAAATTGCAATGTGAATGTGCGTGATTTCTAAATCGCCTTACAGCACGATTTTTTGCGCGCTCCAGACGTTTCCTGCGGCCTGCTGTTTGAACCAATCAACACGCAACGCACCTAAACAAAGCGCGAGAACAGGAGACTGAGCTTAAGGAAAAATGATGTATCACAGAGCCAGGTAATTTGTAAGAACTGTCAGTCTGTTGTTGCGATGAAACAGGGTAACACAACAAACCTATTTCAACACCTGAGGCAGCGTCACAAAGGGATCTATGAAAAAATGTGCCTTATGTCTGTTTTAGAGACATGTTACAAGTCTTTGATAAAGATCTAATTGTTTTCCTTTGGAAAAATGTTTCATATTCACACTGTAAAACATATTGTTCAATAAAATCGTGATAGGTTTCTTTTGTCCATATCGCACAGCCCTATATTTTACTGAAACTGACTACAAGACAGTCTCTTTGTCTTTTTACACAATCATGATTTCTTCATTTGTAGTCAACTGTTTTTAAAATGACTAGATATTAACATTAAGTTCAGCTTATGTTTGTACATAAATAAAGGACAGTCTAACACACTGAGCACCTTGCTTTACTCTGAATGCCATGCCACACAATTGCCTGATCCTGGATAAACCAACTTTTTCACACAGTCACTGTCTCCGTTTGTCTGTCTCTACCAGTTCATCAGACCGTGAATTGAATGAATACACCTTGAACTGTTTGCCATGTTCCTCAAACAATTCCTAAACAATGTTTGCAGTGTGGTATGTCACATGATCCTGTTGAAAGAGGTCACTGCCATTAGGGAACAACTATGCCATGGCAGGGGTCTACTTCTATGCCATGAAGGGGTCTGCAACAATGTTTAGATAGGTGTAATGGACCATTATTGCCAAAGCTGTTTTATGCTTCTTGACCTTTGTATGACCCTAAAAGATACTTTACACTTTTAGACCTTGGTATGACTCTACACTTCACGTGATTTGTGCTGTTCTAAAATGTATGGTAAGTTGCATTTAAGGTGACTTCAAGAAAGAGAAGTGCTGACATTCTATAAATTAGATGTACAGATGTTTGTGAAACATGTATCCGCAGATTAGTTGTTTTTATTGTGTACTAGAGTAACGACTGTGAAAGTGTCAGTGATGATACTAACTTTGTTACATCCTGCAGACTGCATGCATTCTGTGTGATGTGAGCCCTTTTTGCAAAGAAGATAAACCACAAGCTTGTAATCAACAGAGTGTCCAGTGTTCCTCTTTTACCATTGATTTGAGTCAAGAGTTTTTTGCCATGGCATAGGTGATACACATGAATACAGGTCCTAGAACATTACACAGCCTCCACTGGCTAGCCTTCTTCTCATTGTGCATCCTGGTGAACATGATGATCAAATCACCATTGTAGGCACTTCTGGCGACATGGGCACTCTGATAGGTTTGTAGCTACGCAGTTACCATATGTTGGGGCAGCTGGATGGCCTAGTGGTTAGGGCGTTGGCCCTGCAAAGGTTGGGGTTTTGATCCCAACTGCTAGTGTCACCACTGAGGTACCCTTGAGCAAAGTACCGTCCCCACACACTGCTCCCTGGGTGCCCCTCATTGGCGGCAGCCCACTGCTTCACATACAGAGAAAGAATTTCACATTGTTCTTTGGTGTGTTCACATGTGACTATAAGGGTTAATAAAAAATAAAAATAGAGAGAGAGAGAGAGAGAGAGAGCTGTGTTGCACTTTTATCAGCAGTTTGTGCTACAATAACTTTTCTATGGGACTGGACCAGACGGGCTAGCCTTCCCTCTATGTTGCTGGCTCACCAGCTGTCCTTTATTTTTGTAGATACTAAACAGTGCATACCAGGAACACCCTAGAACAATGGTCCCCAACCTTTATTTCGTCACGCACCGGTTTAGTATCAGAAACTATTTTCACGGCCCGGCCTTTAAGGAGTGGCAGATAAATATACGTGTACGTATTTATCTTTAAAATAATAAACGTAAATCCAATGTGTACTTGCAGCTTTATTAACAGCATTTTCATAACAATGAGCTCATACCTTTTTCTTTCAAAATAATCCAAGGGCTTGTCCTTTAATGTTGGGTGGTTGGTCTCCAAGTAGCGAAGTAGTTTTGAGGGCTTCATCGCCTCATTTGTAAGCCGATTGCTACATATTATGCAGAGCGGGCGGCTTGGCGCATGGGAATCACCAGTTGCAATAAATCCAAATTTTAAATAGGACTCCTGGTACTGTCTGTTAAAATTAGCTTTCCTCTTAGACGTAGTAGGCTCCTCTTCTGTGTCCTCGCTGGGTTGTTTCCCCTTTCCAACGAAATGATCAAGAGACATTTGCTTTTTATCCATTTTGCTATTTTTTGGGACTATTTTTGTCGCGTCAAGTGAGTTAGGACTCTCAAGGATATCCGGTCATTTTTCAAAATACATTTTTTTTTTCTGTGCAGCCCGCGGACCGGGCCCGGGGGTTGGGGGCCACAGCCCTAGAAGACCACCTGTTTTTGAGATGCTCTGACACAGTTGTCTAGACATCGCATTATGGCTCTTATGAAAGTCACTTGCCCCTTTTTCCAGCTTCCAACACATTTAATTATTTTCTCTTTCCCTTCCAGTGACAACCAGGTCTCAACCTACATCTGGCCGACATCTCCTCTTAGATGGCAGCCCACCACCTCAAAGCCTCATCAAAGGGAGTCCTTCACCAAGCTACGACCTCATCGTTTCTGTTGGGAACTCGGTCATCGTCCCTTCAAAGAAGGTAAGAAATCTTGGTGTTATTCTAGATGAAGATCTATCTATCTCACCGCAGGTTGACCACATCTCCAGAACATGCAGATACCTTCTCTACAACATCAGAAGAATCTGACCCTTTCTCACCGCAAAAGCTACACAGTTACTCGTCCAGTCAATGGTCATCTCCAAACTGGACTACTGCAACTCTCTACTGACTGGACTTCTACTTAACCACTTCAGCTGATTCAGAATGCAGCTGCGAGTTTAGTCTTCAATGTTTCAAAATTCTCACACACTACACCTTTACTAAGGAACCTTCACTGGCTCCCTGTGGCCAACCGCATTAAGTCCTTAACAAATACTTTCAAGGCCAAGAATGGACTTACATATCAGCATTGATTAAGCAGCGTGTCACTCCTCGTCCTCTCAGGGCTTCAAGCACTGTTCGTATTGAGCGCCCATTGCTCAAAAGAGGAGGAACGCATGCGTCAAGACTCTTCTGTCTTGGTTCCCCCAGTGGTGGAATGAACTCCCTCTTCTGATCAGATCTGATCAGAATCCCTCACCTTACTATGGCTCGTGTTTCTGCTAATTTCTTCTTCCCCATTTTCACTTAAAAAAAAAACAACTTACTCTTCTCTCCATGCCTTCCTTACTTTTGCCTTAACCTTTGACTTTTCTTTGACAGGTGTTGTTTAGGTGTAGGTAGCCTGCAGTGACTTGGATGAATAGCAGATGTTGATTTAAATATAGCTTTACAGGTTTGATTAACAGATGTGGACTACTTGAGCAGTGATGACACGTCTCTGGATAAGAGCATCAGCTAAATGCCGTAAATGTAAATGTAATTAACTTGACTCCGGCCTAATATATACCACTTCTTGACACAAGTCATTGTAATAAGATAATCAGTATCACTCACTTTCCTTGTCAATGATTGGTGTTTCCTTGTCAATGATTGACACCGGAAGCATTTTTAATGTGGGAGGGGAGGCAGGGCTCTACATCTTGGCTGACGTCGGGGGGGTGGGCGCGGTTGGGCGCAGCCCTCTATGTCTTGGCTGTTGTCTGGGGTAGGGGGAAGGCACAGCGCTCTACATCTCGGCTGCTGTCTGGGAGGGGAAAAGTGGGGGGCACGAAACAAAATGTGGGTGGACAAAACTAATGCATCTGAAAAGTGGTTCTAATGCTATAATGGTTCCGACACTCAATTATATTTTACCTCACTAGAATTGCTGGGAAAAAAAATGTTCAGCAATGGCATTGTGGTTCCACAGTATCATTAGAGTGATTAAAGATCAGTGGATTTGTATCTGCTCATATTTAGGCCATGACCCAGTCATCACTGTCTACTGTCTTAACGCTAACAAGCGGCGTACAAGCTTGTGTGAATTTAATTTTTTCCCAATTTGTTATTGCTGATATTTTTCCAGCAAAACGTCCAGGAGGACACTCTCTAAAAAATGATCACATTTACACATAAGCCTATTAGCTGGACTGCCTGAAACAAGCATGATGTGTCATGCCTGATGTAAAAGATTGAAAAGCTGAAAGGAGGGACAACTAATGTTATTGGTTCATGTGTTTCTTGGGGAAAAGTCAAGTCCGTCCCCTATTCATTTTCTGTTCCTATATTTGTCCATCTGTGCCTCCTTGGCAATCTGTGTTAGGTATGGCACACTGTGTTAATTTGCTTACATTCTGGTCTCTCTTGAACTTGTCAATATGGTGTTGGTCTGCAAACAAAAATGAGTGCATATATAAGGGAGAAGAAGGGACGCAAAGTTTCTACCTGGACGGAGATGTGATTCTGGGGGGCTTGTTTCCGCTGCACTACAGCCCTGTGTCAGCACAGTGGTCTTTCCAAAGCAAACCTGCATCAACTGAGTACAAGTAGTATGTCATGGTTTAAATGTTGAACATGCTGCTGAACTGGTTGGTTTAGTTTAAATTTAATTTAATTACTGTTGCTGCCATAACAAGACCTTGTGTCCATGAAGTGTTATCTGGGTGCATTAGTGCAAAAAAACAAGTTAATTAAAATGTTATAAAAAAAAATTACCTCAAAAAGGCAGCTGCTAGCTGGAATTTTTAAGCAAAATGTTGAGGTTCGGAAAGCTTCCCATCTTCTAAGAATGTACCAATGTTGTGCAGTTTATTTGTGATTGTGATTTGCAGTTTTAGTGCTCGAGCCCTCAGGTGGATGAGGACTATGACCTTTGCAGTTAAGGAGATAAACCAGAGGAAGGACCTGTTACCAAACCTGTCTCTGGGCTATCACATTCGGGACAGTTGTGATGACATACCTGTGTCAGTGAAAGGATCGCTGTTGCTGGTCAATGGGCAGCCAGAGGCAGGACGAGGAGCCAGCTGCACAGAAGTACGCAGGCGGCCCTCTCCAGTCATTGTGGGAGATGCTGCATCGGGGGTATCCATGGCTGTGCTGAGAACACTGGGTTCATTTAGTGTTCCTTTGGTATGGCAAAAGCAAAACAAATAATGGTGTAAATTAAGAAATATGTAGCTTAAGTATACATAAACATATTTCATTTTTCAAATTACTTTAATCTTTCTCTAGCATTGATGGGTTTATTATTTAGGTGGTTTAGTTTAATACCAACAATTTACATTAATGTCTGTAACACACTACTGTCAGTGTTTCACTATCATTGCTTAGCTTTTTCACATTCTCTTTTATTACATCCTTTCAGGTGAGCTACTTTGCATCTTGCTCGTGTCTGAGTAACAAGAAGGAATTCCCTACATTTATGCGGACAATGCCGAGTGATGAATTCCAGATTAAAGCTTTAACGAGGCTGGTTCGTTACTTTCGGTGGACCTGGGTGGGGGTCATAGGTGTGGAGTCGGATTATGCTCGCTTCGCCATTCAGCTCTTTTTGAAAGAGTCAGCCAGGTATAATGTGTGCCCTGCATATGTGCACCTCTACCCCGTTGCTCTAACCAGGGAAGCACTGAGGGGGCTAATGAACACCATTCAGGCCTCCACAGCCACCGTCATACTTAACTTCTCAGGAGAGTCAGAGCTGGAGTCTATCCTGAAAGAGTGCAGGCATAAAAACATCACCCATCTGCAGTGGATCGCCAGTGAAGCCTGGGCTACCTCAACAGCCTTGTGGAGTGATTTCAGAGATCTCCTGAAAGGAACGCTAGGTTTCGCAATACGGAAAGGGGGAATCCCAAACTTGGGCAGCTACCTCAGAGAGCTGAACACATCTACTATTCAAACTTCTCATTTTTTAACAGAGTTTTTGGAAGAAACCTTTAACTGTCGAGTTAATGGATCCCTAAACACTCATATACACAAAGAAGAGGCCCAGAACAGGGGAGTGTGCAGTGGCAGAGAGAGTCTGGAGGATGTGTATACTTCTTATGCTGATGTGACCCAGCTTAGAGTAAGCTACAATGTATACAAGGCTGTATATCTCATAGCACATGCCTTACATGATTTGAGTACCTGTGTTCCAGGACAGGGCCCCTTTCAGAATGGTACATGTGGGAACCTGGACCCCCTTTTGCCATGGCAGGTTTGGTCTCTGTTTATATGTATTTATGAATTAATTAAAAAAGGAATACAATTTAATTACCTTGTCACAGTTGTCAGATCTTAAGCTTACAGCTGTTAATACAAAACTCTCTTATAATAGGACCCAAAGAGACTAGAGCTTCAGCTTGAGCACCTGGTCACTAACACTTTTGAATCAATTGAGGTTTTTTTTCTTTTTGTTTTCAATTATGTCCAACAAGCAGCCTACTCTAAGTACAAAGAGGAAATTATTGGTCCAACAGACTAGTGATTTGGCACAAAAGTAATTTAAACCTTTACGTTGCAACCATATCTTGGTTACAATATTGGGAGATATTAAAAGTGTAATAATGCTTTAAGAGAACAATAATTAGTGTACAGACAGGAAACCAGTGTTAGACTATAAACTAGTGTTCATAAATGACTGTCCTGTCAATCTTCCTCCAAGCTCCTGAGCTACATGAAGCACACAAACTTCACGACAATGGGAGAAGTCGTCAGCTTTGATGAGAAAGGGGACCCTATCGCTTCTTATGATTTGATGAACTGGCAGGAAGCAAACGATGGCTCTCTTCAGTTGGTTAAGGTGGGCTTCTACGATGCCTCACTGAGAGAGGAAAGAGACCTGGTCATAAATGAATCAGTGATTATGTGGCACAGAGGGAACAAGGTTTGTTCTGTTGCATCTATAGCCAGACTGTCTTTCATACGGCTGTTTCTTATTGAGTTACTTTGTGTGTGTGTCCCTCAATTAGAAAGTATGTTTTGCTGTATTCTATGGCATTATACAGTTTGCTCAGTCGACTTTACATTAGGGCTGTAATAGTCTAAAAAACAGTACTCAATGTTTCCTTCATTTTTTTAAAGACAGTGCATTCTGCATAGTGTGTGCAAATCTGTCAAATCTGCTATTTTGAGTATCTGCTATTTATGTTGAAAAATGGGGCGGCTCCATCTGCCATGCTTCACAGGCACCAATATCTGTGTGCAGCAAAAGTTGTCTGCCAGGCTCCAGGAAGGCCCGGCGAAAGGATGAACCCATATGCTGCTTTGACTGCATACCATGTGCAGAGGGAGAAATTAGCAATCAAACAGGTGTGAAACTGACTTGTTATATTTTGTTGCGAAAAACTCAACAGTACAGCTGATTTTTTTTTGATCAATTTCATCACAGACTCGAATGACTGTCTGAGATGCTCAAAGGAGATGTGGCCGAATCAAGCCAGAGATAAATGCATGCCAAAGGCCTTGGAGTATCTGACTTTTCAGGAGCCCTTGGGAATAGTTCTCTGGGCTGTTTCAGGTTTTGGAGCCTGCTTGACTGCAGGAGTGCTTTGTGTGTTCATGATCTACAGTAAGACCCCCGTCATCCGAGGGAACAACATGGAACTCAGTCTCTTGCTTCTCTTGTTCCTCTGTG
Source organism: Brachyalestes nurse (assembly GCA_037974405.1). Taxonomy (NCBI): domain Eukaryota; kingdom Metazoa; phylum Chordata; class Actinopteri; order Characiformes; family Alestidae; genus Brachyalestes; species Brachyalestes nurse. The sequence goes on from JBBPCY010000019.1 coordinate 16,183,512, forward strand.
CGTGCTTTCTGATTGGTCTGACATTTCTCGGCAAGCCCACTAACTGGCTCTGCCAAATAAGATACACAGCCTTTGGCATCAGTTTTGCACTTTGCATTGCCTGCATCTTGGCTAAAACTGTCGTAGTCCTGGTGGCTTTCAGGGCCACCCTTCCTGGCAGTAATGTCATGAAATGGTTTGGCCCAGCCCAACAAAGGCTTAGTGTCATATTGTGCTCTTGTGCTCAAGCACTTATCTGCATCATATGGCTAACAAGCAAGCCACCACATGCTGTCTATAACACTGAGTTTATGTTCGCTACAATAATCGTAGAGTGTGACGTGGGCTCTGAAATAGGATTCTGGTGTGTGCTGGGATATATTGGACTCTTAGCATGTATATGTTTTTTAATTGCTTTTTTTGCCAGGAAACTTCCAGACAATTACAATGAGGCAAAATTCATCACATTCAGCATGCTTATCTTTTTTGCAGTTTGGATGACCTTCATCCCTGTTTATGTGAGCACTCGTGGAAAGTATATGGTTGCTGTGCATGTCTTTGCCATCTTTGCATCTGCTTTTGGCCTCCTTTTGTGTATATTTGCTCCAAAATGTTATGTTGTGCTCCTGAGACCTGAAAAAAACACCAGAAAACATATGATGAAAAAATAGAATTGTGGTTGCAACACACTTACATGTGGACTTTTCTTTCTCATAAAAACAAACTGCATTAAACCTGAAAAAAATGCTACAATAAACAATTAAGCTATGAAGGGTTGGTCTACTATTTTGTACTACTAATGTGATATTTGAGCTTAAGTCATAAAAGGCTTAAAATGTGTTTTATGCATTTTTAACACTGAGAACCAGATACGCTGCAGTTAAATGAACCCTTTAAGCGCCAAAGTCGCAGAATTGCGACAAGACGTCATCATGACTAAAACAGACTGTAGTTATAAAAATCATGTAATGTAGCATTTGTATTCCCTAC
>JBBPCY010000019.1:16202572-16226339 GCA_037974405.1 Brachyalestes nurse
TTGGTATTGAATCTAACAAGCACGTTGTTGATTTAGCCGAGGTGATAAGTTTATACAGCTCTTCCTGTCCTATGCCTACAAAGATATGGTTTAGAGTGTTAAGATCCAGCAACAGTCATTAACAAATCACTCACATACTTACAATATCACATCCTGGTTCAGTCAAGCAGGTAAAATAACCGGTGTTATCAGTACTCTATGCCCAAGCAATTAAAAAAAGGCCACCCATATAACAACAGATACCACCATCAAAGAGGCAGTTTTGAGATTTGTAGTGACAACTGAATGTACAGAGTATGTTAAAAGGGGAGCTTCAATTCAGAGAACAATCTCTGCCAAAGCTTTAAACAGCAGCTGCCCATGAACAGGGGAGGAGCATATGAGAAGGTGAAAGCAGTCGAACCAGTTGAGGACACTTTGGCTCGGGGTCCGGGATGCAGGCGGTGACCTGGGGCCCCATTGGTGATCAGCTCTTGCTAAGCAATAGACCAAATGAAGCAACACACCTACAGCATATCCTTTCACATTTACAACTCCGGAAAAAAAATAAGAGATCACTGCAAAAATGCTCAGCTTCTCCGGTTTTATCTTTTAAAGGTGCAACTTTTGAACTGAACAGCTTTACCTTAGAACTGCTGACAATATTTCTCCTCATTTCCAAATAAAAATATTGTTCTTTAAAGCATAATTTTAAGGGAAAGAACAATACATCCAAATAAGAGAAATGCTGCAGTGTTTACAGAACTTGACTTATTCAAAGAAAACACATTTCTTGTTCACTCCTAAACAAAAATTACAATAATTACAGCAGTGTTGATTACAGCAGTGTTTTTTTATACTTTTTCTCATTAAATAAGACTTGATTCAGATGATCACCTCATCAGAACCTCATAAAGCAGAATGCTGAGGTTAGATGGAATGGTTGTCATACTAGATTCTGATTTTAAAAATCAATTGGTGGTCTCTTAATTATTTTCTGGAGCTGTATATTTGAACAGGGGCCATTTTCTTGACAAATCAATGCCAGATTGCTCAGAATCATTCTGAAATCAATCCTGAAAACCACAGCCACCGATATTGGTGAACTGATGATAAAAATTCAGGCCAGAGGCTGAAAGTAAAAAACAGTACTCCGAAAAAAAAAAACATGTTTAGAAATGTCCTGATTCAGCTGGTCCTCATTATTTTTGTCAAAAGGAGCCACACATTGTGGGGTTTGTACGGTGGTTGAGAAGGGCAAAACAAATTTACATTCCAAAAACAAATTTACAAGATGAGAAACAATTTTACCAGTGCCCAAACGAATTTACAAGATGAGAAACACTTTTACAAGTGGCGAGTCAAATGGAAAGGGTAGGTCCTTAAACAGGAAGTGCTTATTGATGGCTTTCTGTGTCACTCAAAATTTTTAGCGGGCCGACGTCCAAACCCCCTGCAAAAGTTAATCAGAGTAAGTGGCGTGCTGTGAGCACAAACGTGCTTTTTCACTACATCATCACAAAACCAGTTAAAAGCCAGATAGTAGTCACATCTCCTTACGAGTTACCTCGCTAGCTTCTCTATTTGTAATTAATGCACTCAGTTAAGTGCAAAATTTATTTTGTTCTAACATTTTGGTAATTCCAGCTGAACAACCCTGCCCATCATACAAAGAGTTCATGGAGTACAGAACATTTAAGTCAAAAGAAAGGCAGTCTTTTAGCTGTGGACCAAAGAAACGGCCAAAATCAGAACAGAGACAAGTTCAGGTAGAGTGGCTTGACTGTTTTGTTTCATGTATGAAGTACAAGGATGTACAGTTATAGTTTAATCTGAAGACTAATTTTGGGTGTCTCTATAGGCAGCAACCATTATTGTGATATTTATTGAGATGTTTTTAAGTTGTCATATTGATCTAGCAACAGGATTCCTCTCAACCAGTCAAAATGCCATGTTGGAATTGGGTACAATCAATATGCTAATTCTTTGTCTTTATCTTCCTAGATAAACATAGGATTAATGTTGCCACATGGAGGTGATTTAAAGCCTGTGAGAGGAAAAACGCTCCCGTTATTTACAGATCCAGAAGTAGCAGCAAATGATCTGCTTAAACAAGTAGTCCAGAAAATGAGAACATTTAACAAGGACATGGATGAAGGACCATATCTACTTTTGTATCCAGATTGCTCAGAAGTGGTCAATGTCCCTGGGACAGAAAGGCCATTCATATTGGCTGAATATAAAAGAGAAATAGGAAAGGCATACTTCAGGATTTCTTTATTCATTTGCCTAGAAAAACACTTTAGAAGAGGTTTGTGGAGTTGATTATTTATCACTTTTTAATGTTTTAAACGCATTTTATATAATCCCCCCTCTTTACAGTGGATTTTAGCTCAGAAACAGATTCTGATCCTGAAATTGTCATCACAAGTAGGAAGACAGCTGAATTCTGTCAGGCTGACACTGTGGTGAGTTCACAAAAGCAAATAATTATGAAAAGATGGACAATGAAGTAGCAGTGCATGTTCTATAATTTGCTCATACTTGTTTTCCCCTCAGGTTTTTGAAACCCATAACCAAAGCACACCAAGACAAAAACCTGAAGATGATGTGTAGGTGCCTGTATATAATATAGTATGCAATATGTATGTGTGTGTGGGTGTATATATATATATATATGCAGTGGGACATTCCTCTGGACAAGTATTGAACCAAATATTAGATATATGTTTTCAGCTTTGTGTTGTGCTGCTCAATATGGTTCCCTTATGTCACAATGTTTTTTAGATAATAATATCTGATACAGAGGATAATCTGAATCCACCTGAATACAATCTGGCAAAGTCTGCTTGCTACAGGTAAGTATTTCATTTTTATTTTGTTTTACAAAATATGATGTCACTTTATTTTTAGAATCAAATTTAAATCAAAAAGGTGCAGTAATTTATAGCATATTAATCATAATTTCAATACAGTAGACCTTTATGCACCATGTGTTGAGGAAGATGATGAAGAACCTTCTATTATAAATGTGAAGAATTCACTGGACACAACCATGTAAGCTCAGAATACAATTTTATTACACACCAATATTGTGCAGTTTTGCTTTTCTTCAATGTAAGTCACTGTAATTGTAGGCAGGAAATGAACATTACTCTACCGGATATAATCCTGAACCTGTCACAATCTATTGATCATGGAAGAGTCAGTCGGTTCAATATTTCAAGATCTAACATCTGGGATGGAGCAGTCCGAGGCTTCAGGCGTGCAACTTACTCAGAAACCTGTGACATGCTGGTCAGATTTACTGATGATGCTGGAGTTTTTGAAGATGGAATTGATACTGGCGGTCCAAGACGAGAGTTTCTAACTCTACTAATGAACCATCTAAAAGATTGACCAATTTTTGATGGACCAGCAGGACAGCGTTTCTTGGTGTACAATGCAAATGGTATGCACTGTGTTAGATTAATTGTGTAGCTGTTTAGTGCTGGGTTAATTGTGCCAATGTATCCAATCACAAAGATCATTACTACTTGAACTTGAAGTTCTTAATCTCAATTTTATTGGATCATGGAGCATATGTTTAATTTTCCAGCTGGTAAATTTGTGTGAAGCTGTGAAAATAACAAGTATATTGAGATTGTGGTTTAATCTTAAAATAATTGTGGTTCAAACCTTAAAATGTAAAATATAAATGATTTCCATTCACAGCTGTCAGGGAGGATGAGTACTACTTGGCAGGAAAGATGATTGCTGTATCAGTTGTGCATGGAGGTCCAGGTCCTCATTTCCTGTTAGAAGATCTGGTACATTACCTTGTAGGCCAGTATTCCTTCAAAGGATCAGTTAGTTTAGTAACAGAAGAAGAAATTATGAAGGCTTTGCAAGAGGTAGGAAAAGGCTATAGTAAGGCAAGGTTTATGCATTATTTCCTGCAGTTCTTTTGACTTGATTAAACTGGGATTTACCCAAGGATGTGTATACAGTTAACATGAGTGCATATGTCCCTCTTCTTTTGTGTTTTAGATTGAGAGTGCTGATTCTGTGGATGCTCTGCGAGAGTGTACTCTAAGACACAGCACAATGTTACAGACTGCTGGTTGTCTGAGACATGTGTCTACTCTTGAGGAAAAAATAACAATTGTGTCAGATTACCTCCAATGGTATATTATTGACCGCAACATGTGTTATTGACAGGTAACTTATATTTTTGTTGCTTTGTATGTGCTTGCCGCTGTGAATAAATGTAACGGTGATGTATCAGTGATGTGTTCTCTTCAGATTTAAAGAGGGTCTTTCAGCCCTGCAGTTTTTGACAGCACTGCAGCAGTACCCTACATTGCTGGCTCCTGTCCTGTACCACTCAGAAAAGAAGCTCTCAGCTCTCGAACTTGAGAGACTTTTCAGACCTGACCTGAGTCTATCAGGAAGCAACAGGAGAATTCAAGAAGGACAAACATTAGGATACTGGGCAGACTATCTCCTTGATTGTGAAGGTTTGCAAAATACACTGCAAAATAATTAATTCATGTTTAGTCAATTATGTGCAAAAGCAAATCTGTTTCTTTACAGAAGGCCAGGCTACTGTGCGCATGGAGGACATTCTGATGTTTGCAACTGGACTATCTTCGCTTCCCCCCTCTGGACTGGACCCGATGCCACAGATCGAGTTCCTGGACAATTCACTGTTCCCTATGGCAAACACATGTTCAAACACATTGAAATTACCACTCCTCGATTCATACGATGTGTTTAAATCACACATGGATTTTGGAATTCAGAATTCACCAGGATTTGGCTGTTTCTAAACCATCTATTTTGACATGCAGCACGCTGCCATGCATCTACAGCAATTTAAGTATGTGTATGTAGATCTGAGTTTTAAAAATTGTTCTGATATAAATGCAGTTGTGAGCATGTTCTTGTTCAGGTCTCAGGCAGGTTCTGTTAATAGTGAAGCGCTTTCACTTTTGAATAGAATACTTAGGGTTATAAACTTCATATTTATCATAATAGTGTAATAATGACACTAAAAGGAGATGTTCTGTGAACTTAAGGGAGATGTATGAGGATGTTCATAAGGTGAGGATGAGGATGTTCTCTAGTGGAGTGGACAGCCACTTTGGTGCTCAAAAGTGAACACACACTCACGTTTTCTTAGTTAACTACTGCAATCATGTTAGCATAAGCCTCTGTATGTTTGTCTTCCTAAGATTGTTGTTGTTGCTATCAAATAAAAATGTGAAAGTGTAGAAAATGGGACTGAATTGTTTGAAACGTAATTAAACAAGTAATCATTATAAACACACTGCCAATTTAGTCAGTGACTTTATTTACTCATTATAGAAAGGCACAGGCTTGGCAATGTAGCTGTTCTGTCTGAAATCAAGATTAGTGTTTGTTTTTCTTCTCTCTTTCAGCCAACACTGCTGAAGCAACTGAAACAGCTGCATTCAGCATAACCTCTGGTCCAAAAACAGCTGCACCCAGCGCACCAACTGGTCCAAGGGCAACTAAATCCCCCACACGAACTGGTCCAATTTTGGCATCCAGCACACGAACCGGTGGAATAACTTCTTTAACGAGAGCTTCAGCCTTTCGCACCTAGATCACAACATAAAACAATAGTTTATCTATGCTGAGTATTTATTTATGTAAAGAGTAAACCCACACAGTCATTTCTTTAGAAAAAATATGTAGTGTCTATTTACATCATGGCATTTACGTCACTGCAAAAACATGGTTTATTCAACATTTTAATAAAAATCGTTTTACAAAGCAATAAAGTGGACATAGTGGCCTTATTTCCAGAGTCTGATCAGAGACAGTCAGTCAGGAAGCCTGTGGGGTTTTCATATAGATTGACCTGTAGTATAAACTTAATTATATGTGAAACTGGATAACCTACCTGACGGGACTGGGGCTTCCCGTATCTTAAACCTGTGACAAAATGCTCACAGTTCTTGTAGAAAATGGAGTAACGCTGGGTCTGGCCTACATGATTTTCAGCCTCATCCACAATCTCCTCAATGTCTCGGGGTTCATACTTATCATCCAAAAGGTTGTTAATTTGGTATTTATTACCCCCCACTACATCTGAGAACTTCTCCTTCTTCACAACTGCTCTGTCAGAAAACAAAGAGCTGGAGGATCCAGAGCTGGATGCCTTCTTAGCTGCAGGATTACAGAAGGAACATTATTTTCACAATTACATTGTTGTATGTATAGTTTGTGGTTGAATTCTGAAAAGAGGTACAGATTTGCAGATATTGCTCCCTCTTTAACAAAGAAAAAACATGTTGAATGTGCTTTAGAGGAGATTGAAAAATATTGAGATATATATTGTGTTTTGTGATATAAACACAACATATATTTCAATATTTTTCAATCTCCTCTAAAGCACATTCGACATGACGCCAGCTTTAAATAGTATTTATGTAACACCCAGCCCTATAGGACTATAGGAAAGAACTATAAGTAATGAATAGATTCTCTTTTTTGATCACTGAAACCACAGTGTGTTAATAAGGATATCAGTCAGGAAGTAGTATGTTCATAAACACACTTTCAGTTTTAAATGAAATATACCAGATTATAGACCTTGGTTTTATTTTAATCAGAGGTAACAAATCACTGAAACATGGCCACAGGAACACAGAATCCTGAATTACTAAGATTGTTCAGCAAACACCAAACTCTCCTGATTACTCACATGGTGATGTAAGATGAATGACATAGCCATCGCCAACATATATGGCCCAGTGTTGATATGCCCCACGGAAGATTTCTATGAGATCCCCCTTTTTTGGCTGTGAAACGAAATGAAAAATGTGATTTTCTTCATGTCTCATAGCTTTAAACGCTTTAACATTTCTGTTAACAATTCACATCTCTTTGCTTGGTCTCTGTATTCTCATCCGTGCTCTGCAATTCAAGTTTTGGATTGTATTTTGGATCTGTCAGCTTCCTTTGTGGACATGATCATGTCAGGAAGCCACTAAGCAGCTGAACCTCATCAGATTGTAAATACTGGGTTCAAGAATAAGCATGAAGCTTGTGCAGTTCAACGCTCAAATAAACCAAATGTTAAAGAGCACTAATTTAATATTTTTGCAACTTTAAAAACAGCTGCAAAAGCCTGCATATTAGAATACATTACAGAGGCCCAAACAAATGTTCCTCCCTTTTTTAAAAGTTTGATGTATTATGTAAGCACAATTTTCAAATGTTCACAGCTCCATTTAAGTTCTAAGTAATGTTTCCACTGCCACTGTCACTTCCACATCCAGTTTGAGCCCATTTATTTATATCAGTTCTGAAGACATCCTTAAGGGACCAAGAGAGATAAGAAAATAGTAGCAATTAATTTGGTACATACATCAACATAAAGATCACACATGGACCTAAAAAAACATGTAGGATATGGGCCCTGTAAATAGGTCTAGGTAATTTACTTCACTGTTAATGGTTCAGAAAGGATACGAATAAGTGTAGCTCTAATGATTGAACGTGTGTTTACATAAATGCATGGCAGAGCACCAAGACTGTTCAGGAGGACTGGCTTCACGTCTTGGTATAAAATAAATAAATCTCTTTTTGCATTCAAATGTCTATTTAAAATTTTGTGCTTCTCATTCAGCTTTTTTTACTCATGAATGCGGCGACAATAGCATAACAATACAAAACTAAATTAATAAATAAATATAACTGCAAATTAGACCTACCCATGACATTCAACAGCCTGTGTAAAAGACTACCCAACATTTAGGCTTACGAACCTGCTTCATCACCACAACCCATCTATATAAGGTTTTTTTGCAACTTGTCCTTTTACACTTATGTAAGACAATAAAAATATCTTAGATTAACAATTTATACACGACTTTACCTTGATTCTTGACATGATGGAGGGCAGAGCACGAATGATTCAACAGCGCTTTCACGCCACACGCCTCTTTCCAGTATGGTATTGCACAGGAAATGGCCAAGTTTTAATGGTGAATCCTGTTTATGATCCTGCTTTGATAAACAAAACATTTGCATGTAGTAAAAGGGGGCATTTGGGTGATGCTTATATCCAGAGCGACTTACAGTCATTAGTTACAGGGACAGTGCCCCTGGAGCGACTGCGGGTTAAGCTCAAGGACACAGTGGTAGAAAGTGGAGGGTTCGAACCTGCGACTTTGTGGTCATCGGGTTCACAGGCAAGTGTTTAACCCACGACAAATGTCTTAAGGACCTTTTTTCTCTGGGCAACTTTTCATAGACTTATATTTATATCTGTTAGGGAATGTCTTCTGTGCTGGGTGTGGATTAGGTAGGGACCAAATTGTTTGGTAGCAGAAACAATTACAAGGGCCAGTCATGTCAACTGTGTCAAATATGAGTCATCCTGTCGAAGAGATGTGCACAGTGGTAATAACAGTATGTTTCAGTATATGGTGACTGGCGGACCTGGACGCAGCAGATCTTGAGACCCTGAGAGCAGGTTCTGAGAGTTAAAGTGAGGGTTCATGAAGAAGAGGTTTGCAATGAGCAAAGGAGTCCTCAGGGTCATCATCAAGGACAGAGACATAAACCATTAGGCCTCAGTTTTTAAATCGATGCCCATAAAATTAACGATGGTTGTTTTGAAAACTGTCATGTAATTGAATGGCCTGCCAGATGCAGTATATTAAGGTAGAGTTTCTAACAGTGGCGTTGCGTCAAATTACCAGGAAATCTGACCCAGCAGTAAATCGAGATGGCTCACTTTTTGCTGAGCAGTTAGTCTGCATAAGTTCTGCCTAAAATTTTCAAACGAACTGTGTAGAAATGCTCAATTATTTTAGTGTGTGGCTGCACTAACTGCCATGGTCACTGGTGGTAGCTCAGTTTAGCTGACCTTCTGTAACCTTACCTTCTTATGTTGAGTTGTGTCTTGCTTTCTCAGCTTTTGTTAAGCAGTTGGGCTGGGTGTGGTTGTCACCCAGCAGAGGGAAGTTTCCCTTGTTTTAAAGGGGAATATTGCAATTGGAAGTTTAATCAAAAGTAATATTCCTCTGACTTCATGTCACTGAACTACACATTTCACCTGTGTGGACAGTTTACATGTTCGTCAGATTTTGTAACGTTATTATTGGTCCATGCACGAAATAGTGAAATATCATAGGTTGAAAAAGTTTAGTCCCACCCTCTCCAAAAAGTTGGTTTGGTGGCACGCATATACTGTATATATAGAACGGGACAGAGAGTAGAGCTAATACTCGGATCCTTTTTAGGATTCGGCTTCCTCTGAGTCACTAAACTGATCTGGGTCTGTGAGTCACTTTGAACACTTTGAAAGTGTTAGAATCCTCTTTTAAAAGAACGTAAAATGCCTTGTGATGAGAATGAATCACTTTCAAATAAAAGAAGACAATAAGACAAGGCTACCTTGGTGTCAAAGATTTATTTAAACACACGAAAAAAGGAATAATACAAAACTTAAACACATAGGCATAACAGCTGTAGCCTGTGGGTTAAAGTTGATTGGAGGTTTTATAATGACAGCCACTCCTTGCCGTTTCTTGTGCTCCTTTTCATTTTTTCGCTCTCTTTTGCTTAGGAGTGGCAGCGCTGCATGATTAATTGGAGTTTATCTGAGGCACTGATTAGGCCAACTATGTCCATGTAGTCAGGACCATATAAGGGCACTTGGGGTCTTTGTAGCAGTAGGCTATCCCTGGGAGAGCTAGAGCTGTAATACTCGGATCCTTTTTAGGATTCGGCTCCCTCTGAGTCACTCACTAAATTGATCCTGATCCGAGAGTCACTTGAGTCACTTGAGTCAGTATTGCCAAATCGACAGCTGTGAGTCAACTGAACTGAAGTGTTTGAATCCTATTAAAGGAAAGTAAAATGCCTTGTGATGAGAATGAATCATTTTCAAATAAAACAAGACAATAAGACAAGGCTACCTCGGGGACAAAGATTTATTTAAACACACGAATCAAGGAATAATGCAAAACTTAAACTAGTGACTCGCATTTCGAACAAAAAGGCAAAATGTGCAAATTATGACATAGCATAAGATGAAATATGCCAACGACAGTAAACGACAGTAATGATTGAATCAACCGGTCAAATACAGCTGAACCCCTCATATGAGCGGAAGGGGGGTCCGGGTCCTTGGATGAGTCATGAGTGAATCCGTTAGAATCGCTCAGAGAGCGGGTCCGGGTCCTTGGCCAAGTCATGAGTGAATCCGTCGGAATCGCTCAGAGAACATGTCCGGGTCCTTGGATGAGTCATGAGTGAATCCGTCGGATCCGGGTCCTTGGCTGAGTCATGAGTGAATCAGTCGGAATCGCTCAGTGAGCGGGTACGGGTCCTAGGCCAAGTCATGAGTGAATTCATTGGCTAACTTGAACTGAATCAGAATCGCTCAGACAACGGGTAGCATTCCTGAAGAACATAGGCTGAATCGCTCAAACAAGCAGGTTTATCACTCACACGAGTGGGATAGCGCTCCCTGAACGACAGTAATGAGTGAATCAACCGGTCAAATACAGCGGAATCGCTCATATGAGCGGAAGGGGGATTCAAGTACAGCTGAATCGCTCACATGAGCGGAAGGGGGGATTCAGACCAGCCGTAGCGCAAAGCACATGAGTTTCACAGACTTATTCATACACTGGTCACTGATTAGACTTCATTAACCAAAAGAATGTACCCCAATCCTATTTGTTGTTCTTATACGTATCATATTTCATACTATGTTGAAAGACATTTGCAAATTCTACATTTGCATGTAGCATTTTATTTGGCCAACTACTGATTTTGCACATTAACTTGTTTTCTGCATTCAGTTGGCATTTTTATCTTTAACATTTTATATTTTATGGAAGTTTTATGGATTTGGATTTTCTTTAAACTGTAGTTCTTATTTGGCATATTTCATCTTAAATATTATAACAAAAAAGGCAATCATGTAGCCATAAATAAAGGCAGAGCTGTGGCTTGGTAGAATATAGCAGACAGGCTAAATGCGTCAGTCATGTATTTGTGAATATCGTGATTTTGTGGTACAGTGATTAACTGTCACCTCGCTGCAAGGTTCCCAGTTTGAACCTCCCGGCCATCAAGCCCTTCTCTCTGTTCGCTTCATATGTTTGATTTGCTTTATAGTGTAACTTTTATTCTCCATAAAGTACTTTCAATTGCATTTTGTCTTTCCATGTTACTAATAAACTCTATGTGACTTAGCAGTGGTCTAGAAAATTCAATTTCAGCCTATGTGTAACCCCATGACTACAGAGACTTTAGGTTGTTAAATACAGCCCTATTGACTTAGACTTGTTTGATCTCCACTGACCCTCTTGCCTATTCATTGACTTGAATATCCATCCTTCACTATTACATCTCAACAAAAGCAATCTCAGTGGTGAGGGAAGAACCTGGCAGCAAGTGAAAACTAAATATAAAAATATCTTCCATTTTTACGATATCTTCCTCAGGGCTCCACCTGAGGACCTCACACTAGTAAAGGACCTTGCACTGAGCTTCAATAAAGGACGACCTCAGGTGCCCAGGAAAAATATGTAGAAGGTATTATCCACTTCTTTACCTCTAGATGTAATCCCTTAATATATCCAACATACTTATTATAACCAACACACTAAGCTTCTTTGTGACCCATTAACCCTTGTCACAGGCTATATGTGCCATTTATAAAAGAAAGCTGCTCCTGTCTGTTGAAAGGTGGAAGCTAGACACTGAAAACAAAAGGCTTCTGATAAAAAACAATAGACATCAAGAAACTAGAGAAATATGTAAGTACACATTTAAATCACAAATGCATATGGTTTGAATAGAGTTTAATTTTCTGTTCTCTCTCCACAGCTTGTCTGATTAATACACATCTTTGAATAAAGAAAATTCTCAGTTGTCAGCATGTTACGTTTACGTTTACGGCATTTAGCAGACACTCTTATCCAGAGCGACATACATCAGTAGTCCACGACTGTGCTTAACACCTCTAAAGCTATACTTAAATCAACAACAGCTTTTAACCAGGATACTGCTAACTAAATTACACACCTTAACAAACCCTGTCAAAGAAAACAAATCAGAGGTTAATAAACCAGTAAAGACAAACAGTTACGAGGGCAAGTAGCTGACTCTTGATGCATGTCTTCCTCTTCTTTTGAGCAACAGGGGTTCAAGACGAGCGGTACTTGATGCCCTGAGAGGACAAGAAGTGACACGTTGCTTGATCAGTGCAGACGAGTAAGGAGGTGCAAGTCCATTCTTAGCCTTGACCAGAGGCTGGACGAGTAACTGCGTGGCTTCCGTGGTGAGAAAGGGCCGGATTATTCTGATGTTGTACAGAAGGTATCTGCATGTCCTGGAGAGGTGGTCAACGTGCGACAGGAATGAAAGTTTGTCATCCAACATGACACAGAGGTTTCTTACCTTCTTTGAGGGGACAATAACGGAGTTCTCAAAAAAAAAAGGCGAGGTCATGGCTTGGTGATGGACTCCCTTTGATGAAAAGTAATTTTTTTGCTGCGATTCAGCTTAAGGTGGTGGGCCTCCATCCAAGAGGAGATGTCAGCCAGGCAGTCTGAGATGCGGGTCGTAACTTGATCACTGGAGGGGAAAGAGAAGATAAGTTGAGTGTCATCTGCATAAAAGTGGTAAGAAAATCCACGTGAGGCTATTACAGCCCCAAAAGAACCAGTGTATAGAGAAAAGAGAAGTGGTCCAAGGACTGAGCCCTGTGGTACACCAGTGGACAATCTTTGCGGTGCAGACTGGGAGCCTTGCCATGCAACCTGGTACTTCCGGGTATCAAGGTAGGATTCAAACCATTGCCAGGCTGTACCTGATATCCCAAGGCTGGAGAGAGTAGCCAAAAGGGTCCAATGGTTAACCGTGTCAAAGGCTGCAGAAAGGTCAAGAAGAATCAAAGCAGAAGACAGGTTGGCTGATCTAGCTGCATGAAGCTCTTCAGAGATGGCTAGAATTGCCGTTTTAGTAGAGTGTGCAGCCTTGAACCCCGACTGGTGAGGATCCTGAAACCTGTTTTGAGAGAGAAAGATGTAAGGTATAAGCAGCCCAGTCCAGGACTTTGGAAAGGAAGGAGAGAAGGGATACTGGTCTGTAGTTGTTGATATCTGAGGAGTCCAGCGAGGCTTTCTTCAGAATCGGTGTGACCACCGCAGACTTGAAAGCAGATGGGATGTGGAGCATGTGTTTTTTTTTTTTTAATTCAGAACGGTGGAGGCATGACCATCACCAGTGGCTGTGACGTAGGAGTCTCTATAAAGGTTCCTCACACTCACACCCGTCTATTCCCCCTTCAGGAGCAGGAATATCCTCCCACTGCTCCTCGGCCATCGGTGTGGGCGTGTTGTATAGGACTACACAATATTGCCTGCATGGTCTGGCCTTACTCTGATGCCTATCAGGACCTAAATCTACAGAAAGAAATGTTAGCCTGAAAAGTTGGTCTAAAAGAAATGTGGTGTGTTTGAATGTTGAGCCTCGTTGGCCAGAGAACATCTGAATGTGTGCCCTTGTTCTGCTGTGGGTGGTGTTCCATGCCTTCTCTGCCTCAGTTTGAAGTTCTGGGTGAGGGGTTTGAGGTTCTGGTTGAGGGGTTTGAGGTTCTGGGTGAGGGGTTTGAGGTTCTGGGTAAGGGGTTTGAGGTTCTGGGTAAGGGGCAAAAAGCTATGGCGGGCAGGCATAACCCCTGTCTCCAAGCAGGACTCCATTAAACTCCCCTATAGAAGAAAGTGTTGCTGTATATAACATTCCTACAGTTCAATAGACACCCTGAACATGAAAGTCCCTAAAGACCCTTGGAGCTGGTGGTCTGAATGCCCTTTGGAATTATTCGTGCACGCTACTCCACAGGGTCTTCTGGACAGGCCATACTTCGTTCTGCTGACTCTCCAGGGAGGTGTCAGTCTCACTCAGTGCTGCTTAAAAAGGCCTGACCTTAATTACTTAATTAAATTTATTTATTAACCCTTATAGTCACAAATGAACACACCACAGCACAATGTGAACAATGTGAAATTGTTTCTCTGCATTTTAACCCATTCACCAAGTGAAGCTGTGGGCTGCCGCCAGCGATGGGCGCTGGGGAGCAGTGTGTGGGGTGGGGTCAGGGGTGAGGGGGCAGTGTGTGGGGACGGTACCTTACTCAAGGGACCCTCAGTGGTGATACTAGCAGTTATGATTTAAACACCCAACCTTTTGATTGCAAGGCCTATGCACTAATCACTAGGCAATCCACTAATAATAATTTTAAATGTTATAAGTTTTATGCTTTATGTTCTTATTATTAGTATATATTTTAATTTCTGATTTCATATGCTGCATTTATTGTTTGGCATTAGCAATATTATAAGTATTTAATATTTTAATGCAATGAAAATGCTAAGACGTTTATAGTCCCTTTTTTAATGAGTAGTGATAGCAGGGAATTCTCACACGTCAGACATTCTTTGAGACAAAGCTAGACTAAGCGAGAACTTTAGCCTGGTCCGGAGCAGGTTTGTTCTCCAGTGTAAGTTACCATGGAAACACAGCTCAGATTCTTTTATTTTTTAAAATTAATTAATTAATTTTTTTAAACCTGTTGTGTCCGGCATCTTAGCAAGCAGAATGTGAATCTGGGTGCCTTGATGTGTCAGACATCTTTACTTTGCCAAGAGGGGCTTACAGTATATGCCCCTCCTGTTATCTGAGCTTTTTAAATATTTATTCATTCACTTGATTGTGCCAAAGCAGACAGGTGTACAGACTAAACAGAGAGAGGGGGTATAATTAAAAAAAAAGAAATAATATAAACAAAAGGGAAAGGGAAAAAAAGCAAATACAATAAGTGTGTAAATGAAAAATAAAAAACAGTTGAGGTTGTAGAGGTTGAAATGAGAACTGCTGCCACTGTGTAATCACTCCTAAGACTGCATCTGAAAGACGAGAACCAGCCACACCATCACAGAACAAAATACAAAGCAACAGCAACACAGACACTGTGTGCGTTTATGTGTGTACGTATGTATGAGTGTACATGTGTGCACCTGTGTGGGTGGATGTGTGTCCAAATGAGTGTATGAGTGTGTATGTATATACATGGTTTTATATGTGTGAGTGTACGTTTATCTATGTGTATGCACGTGAGTGCATGTATAAGTGGGTACATATATGAATGTGCGTGTGCCTGTATATGTGCATATGCGTATGGGTGGTTGAGATTGTGTGAGGGTATGTGTATATGAGTGTGTGTGAGTGAGTGCCTGTGTGGGTGTGTGTATATGAGTGTGTGTGAGTGAGTGCCTGTGTGGGTGTGTGTGTGCGCGCGCACATGTAGTTTGTCATGGAATGTTTGCAGTGAGTGTGAGGGGCCACAACCACGCCGCCCCGGCGTCCCAGGGGGACCGAGCAGCTCCACCAGAGGCCGGGCCACACGCCCCAGGAGGGCCGAGCGTCAGCCCCAAGAGGCGGAGGGGGGAGGCCCCAGACATGGGCCCCCGTGACGCGGGGTCAGGGGCCCCGGCGGCCCGAGGTGGCAGTGCGCCCCGCCCCACCAGGAGCTGGCCCCGCAGGCACAGGGGGGACGCAGGACCCGAGCCCCGCGCACCCAGAAGCCACCCACCCACCGGACAAGCATCCCGCCAGCCCCTGCCTGGGAACCCCCTACTGTCCTTGAGGCCGGAACCCCCTACCGAGAGCCCATCACTGTTCTCAGGGATGGAGCTCCGTACCAGCAGCCCCACCAGTGGTGGAATGTATTTAAACTTTGTTACTGTACTTAAAAAGTCCAACACCCAGTTACAGAGGAAGCTTTTGAGTCCCAAATGACTAAGTTTTAGTGTAAGCTGCTGGGGGATGATTGTATTGAATGCTGAACTGAAGTTGAGTAACAGCATTCGTACATAAGAGTCCTTTGAGTCAAAGTGTGTGAGGGCTGGATGTAAAGCAGCGGAGATTACATCATCTCTGGACCTGTTTGACCTGTATGCAAAATGAAACCGGTCATGGGGGGAGGGGGGGCGGTGGACTTGATGTGTCCCATGACCAGCCACTCAAAGCACTTCATGATGGTGGATGTCAGTGCAACAGGCCGATAATCGTTATGGCTGGATGGGTGGGGCTTTTTCGGAATTATTATGGAGGCTTTGAAACGCATGGGAACAGTCTCTTGGCTCAGGGAGATGTTAAAAATGTAGCGAAGCAGGTAAAAGTAGCAGAGGACTGAAGTGGGCTAGGCAAAGGAGCAGAGGCCCGGGATGGGCTAAACAAAACGAAGCAGAGGCCCGTAGCGGGCTAGGTAGTGCAGCAGAGGCCCAAGGGGGCCTAGATACATTAACAGAGGGGCCCACAACAGCCACAGAGGAGCCCGCAGCAGCCACAGAAGGGCCCATAGCAACCACAGTGGCACTGGGGTCTTGGAGGGCTCCAGTGGGGCTCCCCAGGGAAGACTCAGGGAGTAGCCCTCCAGAGAGGCTGTGCTCACGGAGGAAAGGACTCGGCCCAGGAGGGCAACTGTGAGCTCCCTGCAGAGGGGCTCCGTCCAGGAGAACAGAGAGGGGCTTCCTGCAGAGGGGCTCCCCAGAGGAGGCTCTGTCTGGGAGAACAGAGTCACCGCCTGCAGGGACAGAGAGGGGCTCTCATTAGGAGGCTTTGCCTCCAAGGACAATGTGGGGGTCACAGTAAGGGGCTTCGCCCCAAAGGACAGAGCTCCCTAGGTGAAGAGAGCTCCCCAGGTGAAGATGGGCACACTCAAAGGGAAGAGTCCCACAGGGACAAACCTGGGCCGCCCTAGCCGTGTGGAGCCTCTTCCAGGATGTGGTTCTGGGAGAAGGGACAAGGTGGGGTGCCTGGGGCACTTCCCTTTGCCACTGCCCTCCCCTCCTCCGCCTTTTGGTGGTTCCTGGGCACCCCGGGGGTGCACTGTAGAAGGGGGGTACTGTCAGGCCTGGCAAGGACGGTGGGGCGCTAGAGGCCACTATTGTTTAGATTTTGCCTGTGAGACTTTTGTTATGAAGAGATAGCTTTGGTTTTTTTTAGTCACAGGTATTCTTTGTCTGGGTTAAGAGTTTGGCTCTCATGCCAATTTTAGTTCTTGTTTTGGTGAATAAAGAATGATGCATTTTTTGACTATCCATGGTGTCAGTGGACCTGCCCTTCGTGTGAGGAGATGGAGGACCGCTGTGACAGTTAGCTCTTGCTGCAGCTAGACCTGCAGTGTCACTGGTCCTGAAGGCTGAGTCTCATGCTCTCAGGAGCCTGTGTACTTCACCTGTCAGCCATGGTTTCTGATTTGCACCAACAGTAACAGTTTTGGTATGGGTGGCATTCTTTTTTTAATGCATTTAGAGATGTATGACGTAACAGCCTCAGTGTATTCCTCAATGTCTGGTTGTTTTGAGTGGCAGCTTATTTGAAAATGTCCCAGTCTGTGGTACTGAAACAGTCCTTTAGTGCACAGAAGGCCCCCTCTGGCCACACCCATACCTCCTTTTGTGTTGGTTTGATGGCTCTCACTCTGGCTCTGTAGGCAGGTCTCAGCATGATTGTGATATGATCAGAGAGACCTGGGTGGGGGAGGGGCTAGGCCTTGTAAGCACCCTTGCATGTTGTGTAGACTAAGTCCAATGTGTTGTCTCCCCTTGTTGGAAAGTCAGCGTGTTGAAGTTTGGGTAATAAAACCTTTAAATCCGCGTGATTAAAATCGTTTAAGTGTTAACGAAACAGTTGAACGCTATCGTTTTTTCACAAGAAACCAAGGTGCCACTGAATGTATCAACACTTACGTTTTGGAACTAAAACTGTTAACCAAAACGTGCAACTTTGGAACTTTAAGAGACTCGCTGATTCGGGATCGGATTGTGTGTGGGAGTAACAATACAGCCATGAGAGAGAGATTGCTCCACGAAAAGAATCTCACTCTTGATACGTGCGTACAACTGTGCAGGGCCGCAGAGATGTCACAGGAAAACATTAAAGCCATATCAGGGCCGATGATCGAGGAGGTACATGCACTAAAAGGAGGATTGGGTCAGAGACAGACGAGCAACATGGGGGAATGCAAGTTTTGCGGAAAAACGCATGGAAAAAGTCAAGGAAAATGCCCAGCTTAAGAAGTGTAAAATGTGCGGCAAAGACAATCATTTTGAGGCAAAATGCAGAGAAAAAAAGAGGCACAGGATAACAAAGCCTGTACACAAAGTACAATGTGAGAGTGATGAGTACAAAGATATTCTCTGTGTTACTGAGGCGAAAATTGAGAATGTGCGTACAGTAGAAACTGACAAAGTTAATGACTCTCAGCTCTTTGCGGGCATACTCTTAGGAAAAGATGTGGTAAAATTCCAAATTGATTGTGGGTCAACTTGCAGTATCATTCCAATTAATCTGCTGGATCCAAACGCAAAACTGGAAGACACAAAAAGTATACTAGTAATGTATAACAAAAGTAAGCTGAAGCCACTGGGCAAATGCAAAGTAAAATTAAGGAACCCAAGAAACCATAAGCTGTACCAATTGGAGTTTCAGGTGTTGGACGAAAACTGGATGGTACCACTGATTGGCAAGAAAGCCAGTGAGGCTATGAAACTGATAAGGTTACACTATGAGAACATTTTGGCAATGGATAGCATTGTGACTGAAAAGCGTAAAGAGGGGCAGTGGACAATGGAACAACAACTGCCAAAGAGACGTGTCCCAGTTGCAATGATGAAAACACTGAAGGATGAACTGCAGGACCTACAACGCAGAGAAATCATAGCACCAGTAGAATGTAGCACGGACTGGCTTAATGAAATGCAGAACGGAAAACTAAGAGTATGTATTGATCCGCGACCTCTGAACAAAGCATTAAAGCGCAACCATTTTCCCTTACCAACCATCAAAGACATTCTCCCGGACCTGTCCAAAGCTAAAGTGTTCACAGTGTGTGATGTCAAAAGTGGTTTCTGGCATGTTAAGCTAGAAGAGGATTCCAGTTACTTGACAACATTTTCCACACCTTTTGGACAGTACCGATGGCTCAGACTACCTATGGGTATTAGTCCGGCTCCAGAAATCTTTCAGCGTATGCTTAAACAAGCACTGGAAGACCTTCCGGGTCTGTACGTTATTGCAGATGATGTGCTAATTACAGGACAAGGAGAGACAAAAGAGGTTGCTCTGCGTGACCATGGTGAGAAGCTAAGGATGTTTCTTAACAGATGTAGACAAAGGAACATTAAATTAAATGCAGATACATTTAAACTGAGACAAAAGGAGGTTGCGTACATAGGACACCTCCTGACAGCAGATGGACTGAAAATAGATCCAGAAAAAGTGAGGGCCATCATGCAAATGCCAAAACCGAATGATGTTAAAGCGGTCCAGAGGCTTCTGGGGATGGTCAATTATCTGGTGAAATTTTGCCCACATCTCTTGGACCTGTGTCAGGTGTTAAGGCAATTAACACACAATGACAGTGAGTGGGACTGGACAGCACAACATGATAACGCCTTCCTCAGATTAAAAGAAATGACTGCAAAAACCCCAGTGCTGAAATATTACAATCCAGATGAAGAACTAACCATACAGTGTGATGCGTCTGACGCAGGTTTTGGTGCAGCACTCATGCAGAATGGTAAGCCTGTAGCATTTGCAAGCAGAGCACTTACACAAACTGAACAAGGGTATGCCCAAATAGAAAAAGAGTTCTTAGCTATGGTATTCAGTTTAGAAAAGTTCCATCAGTACACCTATGGTCGTAACGTTACAGTACAAAGTGATCACAAGCCATTAGAAACCATAGTGAGAAAGCCGCTGTTGAGTGCACCTAAAAGACTCCAAAGAATGATCCTGCATATTCAGAAGCTTGATTTGGATGCAGTATATGTGCCAGGGAAAGATTTGTTACTGGCTGACACTTTGAGCAGAGCCTATCTTCCAGAGTGCACATCGTACAGCTCTGTGTCAGCTGAAGTAGAGACTGTTAATATGCTACAACATGTACCTATATCCAGAGACGGGCTCACAGCAATCCGTACTTCAACAAAGGAAGATAAAACACTGCAGATTCTCATTAAAACTATGTGTCAGGGCTGGCCAATCAATAAGCCAAGCACACAAAGTGAAATTAGGCCATACTTCTCCTTCCAGGTTGAGCTGAGCTATCAGGATGGAATAGTGTTCAGGGGTGAACGTGTGGTCATACCAGCTGCATTGAGAAAAGAGATCACTCAGCGCATACACGCATCTCACATTGGGATGGAAGGATGCCTACGGAGAGCGAGAGTGTGTGTCTACTGGCAGGGCATGAATGACCAGATCAAGACATATGTTTCCAAGTGTAATATCTGCAGGTCAGTGGACCACAAACAACAAAAAGCAACAATGGTACCACATGAAATACCAAGCAGACCTTGGGCAAAGGTGGGCACAGATCTGTTTGTATTTGACAACAAGAATTATCTTGTCACAGTAGATTATTATTAAAATTTTTCGGAAATAGACGGATCTGTCGGATACAAAGTCCACAACAGTAATAAAGAAACTTAAAGGAAATTTTGCACGACAGGGTATCCCGGAAATTCTCATATCAGACAACGGACCACAGTATACATCGGATGAGTTCCAGACATTTAGTCAACTGTGGGAATTTCAGCATAAGACTTCGTCACCTGGCTACACGCAAAGCAATGGCAAAGCGGAGTCAGCCGTTAAGACAGCGAAAACTCTGATGCTTAAAGCCAAAATGGCTGGCAAGGACCCATATCAGGCACTATTAGATCATCGTAACACACTATCACAGGGCCTGGATGCCAGTCCAGCACAGAGACTCCTCAGTCACCGCACCAGGACGTTACTACCCACAACAGCAAACCTTCTGCAGCCAAAGGTAGGAAAAGAAATGTGCGGTCTGAAAAATAACCAACAACGACAGAGCATGTACTATAACCGATCAGCTCGAAACCTAGACATGCTGAAACCAGGTGACTGGGTGAGAGTACAGCCACTCATTTCCCATACTATCTGGAGACACGGCGAAGTAATACAGAGGGCTGATGATAGATCCTACGATGTCCGGTTACACTCGGGTGGAATTCTCAGGAGAAATCGGAGACACCACAGATATGCTCAGGACTGGGACTCCAGCGAACCTACTGACATAGAGTCTGTTGATCCCAATCCGCCAGAGACTGTTCCTGATCAAACTAAACAACAGGAAACCTTGGAAACTGGAAAAATAACACCTACAACCACTAGAGTTGGTCGCGAAGTCGTGCCGCCACAACGCTACAAGGACTTTGTAACTTAAAAATACTGTGACATGGCTTTGAACCTGGGGAAACAGGAGTGGGACAGTTTAACTCAGTTCTGAATGAGGTTTTCGAAGGTTGGTTTAGGCACGTTTATATTATAAGTGGTGCAAACCTTATTTAGTTATTAAATGCTGTTACTGTAGACTTAGGGAATGGATAAAGTGTACTAGTGTTAAGGGGATGAATACCATCTTCATCCCTATAAGTTTGGCTGTTTGTGGTGGGAACAAAAAAGAAAAAGGATGTTACAATAGGAACTATTGTTTATAGATAAGCGGCGACACGGAACATGTTGAGGGGAACGGCACCGGGGAATAGGATGTACGTGTGAGATTCTGAAATAAAGTAGTCAACCGGTTGGGTAGAAACGTACATTCTCTTGTCTGATCCTTTATGAAAGAAGCAGAACATAACAGCAGTAACATGGTTAAAAGCAGATGCTGAATTAACTTTTGGTTTACAAATACGAAGAACAGATGTGGACTACTTAAGCACTGATGTACATTGCTCTGGATAAGAGTGTCTGCTAAACACTTTAAATGTAAACCACTTTTTAATTCTCATGTAATCATAGGCTTTTATTACGTGTGTGATAAAATTAGGTTGATTTCTAGAGCTTTTTTTTGGTTCCACTTTGATTGTTTCCGCCTTGCTTGTTGTCTCACCATCCCTCACCAAGGCTCACTCTGTGGTCGTGCTGAACCTTTCTGTTTTGATTCCTGTAATTTTTTCCTATCCCTGACAGTTAAGGTCTGCAATGACAGTATACTATTTGTGGCCCTGTTCCAGTTTGTCTGTATCTGATTTTTGATCTCCTCTCTCATGTCACTGAGAGAGCAGTACTTTCTCACTAATTGGTCAGGATTGGTGGAGAAGGAAGTCCCCTTATAGCACCAAAAATGGCCCAATACACCATCCTTTATGGTGTTGCCTTGTATCAGTCTGTGGTGATGGGTTAGGTGCTGTCTGGTTGTTTTTTGTTACTTTTGCCCACATTAACTCAAACTATTCAATTTTGTGACATATACGGCAAAAGGACTTCAGTCCTGTTACTGCTCATGATTGTGATTTGGTCGCAGCTGATTACAGCTGTGATAATACTTGTGATCATGCAAAAATTGTAGTTTATTATTGCTTTTATGCAGCAGTTCAACAACATAAGCAAAAAAAGGAAGAAAGTGTCACATTTTCTGTCACTTCATTTCTTTAATATTTAATTATGTATAGGGCCATGAATCTTTTTTAAAATTGTCATTTTTATTGTTTTACCTTTGTTCAGTATTTCAAAGTCTGTAGTTTCACATTATTTTATTTTCCGGCTAAGTCTAATTTATTTTACATTAAGTGAATAGTTCTGCTAGTTTTCAAAATATGACCAAACAGGCTGCAGTGTGAAATTTAATTGAAAAAAAAAAAGTTATTGAAAGTGTTCCCTTTTTGTTCTGAATGTGTCGAAATAGAAACGATTAGTTGCTGTGTAACGTGAGTCAGTATTTAGCAGCTGGTGCTTCTCAACTGAATAGTTTGTGCTGTTAGAATTAAAGAATAATGACTCCGGGATAATGGCCATGCTGCCATTGCTATTATGTGTGTCATTTGTGACCATTCTTCAGATGTAACTGTGTTTCCTAGCTGTGTGAATGCTCTGCTCTTGTCACTGGGCCACCAATCCCCCAGTCTTCTTTTACTCCAGTCTTTCCCCTTTGAATATCAAGCTTATGAACAATGTAAAGTAACCTGTTGGTGTGTCACATGGTAGGAAGGTTCTGCAGAGAATATCACCTAGAAACATAGAAATTTTAGATGAAAATACCTCATTTTAAAATGTTAACAAACATAAAGCTATGTTAGCAGTGCTTATGTAGACTTTACTGGTACTTTTCCCATCATTTGCTTTTTAGTGTTCTTTTCTGGTTTCAGTATAATTATATAACATTTTGGAAGAAAAATACAGAAGAGCAAACCAAAACTTGAAGCCAAAATAGCAAATATCTCAACAGCTACAGTGAACTTTCCTGGGGAGCTAACATAAGCTGGGATAAAAACGATCCACACGGCACAGAATGTGAGCATGCTGAATGTGATAAATTTGGCTTCATTAAAATTATCAGGCAGCTTCCGAGCCAAAAAAGCCAAAATAAAACATAAAAGGGCCAGAAATCCTATATAACCCAAAGCAGCACAGAAAAATATGGTTGACCCCAAATGGCATTCTAGTATAATCTTATCTTTGTAGTATTTTATATTTTTGAAGGGGAAAGGAGGAAATGTTGCTAACCAAAGCACACAAATAAAGACTTGTATGAGAGTGAAAGCTAGAACACTGAGTCTCTGCTGTGGTGGTCCAAACCATTTCAAGATATTACTGCCGGGAAGTGTAGCCCTGAAGGCCATTAACACAACTAATGTTTTCCCCAGAACACAGGAGATGCAGAGGACGAAGGTGATCCCAAACGCTGTGTGGCGCAGCATACAGGACCACT
>JBBPCY010000019.1:16250333-16272296 GCA_037974405.1 Brachyalestes nurse
ATTACTGAGAAGATAATCAGTTCCATCATCCCTCCAAAGAGCTTAGTAATGCTGAGATATACAACTGGCTCATCTCAATGATGTCTGCTCATGCTAAACTAGAACTTCAAGGTTTGCAAAGATGCCATTACTTCTTTTGGAGCTCGTTCAATGATGCCTTCTTTATGCTTTGAGTTTAATTAATTGAAATCTTCACAATTAACGCGTTAGTGTATTATTTACCTAGTTTTGGGCATTTGCAACATCAGGAAAATCAGGCCATACCTGACTCAGAATGCCACCCAGCTACTGGTACAAGCCACAGTGATCTCTCACCTTAGTTACTGCAATGTCTTCCTGGTGTGTCTTCCAGTTTGCACATAAGACCCTCACAGCCGGTTGAGAATGAAACAGCTCGGCTAGTCTTTGAAGCGGGTGTTTTACTAATCTGATGCACTTGACATAATTCTCTACAATGAAGTTTAAACTCATGTCTGACCTGAGTAAGATGGCCTTCGAGGCCAGACTGGGCATTACAGGTGTCTAAGCTAGAGTTGCCAAGAGGATGGGGTCAAGCGAATTGCATAATATAATTTGGTTGGTTAAAAGGGTAGACTGGAGGTGTCACTGAGTATTAATTATAAGATAACAAAACCTGTAATTATTGTTTCTTTAGAGGTTCGAGTAGTAACTAGTAATGTAACTAATTATTTTTTAAATAAGTAATCACATTAGTAATTTTATTACTTTTATAGGGAGTAATCAGTAATCTGTAGTTTAATTACTTTTTTAAAGTAACTTGCCCAACACTGTTGGGGGTTAGGGTTAGGGTTAGGGTTAGAGTTAGTGTTTACACTATGAAAATAGGCTTATTTTTAACCACATCATAACAACCCCTAGACAAGTGGGCTCCACACTGCTACTGGTGATTTCAGTAACTTCAGAGATGAAGTATTTCCATGCAGCTCAAACTTTTAGCAAATCTCAGTCTTTAAAAACAGACACCACCTGCAAAATCAGGAATGATTCATAAAACTGGTAAATGGATACAAGCGGGTGCTGTTGGAACATATAACTAGTGGGATGACTTATAAGGCTGTGAGTCCGATAATGTGACATAATTTGACTGTTTAAGTATCGAAAGGGAGTCTCCTAAAAATGACAGTGCGCACTATCGAGGGAACAGGGAGCCATTACAGACACAGACTGCTGTGGAGTCATGGTATCTTTTCAGTAAGTCATGCCTCCTGAGTAGCACACCGGTGTTGGATCACTCATTAGTGGTAATGGTTCTTTCTATATAATGGGGGTTCTGGAGAGGTGTGTGGCTTATGGTAGCTTCTGTTTGCTTCACTGTGGCTGTTCATTTCTGGTTTAGAGTGTTGTTTGGGTTGGGGGTTCCTCATGCCGAATTGAAAAACTGGATTGCAAACTGGGCTGCAGTTAGTGGGAGATGCATAGATTTGTCACTGCTGCTTTGATTCCGTTTATTGTTAGCATAGCTTAAACTTATCTATGAATGAGATCTCCTGAATAAGCCTCTTATCCCCCTCCACTCATGTTACTGATGCTTGTATTTATTGATTTGCTAAAAGATTGAACTGCATGGAAATACTGTCTCTGAATTTACTGAAATCTGTGGAGCCCACTTGTCTGGGGGTTGGCATCAATGAAACAGTATATCTTGGGGTGAAACTCCCTAGGTGGTGTAGTCGAGCACTTTCGTCAAAACCTTTAAAACTACCATTGTACTAATACCTACCTAAAAGGTCACACTAAGCTTATCAGTGGTACCATGTCCATTACTGAGAAGACAATCGGTTCTATCATCCTTCCAAAGAGCTTAGTAACGCTGAGATATACAACAGACTCATCTTCCTGAAGTCTACTCATACTTAACAGGAACTTCAGGGTTTGCAAAGATGCCATTAGTTGAACTTCTTTTGGAGCTCATTCAATGATGTTTTAATAATGAATTTTAATTATTGCAAATTTCACAATGAACTATTATTTTTTGTGCAAAGCTCACATGCCTTTTGCCAATTATTTATTACAGTTTAATAACTGTATGTAAATTTTCTTTTGGTTAAAAAAAAAAAATCTTTTTGAGAAACAGTGCTGCTTTATTAAAATATCAGTGAAATGGCAGTAGTGAATCATCTGAAGACAATCAATTGGACAGTGGTTCTTTAACAATCAACATACTAGCATTAGGTGTGGCTATATTGTTGATGCATGACTTGCACTAAGCACGTATATCAAAAATGTGTTATATTAATTAGAAATATTATGTTAGATGTATTGTTGATGTGTTACAATAAGTAGATGTATTGTTATTTGTTTATTTATTTATTTTTACAGATTCACATCTCCATAAATGAAAATAAAGTGAAAGCAGGAAACTGACAGATTATCAGCCGAATTGTTATTTTCAGGTAAACAGAAGTTTTACTTTCACAGCTCAAAATGGTAACAGAAGACATTTCAGGTTATGCCATAAACAGCTGAAAAATGAACTAACTGAAAATAACAGTAATCTGCTCTGCTTTTCTTGGGACTTAATTATCAGGGCTTTAGCTAAAATATCCCATTAATGCCTGTTTTTTTGGTCATTTGGTGGCAAATGTCTTGGGAAGGAGATCTATTGAAATTGGTGTTGGTCTGCAGAACCATTTGGGCCACAGCATTAAGGGATACATGTTCTTTTTGGAAAGCTTGTCATGCTTAGCCCTTTAAATTGTTTTTATGAAACAAACTTGTATGAACAAACATGAAAAGATAAACCTTGATAAACCGTTTGCAATATAAAATACTTACATTTTCAATAAACAAGAAAGACACAAAAGATTCATGTTATAATGGAAGTAAGCTTAAAAGAAAGATAGGGTTAATATTTGAACAGGTGTTGGCCCTCTGGTGATTGATGACACTGTGTACATGTAGCTAAGATGACAAAATTTGCAGAACATAGCATTAGCTTCAAAGTTAACATTAGCATAGCATTAGCTTTAGCATAGCATTGTGTCCCAATACTTTTGGCCATATTATTCAGTTTAAACAGGTGTGTCTATGGGGGCGTGGCTTGGGGTCTCATATGAGGTTTCATACGCCTTGGTCACTGTATGGAACCTGAAAGTCTCTTCTTCTGAAACGGCATTCATTTCAGTGGAGTTAAAAATGAATGGAAGAGAATGGGGAAAAATGGGATGAGCAAAAGAAAAGGAAAAGACGAGTGCAGGTCATCACTGACCACGTTTGTGGGTCAAGGAAGTTGGCCTGAGGTATCACATGAAGTTTGGTGGGTTTTGTTTTCGCTGGAAAAACGGGCATAACAAACGAATGACAAGACGTAATAAAAAGCTGTGAACAAGCCCGCTATTTGAGAACGGTCCCGACGTTTCAGAGTTAGAACAGTGTCTCTCGAAAGCCCTGGGAGGAGTAGGGGGCCAAAAACAGGTGAAAGGAAGAATAATAATAACTAGACTGCATTTCCGCAGAGAAAATGCAAAGTGTGCTTGCTCAAATGCAGAACACAGCATTAGCGTTAGCATCAGCGTTAGTGTTAGCATTAACATTAGTATAGCATTAGTGTTAGCATTAACATTAGTATAGCATTAGTATTATCATATAATTAGCCTATCATTAACATAGCATTAGCATATTATCATTAGCATTAACCTACCAATAACATTAACCAGAGATGGGGACTCTAGTCTGAGACTCGGACTCGAGTCGCACAAACAAAGACTCGTGACTTGGCTTTAGACTTGCCCTCAAAGTCTTGAGACTTGACTTGGACTTGGGTGTTGTGACTCGTGAGTCATAACTCGTAAACAATGTTCATTTCATGGAATTATTTATTCATATCTCGCATTCTTTCCAACGACCCCTCGTTTGCCATAATAACCCCTGAAAACCGTTCACCTCGCCGCGGTGTCCCATTACTTTAGTCCATAAAGCACCCCCACGAAGCACAGATGATGTAGTGATGTATACTCCTGTCTTAAATCTAAAACCTGCACATGCCACTCCATTTACCGTTCTGTTTGAGCTTCTATCAGCAGTCTTGTGTTATTGTTTTGGCAAGGAGCTGCCTCATTGGTGCCCGTCCCCAAGCCATTCACTGACACAATTTCACGCCAGCTTGCCAGTTCATAGTAAAATGCTTCTCCTTCTCCGTCTTGTGGACGAATGGAATGGTGTCCTCGTTTCCCGTATTCATACATGGATTATTTTCTCACTGCTGTCTGGGGTGAATGCTCAAGATATCAGGGGGAGGGGGTGATAAACTGTTGGTTGAATGGGTGATTGAATGCAAATGGGGTATCATGAAGAAGTTCAACACGTGCAGTTTTAAAAACCGTTTTATTAACAAAAAAAACAACAGGACGCTTGGGAAGAAATCAGTATTCCAATTACTTGAGCCTTTAAAAGGGTCTCCTTTGACCTATTCTGCTTTCAGTTCACTTTAGAAGGTTTAGTGTAGGCTGTAGAGTACGACGTGTACCTGACTGGCTGCTTGGCTGCATGACAGGGTTTGATGTGTCAGTGGTACCTACATTCGCAGAGCTCCATCATGCATACCTGACACTTGCAAAGATCACCTACACTCGGGACCCAGCCGGAAAGTATTGCAAGCAGCCTGCGGTGCAGATATGTCAATTCGGAATTCTTCTTTCTTGCTCAGATGCGGATGATGTGTTTATTCTCTTCTGATGCTCCACCTCCACTTCTCATCTGGTGTGGTTTTTAAGCCCTTAATGCATGCTGCTACATGTGGGTGGTATATTTGTTCTCTTTTTACTTACTCAAAAATGTGTTATTTCGGTACCCATATGACAGTGCCACCATTATTATGACTAGGAGAGTCATAATATATTCTGTTGCACCTGGTGTCATCATAAAAAAATGTTGACATTGCTTGGAAAGAGAGTTGAAGGTGAAAGAGATTCCTATGTTTCTAAGAGCCCACCTTAATAAACTTTATTCAAATGGGAAAAAAGTCAGAGAGCCCTAGCAAAGACCCTAAACATCCAAAGATCCATCAATTCCCAGTATTACATTATGGCACCACTTGTCAAAGGCAGCAACACTCTTAATAAAGGTTCCCAATTGGAGATATAATTCTGTGGAAAAACCTTAAACTGGGAAAGAACCTTTACATTAAACTCTTGAAAATAAAGATGCCAAAAGGGGTTCTTAGCTTTTGAAGAATCATTTTTGGTTCCCTAAAAAAGTGAATAGTTCCTTAGAGAAAATTGTCCTAGAAATATTACTCTATTGGAAGGTTCTTAAAAACGTTAAAAGGTTTTTCATACTCAAACAACTCATTTATAGTAGTGGTTTTTCTACACCAGGGGTCGGCAACCCGCGGCTCTGCAGCTACATGCGACTCTTTCAGCCTTACGTTGCGGCTCCCTGTGTCTTTGGAAAATAAATAATAATTTAACACTTGAATGGCGGCTAACTGGCTATACCGTTAACGGCTGCGTGCGTCAATTGACGCAGTGCTCAGTTTCGCACAAGACGCTTCCTGATACGACTCTGCTGCAGTTTGTTCAGCGTTTAGTCCTGCAGCCTGCCGGCAGACAGCCACGCTGCAGCCAGCAGACACAGCCACCACACACTACAGCGCATGCTTGCAGCTCCAATAGGCCAATAGACGCCATTCTGATTCTGAGCCTGATGCAATTACGTCAGTTGATGCTGTCAGCCGTGTATTTTTTTTCTTCATTGTTTTGTTAATTGTAGTTTGAAATTTGAAGATTATTGTGATCTTGTAACATTAAAATACGATGTGTTTAATTTTTTTGAATGAGTTCTAAATGTTCAAAATGTTTTCTTGGACTAAATAAAATTTAACAAGCAACACACTAGCCTAGTTTTTATATATAGCATAAAAGTAAAAAACATATGCAGTGTTATCTTCATTTTAGATGTCAAAAGGGATTTGAGGCTCCCGGTGTTTTCTCTTTTGTGGAAACCGGGTCCAAATGGCTCTTTGAGTGTTAAGGGTTGCCGACCCCTGTTCTACAGCCTCACATGAAAAACACTTTGTGGCACCTTTTTTTTGAATGCGTAGAGATTGAGGTTGTTCACACTTGCAATTTAACTTTATATTAAACTCTTCAAAAGGGTTCTTATAAACCCTTTCAATTAATGGTTGCTTAGAGGACCATTTTTCCTAATGAAATGTGTGAGTGTGAAGGAAAGTTTAAATAACTTCTGCATAATATAAAAGGTATAGGCAGAATATGTAAATTGTTATAGAAACTTTTACATGACTAGGATATTCTTTAAACCTTTAATTATCCTTGTTAATACAATTGGTTCAAGTATAGCAAGTGAATGGTTAATGGAACAATTGCTGAAAGGCACGCTATGCAAGATTTCATAACACACATTCAGACTAATTATAAGGAAAGTAAGGGAGAAGCCAGGAGACATTTGAAAAGAGTTGCAGAACAAAAGCAATGACCTACACCCCACACAGAACTCCTTTACCACAAGAAAGGAGCACAAGTAATTTAAAATCCAAAGTTCCAAAGTACAAATTGGGGAACAGTCTTGGAGGAACATTTCATTATTTAAAGTCTTGCGATGTGCCTTCTGAGCTTACCACTGTGTTTCACCATCACTTTCTCATTGAGATCGACAAGACGATCATTAAGATGGCCACAGCAGTGGAAAGGTCATGTGATTAAAACGAATGGTTAGGGCTATGTCTAATGATATAGATATAGATAAATATTTCCAAATCAGGTGGGCTACATCTCTGGATTCCATGTCTGTACTCCAGGTCCCTAGATGATGGTTTTCATCACACCTCCATCTGTACCCTTTTACTAGATGCCTCCCTTCAGCTTCAGAGAATATTGCCTGTCATGTAATCTGATCGCAAGTCTGGGTGTTAAGTTTGCTGTAATGCAATGTGACAAGCACTTTAACAACGAAACAATAAAACAGAGAAAATGAATAAATATAGGGGGGAAAAAAACAAATAGAGAGGACTCATTATATAGGACAGAATGACCAGAGGCAATCCAGTGTAAGCATTTAAATATTTTACAGATATCAGTGGAGCAGGGTGATTCAATCTCTTTAGCCCAATATTGATGCTGATCACTTGCTTCTCTTCCAATTTGGATTTCAGCTTCCTGTCATCTTCTGTGTGAGATGTCTTCTGAACTTAGTCAAAGTTAATTTCCAATGTTCCATTAAAGCACCACTGCTCAAAGACAGCAATGCTTATTACAAATAACTGTTTTCAAACGGTTCTTAGTTTTGTGAAACACCTATAATTGATATTGAACCTTTATACCTACATTTTATAAAATTAAAGATGCTAAAAAAAGCCCTTTTTCATAGAGGACCATTTATGCTAAGGACATATGTGAGTGTGAAGGGCTGTTTTAAAACCCTTAAAAGGTTCTTCATGTTTATAGATTTCATTTAGAATGGTGTTTATTAAGAGATCTGAAAATGATTCTTCTACACCATTGCTTGAAGAACACTTTGAGGCACTTTCTATTTAAGAATGTAGAGGTTCTTCACTCTCATAAATCTCATGACATAAAATCACATATTCAATCAAAATGTGGACATTCAAGTAGCAAAAATAGTTAACTGACCATTTCCTTTGATAAAATGTCTCTACTCATTCACTCTCTCTCAGTTGGCCCAAAAAGTGCTGACAATGACCAACTATAGCTAATGATACCATACTAATAATGATCAGTGGTGGGCTGTAAACACTCATCAATGGCCCCACCAGTGGCAGGGAGTCGGCTGTGTCTAAAAGCGAAGGCCCACAAATGCCCCCTACCAATTGAATGCTAGAGGAGCCCACTACATGTTCAACATGACCAGATACCTGAATACTCTGATGGCTCCAGATGTAAAAATGGGGAGAATAACCCTTCCATCTTTATTTTGAATACGGGAACTCCAAGCTGCAACAGCTGTCGGCTGACCGAAGCATTAGCAGAGTCTTCAAAGTGTATGTGAATAGATAGTTGGAACAATTAGTGCTTAGATTCCTCGTCTTGATTTGATTAGTGCCCTGCTGTTCATGGGTCCCTTACACATGCTGGTCTCATTATCTCCAGGAGTGAAATGGAAATAAATTCATCAACCTGTTTTTGAAAGTGTGCTGCTGTTTTTTAATTAATCGAGCGCCTTTCAGCTTTTTTCCCCTGTGAGATTGAATAGAGCCTTTTTCCCGTCTGCTCTGTGTCCTTGTCAAAGAAAGCAAAGTCCTTTACAGTGTGTCCTTTTAATCACTGAAAATGATTTAGAATAGATCCCCATAAACGTGTGTGCTTTCGTAACAGTGCTATGACAAACTGCCGTCTGCCTTTGTAAGCGATGAATAGACGTCATGCATCTTTAATTAGAAGTTGCTCTATTTCTCTTCCGACGATGTCATAGAAGCAGCTTGTAATTCTTAAATCAGATTCATTTTCCCTGGCACTTTGGACGGACTCGTTGTTCTGGCTGTATCAGGCAGCCTGAGACAGACCGGCTTGGCTTGAGAGTTGCAATCATTCTCCATTGTTTGTGCTCTGGACCTTATAGTACATCTCTGGGCTTTGTGTATAGGTCAGGGGTTGTCACTTGTGCTTCTGCTTGTGATTGGAATGAAGATGTTCACACCAGCCCATCTTGGAGCAGATGCCCGACTCCATGCACTACATTTTTATGGTGATTTTCCTTGACCTCTAAGGATGGCGCACTGTTGACTGTCCAAAGTATCAAGAAAGACCATAGTCTCTTAATCCCTTAAGTTGTAAGCCTGTAAGTGGCCTACATATCTTTATGGCCTATATTTTTAAAACTAGGCAGCTGTTTGGAGGTTTACTACAAGAAGTATGGATGATATTGCTGTATATTTCTTTTTAAAACTGAAAGCAGGTCTACTAAAAAGAACGAAGACAGATACACACTGAAAATATAGACTTGTCGAGGCTTCTGTGTAACTCTAAAGCTCATTTTCTGCTTGCACTGAAAACAAATGGCCATTCTGGTTTTTGCACAGTACTGCATGTAGTAAAATTGACCATTGACCTGTATCTGCTGCGATGTTGTGAATGGGCAATACAAATTAGCTTCTGTAGTTTAGTGTAAGTAGTATTAAAAAATGCCTAAACAAAAATCAAGCCAAAAGTTGAGTCTACGTTTAGGCCACAGTAAATTATGAATGATGGACATCAACTTAGATGTTTCTATTTCAGTAGAGATAGGTTTAGTCTTTGTCTTGAATGGTCTTCATTGCACCAGCATTGATTTAATCTATATTGCTCTCTACTGTGTTTCTCCACAGAGATCAGCAGGCGCAGGTGGGTTGGCCATCCCACTTTGTGCCTTCCAGGGCACTGTGTCCCTCCATGCACCCACAGGCAAGACACTGTCCCTTTCCACCTATGAGGTTAGCAGTGACGGCCTCAAAATCTCCCCCAACAATGCCAAGAAGGTGGAAGTTTACCGCTCCAAGTCTGTGGGCCATGAGCCAAGTGCAGAAGAGCATAACACAAGTGGCAACGATGGGGGTGGACCTTCAGGACCTGGGGGTGTGGGTGACACTAATGTGAAGATCCACCTGGAGGTCCTGGAGATCTGTGACAATGAGGAAGCCATGGACAGTGTGTCCATTGTGTCAAACATCAGCCAGTCATCGGCCCACGCCCGCTCCCCATCGCTGCGCTACTCACGCCGTGAAAACCGCTTTGTGTCATGTGAGCTGGGCGAGACAGCTTCTTACTCACTGTTGATCCCAACCAACCCAGATGCTGACAGCATCAACATCCACATTCCTGACACGGTGGAGGCGCACAGGCAGAACAGCCGGCGCCAGCGGCAGGAAGCTGGTGGTTACCGAGAGGAGATCCAGCTCCTTAATGAAGTCTACAGGAAACAAGGTGGAGAACTGGGTGACTGAAACCCCGCTAGCCACTTTTCAGACTCTGCTAGTCTTGGATAAGATTGACTTTGAATGTGCTCTGAATTTGTTTTGGGGAAGAAGACTATTGGGATGTAATTCATGTTAGAAATGCTCTGAAAATAGTTGAAAAAGTAGGGATGAAAAGATCAGTGGAAAATAACTGAAAGAATTCAGGAGACACAAGGCAGCCAAGGGTAGGTAGATAGGGAGAGAGAATGAAGAGAGAATAAGAATCACTTGTAGGGAAATAGGCAAACAGAGCAATGCGAATGGCGCATTGACACACAGTTCATTAACAATGAGTCAGAGGCAACTGATGCAGGTTAATCTAGGCACTGTCTTGAAGAATGGTGGAGGGGTTGGAAGTTGCATGATATCAATGTATAAAGGTAAATGTTTAAAATAAGTGGCTGAGGAATACTATAGAGGTCTGATCCAAAGAAAACTGAGGAAGGAAACAGGTGATGGGTTGTCAGAAGAATGGCAGTGGTTGCTGCAAGGAGGAGATTCAGCTCCTCTGTGAAGTCAAGGAAGGGCAGATAACAGATAAGAGTTATTATTAGTTTGTTTGGTCATTTTTAAGATATTGCTGATAAGATCAGTTAAGAATTGATGGCATAAATGTTAGATGCTTGGTGGAGGTTGGTTGATCATTTATCGAAGACTTTTCCCAAAGTTGTCATTCAGTAAAAGGTTAAGGAGTACTTGGGACATGAGGGCCTAACTGGAAAAATCAACAAGATTAAAGCAGGGAATTAGGTCACAGGCCGCTAGTAGCAGAATGCTAATGGGGAAGGAGGGCAGGAAAGTAAAGGAGTGAGTAGAATTTGGGTAACAAAAAGACAAGGATAACCTTGTAAGTAAAGGAAACAAGGAATAAAAATCAAACAGCAGCTATATGGGAAGCGGACAAAGAGGAAAAGTAAATGGCATTTGGTGCAGAAGAGAAGGAGGGAAGAAAGAAATGGGAGAATTTGGAAGACCAAAGCAGGCAAGACAGGGAGAAGAAAATGAGAACAACAGCTACATAGAAAGGAAGGCAACAAGAAGACAAGAACAACTTGGAGTATGCCCAAAGCTTGGACGAGAGTTATTCAAGTGATGTAGGCTAAACATTGAATTCCCTAGTTGCAGGAGGTACTGTGAGGCTTGGAGGAGAGGGCAAATTCCTAAATTGTTCAAAATAAAAAATGTGGAATACCTAGGAAGTAGGGATTAAATTATTTAACAACACAGGGCAACGAAGGGGGAAAAATGCTAAGGAGGCAGGCTCCCTTTATATTTGCAAATGCCAGAGAACAACTTGTCAGGTCACCCAGAGCCTTAACAGATTCTGTCAGAGCCTTCACAGAGGTTTATAGGTTAAGGTAAGTTGTATAAATGTTGTTTTGAGGAAAGAAGTGGCAATTGATATCAGTCCAAAGACATTCTGTCAGGTGGAATCGATATGCTAAATTGCCCATTTTTAGGGCACCCTATAATAAGTTCAGTGCGCCCTGGGATAGGCTCCATAATCCCCCAAGACCCTGGGTGCGAGAAGCGGCTCAGGGACTGGATAGATGGATGGATATAAATTGTAGGGAAGAGATGTGTTTGGCTGGCAAATGAGAGAGAAGGTGCTTGTGTTTCCCAAAGGACCAGAGATGGCAAAACAATACTGAACTGACTCTCGATGGAAAAAGAGAACAGAGACCAAACTCAGCAAAGATTTCAGAGACAGGGGTGGAGAATACAAATGCCTCCTTTTTTCCCTGTCCATCTCACGGCAGTCAGTCCTTGAGCATATGAATGGGCAGGAACAGTGACAGTTGAAGCCCCTGAAAGACGTCAGAGGCTGACGTGCACAGGCCGAAAAAGAAAGTCGCTTGCCAGAGGGACAAACGCGTGTGTGTGTTTATGAAGGTGCATCTGAAGGCAAGAGAGCGAGCAGACCATGTGATTACTATAAATACTCTTTAGTATTCAAGCTCAGGCACTGGCCATATGTGGACCTGGAATGCTTAAAACTGGCTGCGGACATCAATCAGGCCAATGAGATTTTCTCTGATGAGAAATATGACGCACGAATCCCAAGTGACTCACCATTCGGGAACATTTTTCAGAGACATCTCTGTACGTTTGTGTATGGTTGTGTGTTTGTCTCTCCTTGGGTCTCAGTGTGTATCGGCATGTCGCCGTTGCTTATTCTCGCTGCTTTACGTACTTTGTAGATTCATGTTTTTCTTGCTCCATCTCTCCCTTTCTTACATACACACACACACACACACACACACAAATGCAAATCCCTCTCTGACGGCAAATGGTGCCCATTAGTGAGCCAGACAGGATGTTCCAATGCACACATCTTTGCCCTCGTGCCAGATCCACTGTTATGGGGGGCGGGTTGTTTTCTGCCACATTAGTGCTCCGCTGATGCAATTTGCAGAAGAGGGAGTGATGCATATTTTAACAGTTGGTGGAAGTGCAAATGAATGTTAATTTCATAGCCACTTAGGAGACCCCCTCTTTTTTGACCCCAGCTTTTGAAATGTGGAAATGTAATCCAGGCGACTTGGTTGGTAACACAGGGTATCGCATGTCTCATCTAGCCTTTAAATGCATGGTGGTGTCTCCAGCTGTTCATTTAGCTGAGGCGCACGTTCCAGTGAATACTAATTGGCCTGCAAACGGGTACAGAAGTGCTGTCAAAATATTGAAAGACACTGCTGTTCACAAGTTTGGAATCACTCATTTAATTTATGTAAAACAAATGATGTTGCACCTGCAAAGGGATGAGCGATATTGCAAAAACATCTTTAGATGTTGGAACATTGCTATGAGGATTTGATTGTATCCAGCCATTTGTGAGCATTAGCGAGGTTGAGTACTGATGATGTTTTGGCTCACAAACACTCAAACTAAAGACAATAAATGGACCTCATTACTCCAGAGTATGTGGTTCCACTGCTTCACAGCCCAGTGCTGTTGTGGCGGTGGGCTTTATATCCTAAAGCCAATGCCTGGCATGGGTCATGGTGACCTTGGGCTGAGGTGCAGCTGCTCCAGAGCAACCCATTCTATTGGCAATTGGATATATTTGGACATATATCCTGCTTTTCTACTGGCACAAGGAACCGCATCATACTGCGAAACAATGTTTTTCCATTACAAATAAAGCGACCCATACCCGAGCCGTACCCGTGCTGTCACAGCTCTGCTCAATTGTAGGCCCAAAAGGGGCTGTCTATGTCACTGCTTTTTGATTGGTCAAAATGACAACAGATGGAAAAAGGTCATTGTTTTTTTTTTTACAGTCCGCACAAAAAAAACAAAAAAACAAACCAAAACAATAGAGATACAAACAACTGGAAAACTGACAAAGTACAAGCACTACTGTCAGTGTGGGCCGAAGATAAATTTCAGTGGGAGTTTTATATGGCACTAACAAATTTATCTTTAATGCTGTCAGAAATGCCAAGATATACCAGAACATCATTAGCAAGGGTTAGGTTTTCATCACATGGCTAAACAATGTCAAAAATAAAATAAAAAAACCTCAAGACTATAAAAAATACACAAACAACTATAAAAAAACACAACAACAAAAGTGGCTCTAAAAGAAAAACTTTCTGCTGGTTTGACTCCATGGATGCCGTTTTGGGATGATGACTGACCATAAACTGTGGGGAGAGAAACATCATTGCCAGGGTCAAAACCTTTGTAGTATGGCTGTGGTACAGCATGGTTCCTGTTCACCTATGGAAAAGTGCCTATAGTGTGCCTATCAGGAGTGTATGTCCATAGTGGTTCTATGCAAAAAAAAATCACTAAAATAATCTTAGAAATTGAAAAGGAGATAATAAGGTAATGCATTTGAAGGCTATAAAAGCAGGCAACCATGGAAGATAATGCTCGGTTCCATACACCTTCACTTTATGTACTATATGCTGTAGTATGTACTGTTTGTAGGCGAAAATTTTCACTGCTGTGTACATAATTAATGAGCTCTCATCTTTACAGCTGTAGGTTATTGGTTTGTATGAGCTTTCTGTGGCCACTGTTTACAAAGTCAAGGAGAGAATTGTCTGTGTTATATTTTCAAAACACATTGTATCAAAGGTAATGTCACTTTGAGCAAGACAGTAGACAAGGCATCATGTGACAAAATGTTTTCTCCCACTGAATGTGCTTATTAAAGATTTATTTACTAAAGAGTTCTGAAGTTTCTCTCACTCTCAGCAGAAAATCAGGCCAGTGAACCAGAGCAGGAGATCATCCAGCTGTCTAATGCATGACTGGATTACCTCAGGTCCCACTGTGCTTCCACTCATATAGAACTGTGTATACAGCTCTGGAAAAAAAATAAGAGACCACTGCAATTTATTTTTAAATCAGCATCTCTATGAGTTTGACAGCCATTCCATGCCAATGTCTGTTAAATTTCTACACAAGCACCTCATTCTGTTTATGATGTACTGATTAGGTGATTGCCTGAATCACAACTTATTTAATGAGGAAAAGTATTTAAAAAAAGCACTGCTGTAATCAACACTCCCGTTTCGCAGTTCTGTAAACACTGCATCATTTCTCTTGTTTTGATGTATTGTCATTTCCTTTAAAATTATACTTTAAAGAAAAAAAATATTGTCAGCAGTTGTTAAAAACTAAAGCAAAGCTGTTTAGTTCAATATTTGCACCTTTAAAAGATAAAACCTGAGAAACTGACAATTTTGCATCCATCTTCTGTCACGGGGGTAGCAACCTCAGCCGACATGCCCAGACCTCCCTCTCCCAGCTACCTCCGCCACCAAGGTATTCCCAGGCCAGCCAAGAAATATAGTCCCTCCAGCGTGTCCTGGGTCTGCCCTGGGGCCTCTTCCCGTTGGGGCATGCCTGGAAAACCTCCCCCCAGGAGGCATCCTCACAAAGTGCCCAAACCACCTCAGCTGGCTCCTTTCGACATGGAGGAGCAGCCGCTCTACTCTGAGTTGCTCCTGAATGTCTGCACTTCTCACCTTATCTCTAAGGGAGAGCCCAGCCACCCTGAGTAGAAAACTCATTTCAGCCACTTGTAACCGCAAGACCCAAGAAACTCCTCTATTTGAGGCAGAAACTCCCCCCTGACCTGGAGTGGGCAGTCCACCCGCTTCCATCTTAGTACCATGGCCTTGGACTTAGAGGTGCTAATTCTTACCCAGCCACTTCATCGCAATTGATGGAACTAATAGAACCATATAATCTGCAAAAAAGCAGCGATGCGATCCTGAGGCCCCCCAACCCAACACCTTCTGCCCCCTGGCTGCGCTTAGATATCCTGTCCATAAATTTTATGAACAGAACCGATGACAAAGGAAGCAGAGTCCCACTGGGAACATGTCTGACTTAATGAACTGCCTTCAGATCATTAACAGATTCTCCTGTGTAGTTCTGGGCTGATCCCTCACCTCTCTCATGATCGTCCTCACCCCATGAGGCAAGATGCTGCATGGAGCTCCAGACTGAGGGCAATTGATGGTCATTTTATATTTCTTCCGTTTCCGAATAATTGCACCAACAGTTGTCGCCTTCTCATCAAGCTTCTACCTGATGGTCTTGTAACCCATTCCAGCCTCGTGCAGGTCTACAGTCGCGTCCCTGATATCCTTTGACAGCTCTTTGGTCTTGCCCGTTGTGGTGGAAAGGTTGGAATGGAAGAAACTGGCTGGGCAGTAAGGGATCAAATACTTATTTCACTCAATGACAAGCAAATAAATTTATAACCTTTAATGTAACATGTTTTTTCTTGATTTTTGGTTGGTCTCTCCATAAAAATGAAACTACCTCATGAATCAGATACTGTTCATTTGTTTGTAAGTCAGCAAATAATCAGCAGGGGATCAAATAATTATTTCCCCCACTGTAAACCATAATAATGGAGCAAATGTATTAAAGTCGTGTTGGAAATTATTACATTTTGTGACATCAAGTAGGTTTAAAATAGTTTTATGTATCTGAGTTAGTTCGACACATAGCAAATGCCTCATAGTTATAGTCACTGTCAAATCTCCATTTCTGAGGTTTTATACACTGTGATGAACGTAACAACCGAAATGGTCCAAAAATAAGATAGAAAATACGACTTGTTCCAAGTAGTGCATTAAATAAATGAAAAAAAGCAGACTAGTCAAACAGACAGGGAAACAGGGAGAGTGTGGGTCTCATTTCTCCAGATGGGTTTTTAAATGTATGTCGGCATAAAGGCCGTTTATGTATTTACATCATTGACATGCCTTTCCAGTTCATCTTTTCAGCCGTAATGAATGTCCTCCTGAATCATCAGTGAAGCTCTAAAGCGATCAGGCTGTTCTAAATAAATTTTCTTTCTATCTATCTATCTATCTATCTATCTATCTATCTATCTATCTATCTATCTATCTCTCTCTATGTCTCTGTCTGTCTGTGTATTTATCTGTCTATCTGTCCGTACATACATCTGTTTGTCAGTCCTTCTATCTGAATGTGTATCCATCTGTCTGTCCTTCTCTCTCTCTCTCTCTCTCTCTCTCTCTCACTCTCTCTCTCTCTCACACACACACACACAAATTTAAACACAGGTTCACAGCAGTGCTCTTTACGGTCCAATTAAGTGTCATTTACCCGCAGAAAGCTGTATAAAGCATTGATGGGGAAAACGAATGCGAGTGACCGGTGGAGAGAGAGAGGGAAAAATGTGCACACACACACACACAGAGTTGCCAATTACTCAGTAAAAGTGTGAACACACACCTGCCGGAGAACGGAGGATAGAGGCTTAAACAGGACAGCCTGTCATGTAGCCTGGGCCTAAAAACATCTTTATGGTGAGGAGAACAAAAAGAAAAAAGAACAGAGATACAGAGGATGAGAGACAGCTCACGCACACTTCTGTCTGCTCAGCTTTCCTTATTTAGGGGTGGCAATGTGTCAATTTGATCTTTAGAGCGAGTTTGCCAGCTAAATATACACACACACACATAGGCCTACTTATCGCTAATGCCATACTTACCTTAATGCTTCTTAAAGTAACATACCTATACTTTGATGTGTATATAACAATGTGACTTATGTATTACATACAATACTTCGCAAAAGTTATGAGCCACCTGTTAGTTCTTTATATTTTGTTTTGAATCACCTTACAGGGCTGCAGATGGCGACTAAAATGGTCACCAATGCGACTAGATTTTTTATTTTACAACTAGTTTTTTTCAATTCAGTCGCCAATGGCGATCGTCTCTCAAAACCAAGAGAAATTAAGGTAAAAGTACAAGAAAAGTGCAGATACGCTTAACCCGAGTCTGCAGTTCCGACTACACTATCACGTGATTAGTTATGGGAATGTCGGCTCTTTTTTATGTCGGATCAGTTGGATCAGATCACTAAGAAGGTTTGGCTCCTTTGGCTCCCAAACGCGTATACATATCAGGTAGACGCCGCATTCACTGTTCCCAGTTCAGTTCACACGATATGTCAGAGTGTCCGCCATGCTGCGAGTGATGAAAGCACCATATACACTAATACAGGTAGACGTGGTTTTCTGAAGTAAACACAATAAGGCTCCGTGACAAAAAATACAGAAATTTAATTGTATACACATGGGCTTAAGAAATAATTTCTGAAATCATTTCATTCATTCCTTTCTCTCTCACACACACTAAGTTGTTACTGTGTTATCACTATACTGGCTCAATATTTAATATATATATTTAATAGGACTGGATTTGAAATCCCTGGAACAGCTTTAGTTCATTGGAACTAAAACCTTAGTTCATGGAAGACCGACACAACTAAAAACAAGAGCATACAATGGTTGTCAATTCCAAACTGTGGCCCAGACAAACTGATCGATCAAAGATGCCCTGATGACTATCGGATAACACGCTCTGCTACTTAAACCACCTTGACTGTCCCCTCAGAAGGAATCATTAAACCTTCACTGTCTTAATGACACCAAGTGGTAGATTTGACCATATGATGCAATATATATATATATATATATATTGTGTGTGTGGCAGAGGCATCTACCTGTTTTGAAGGCCACTGTGATGTTAAAGATCTGCTGCATATTTCATATTGACTTTTCAGGGCCTTCTGAGGAAAAGACCGCGCTTTC
Source organism: Brachyalestes nurse (assembly GCA_037974405.1). Taxonomy (NCBI): domain Eukaryota; kingdom Metazoa; phylum Chordata; class Actinopteri; order Characiformes; family Alestidae; genus Brachyalestes; species Brachyalestes nurse. The sequence goes on from JBBPCY010000019.1 coordinate 16,268,363, forward strand.
CCCCAGAGTGAATTTTTCCCGCCATCTTCACGTCCTGTTACTGCAGCTTCCTAATTATCTCCCCTCTCTCCCAGGAGAAGCCCACCAATTTCAACTGCCCTATTAATCCCTGCCACAGCCTTCAACGAGCGGCCAGTGCTGGAATGAATACAGGCCAATTAGAGCCTGGACATCAGGACAAACGGCTGAGGACTTCACACACACACACATTCAGAGGCCTTAAAGGGTTGTACAATCATGGCTGCTTTTGTATGCTGCACACACAAACTCATATACATACACAGCTGTGTGATATGGTGCTGAGGGGAGGACAGAGAGAGAGAGAGAGAGAAACGGAGGGAGAAAGAGAGAGAGAAACAGAAGGAGAAAGAGAAAAGGAGAGAAAGAGAAAGAGAAAGAAAGAAAGACAAGGAAGAAGAGAAAGAGAGAGAGAGAAAGAGAGAGAAACAGGGAAGGAGAGTGAAAGCGAGAGAGAGAGAGATAGAGACAGACAGGAGCGAAAAAGAAAGAGAGAGAGATTTGGTTGGATTGGATTTCTCTTGTGGGGGTTCAAATGCAGAGAGAGGATAACTATCAGTGCAGATGAGGATTAAGAGGATTCTGTGACAGTTGCTGTTGTTTTATCACTGATCTTTGATGAGTTTTGTTTCTGGATCTCCTCAAACAGCCTTAAGCGGCTTTTGTTTCCTGTAGTAGAAATGTATGTGTCAGATTAGATGACACTGAGGTACAGCAGCAGTGGAAAATAACGGTGTTCTGGGTTTACAGACAATGAAGTATGATATGGACAAAATGTTTGTATTACAATTTTAATGCTACATGTTGCAATTGCAGTGCCTTTCAATTTATTCAAGGACCCATATCATCACTTTTCTGGTATTAAAAAGGCTTAAAGTGTGTAAATATTGTTAAAATTCAAAATATATGTTCAGTCCCCTAATCCATACCCTATACAGACACTCAGCTGTAACCAGGCACAGTGACAAGAAGTTTTTTGGGAATAAAGATCATGAGTAAGGATGAATTATGAAAGATACACAAACCCACACAAACCTTATTTGTTACCTTTAATTAGGGTAGATTTCATATTTTATACATTATAAACTCACAAATTCACTTTCTGTAACCACTTAATCCTTTCTAGGGTCACACATACCCAGAGCCTATCCCAGGGTCTACAGGAATGAGGCAGGGCGCCAGCCCACCACAGGGCACACATACACACCATTCACTCACACACTCACAGCTTTGGTCAATTTAGAATCTCATGGCATGTCTTTGGACTGTGGGAGAAACTGGAGACCCCAGAGGAAACACATGCCACCACAAGGAGAACATGAAAACTCCACACACACAAGGCCAGGACCGAGATTCAAACCCCAACCCTGGTGGTGTGAGACACAGCTACCCACCATAGGGCCTAAAATAATAATAATAATAAGAAGAATGTAAATATATTATTAAAATTGCTCAATTATATAAAAAGCAATTTCCTCCAGGATCAATAAAGTATATATATCACAGTACATTCGTTGTTTTATGTCTTTCTGTCACACTAAACTCAAAATGGATTTTTAAAAAATTGAGTATAGTTAACCTAAAGGACATTTCATCACTGTGTGCGAAGTTTCTGTCTTTCTTTTCCTTCAGTGAAAATCTTCCAAACGTGACGTACTACATAATTACGTCATAATCCAGCGCCCGAGTTCTGAAAACATATGACGTTACTTTGTGCGCCCGGTCGGGTTGTCATAGCGTCGCAGAAGCGGCATTTAAATTTTGGTCAAAATTGATTGAATAAAAAAAGGATAAAAAAACATCCAGGACAAGACATCAGGTCTGCATTTACGGAAACAAACCGGGGTGTTTATATGAGCTGGGAAGAAGCTGTAGGCTTTCAGTATCGTCGGAAAACCGGCGCTTGGTTATTTCTGTTTGAGTAACTTAGACATAAACAACAGGGTGTTTTCGTCTCCACACACTTGCATGACTGAGAAAGCGGAGGACAGCAGCTATAAATCGTTTGTTTTCACGCACTAGAGGGGCTGTCAGTCGCCGTCTGCCTTCAGCATGAGCTACGGCGGCGGGGGCAGGAGAGGCCGGAGAGGAGGAGGGGGAGCGGGGCGGCGGGGAGACGGAGAGCCGCGGTGGGAGCGCGGAGGAAACCGGAGCCGCTCGGGCTGGGAGGACCATGAGGAACACAGCGGAGGAGGAGGTGGAAGAGGTGGAGGAGGACGTGGAAAACACCCACCTCACTTGAAAGGCAGGGAGATAGGGCTGTGGTACGCCAAATGGGGAGGCATCAAGAGAAACGAGGCAGAGAGAAAATCGGTGAGTCAATTCTGTTCTGTAGTAGAGCTGCACGATACAGGCAAAATGTCAATATTACAATAATACTGCTACATGTTGGCTCAACAAACGTAAAGTCTGTAAATATCATATTGTACGTTTACTCCCCCATCAATACAATCCATAAATGGAAAACAGGTCATAAACACAGACCATAGTTTTTTGTGATTAATACACTATGTAGACAATGTATTCGGACACACCTCTTAATTACTGAATTCATCTGGCCCCTAACTTCCAGTGAAGGGCAATCTTAGTGCTTCAGCACACCAAGACATTCTTTACAATGGCATGCTTCCAACTTTGTGGACACAGTTTGGGAAAGGACATTTTCTATTCCAGACCGACTGTACCCTAGTGCACAAAGCAATGTCCGTAAAGACACGGTTTGATGAGTTCGCTGTGGAAGAACTTAACTGGTCAGCACAGTGATCTGAACCCCTTCCAACACCTTTGGCACGAACTGGCACAGCGAGCCAGGCCTTCTTGTCCAACATCAGTGCCTGAGATCATAAATGTCCTACAGGATGAACGGGCACAAATTCCCACAGAAACTCAAAAATCTTGTGGAAACGGCTATAGCTGCAACAGAGGGACCAATTCCATATTGAAGCCTATGTATTTGAATGCATTGTCATTAAAGTCCCTGTTGGTGTAATGGTCAGTTGTCCCAAAACTTTTGTCCATAGTTTATATCTTCTTTTTCTAGCTAGTGTTTTAGCCCCATTCGTTCAAGCACTGATTTACCAACATCTTTAATGGATAAAAACTAGACTTTTGTTGGATTCATCTGAAGACCCTGCAACTCACCTGGAGCTATTTTTGTTCACCCTGCAAGAAACACTCTGTTTTGTTATAGGCTCTTTTGCTATGTCAGTATTGTGAAGACAGACAGCGCGATAATGAAGAGGAAATATTATGCTGTGGATCTCCATTAAACACCTGTGGGATTAGCTGGAGTGGAGTCTGCGACCCAGAACTGATTATCCTATGTTTCTTCTATAATCAAAGATATTAAGTACTTGCCTGTACCTATCTGAGAAGGCTTTCCACTAGGTCCTGGAACATTGCTGTGAGGATTTGGTTTTGCTTTCAGACACAAGAGCATTACTGATGTTATTGATTCCTGGATCACAAACTCTACTAGAGCTAATCCCAAAAGTGTTGGATGGACCGCCTTCACAGAGAACACAGTTCTGCTGCTCCACAGTCCAAGACTAGGGGCTGTATCCCTCTGACCAAGGTTTGGCATTGGCCATGGTAACCTTAGAGTAATGTGTGGCTTCTCCAGAGCACTGGTATGAGTGCACCTAAACATTCTGGATGCAATGTGTGCACCTAAAAGAAATGAATGCACTATTTAGGATGTCTGCATACTTTTAGAAATGATGTAGAATAATCTCTATATTAGATTATATTGTATACAATATGAATGCACCTTCATGATTTTCGTCTTGAAGCCAATCATTATTTGCTCAGAGGATGTGTGTCATACATGTGCATTCATATTACACTCAACAAAAATATAAACGCAACACCTTTGTTTCTGCTCCGATTTTTCATGAGATGGACTTAAAGATCTAAA
>JBBPCY010000019.1:16272396-16304283 GCA_037974405.1 Brachyalestes nurse
TGCGGCACCCAGTTATCCGGTCGACTGGGAAGGCTCCGGCCCAGAAGAACGGTCTTGGGTACCTGGGCAGTTTATCTTGGATACCTCCTTCATCCAGGACTACCGTCGTCGGGTATCCTCCCAGGCTGGGCCGTCTGGTGACGTTCCTAGAGGAGGGGTACTGTCCCACACACACCAGTCATGTGATGCGTACGGGTCGATGGAGATGACAGGGTATATAAACAGGAAGTAGGTAGATCCCGGTCGCTCAGACATTGAGTCGTCTACTCGCCCTCCCCAGTCTTCAACCCTGGTATACGTACACGGGCGAACACGCTACACCAGGCCAGGTACGTTCCTGTTTTCATCTCCTTATTGTGACACACCCATTGTTTCAAAACATCAACATCAATAACTGACCATTTAGTCAGTGTCTAATACTTCCCACCCTTGACTGGTGCCACTGTAACCAATAATCAGTGTTATTAATAATCAATGGTATTTGCTTCTACTGTCAGTGGATTTATTTTTGTGGCTGATTGGTGTTTAAAAAATATATATAGATTTTCAATGTAGTTTGTGTGCATGTATTTTTCAACCTTACTGAAAAAAGTGTTTTCTGAATGTCCCCTCCAATTGATTTCTCAGTCAGAATCTTAAAAGCCAGACAAAACAACTCAGGAAACTCCAAATCCTTCAGAATTGCCAACATTCATGCACACAGACGGAGACAAAGCTCTCGGAAGAGGGAGAGGAAGTTTTTCTGAGATAGATGGAATTGTAGTCTAAAAGGAAAGTCTGTGTTTACATGTAATAGAGCTAATGGAACCAGGATCACTGTGAAAGTTACAGTGTGGATTTAATAGTGTGTTTGGGGAGAGAGGTGGGGGCCAAGTAGAAGGCAAGTCAAGGCATGTTGGGTGAAGAACTCTCTCTCTCTCTCTCTCTCTCACCAGCTAGGGTCAACGGGGACAAGTCACGTGACACAAGAGCCCTCAGGGCAGCTGTCATACCTTCCATGCACCATTCTGGGAGCTACAAGTCTTCACACAGGGAGCTACAGTTTAACCTCCTAAACTACTCATAATTCAGTAATCTGGGACGGGCAATGCTATCATCACTCTACGATGTATGGTATTGTGAGATACTGTGACATTTTGTTTACATGATGGGTACAGTCAGCACTTCTAGAACCCTGAACTGATTCATGGATCTTAAAAAGTCAGATTTAGAGCAATTATAGACAACCTCTGTACAGGAGCTGTATAAACATGTTTTCTGACAATGTATGATAAAATTATAGACAAAAGTATGCCACAGAGCTAAAAGTAGTAAGCTTTCTTTACTTGTTGACTATTTTAGCCTCATAGCTCTAGTGCTAATGACGCCCATTACAGATACCAAACCTGTCTTGGCTGATAGGCTATATTTGTGCTTGTGAGAAAATTGTGTAGCCTACATGTTATTGTTTGTGGAAGTATTGAGTTTAAAAGCAAGGTTAAAGGACACTTGAGTAGACTCTTTCCAGATGCTTGTACTGGCACTTTTGGGCTGAATGGGCAGTCTAGAAGGAAATGATTTGAAGAAAAAGTATGGAAACTTACAGCAGAAGGCTGCTATATATATATATATATGCCATTATCTTTGTGGTGTGTCCACCTTTAACAAACACTCTAAATTATTCAGTAACTACAACATTACTAATATGTATGTTGTGGAATTATGAGAGTGATAAACTGAAATCCCACAGACAGACCTTTACCTTCATGACTGTAGACACATATAGGCAAATCAGATATTCCAAGCTTTTCCCTGCGAAACAGTGACGGAAAACTGCGTACAGCAACAGGCAGTATAACATTCTGTCCAGTTCTGCAACCTGGAGTGGGGGACTTGGAGTGAAGGTTTGGAAAATGGTCTTGTAGTTGTAGTAATATCATTAGAAAATAAGCATTCACTTTTATTTTAGGATGAAATTTGGTGTAATGCATTTGACTTAATTTGAAAGTGAGAAGTCAGTGCATTGTTAGCAACAAGCTTGCTAGCTAAGATTTGTAATGAACGATAAAGGATCTGTAACACTGACCATAACAGCAAATGTTGTGGTCAGTGTTACAGATTTAACCAACTACTTTTTTCTGCTTGGAGGTTGAAAATTCTGGGTTACAATCTCCAGAGGGACACAGCATAACCACATTGCCCCACACGATCATTGTTGTGCTGCAGCTTATTGGCAACTACTATGTAATGTAATTTATGCAGTTAGAAAAGTCAGAAATTGAAGTGTAGGCCTACATACAGACCCTTATGTTTACTTTATGAAGATAGACATACAATGACAATATTGCCCTTTTGTGCTTTTCAGTGGCACACTGACAAAAAAAATCTTTTTTTTAACTTTTCCCTTCAGCTGCACTGATGGAATGAAGGGTGGAATGTTTCAGAAACATTAGCATTGAAGGCTTACAGCCCAAGTCCAGGCCGTTCAAGGCGAACACCAAACATCAATTAACAAAAAAAACACATTGTAGTTTTAGCCACTATTTTATCCTATCACTCTGTACAGCTTTTACAGTAAGGCTATTATCAGGACAGCATTTACAGATAGGTCATGTATTCTTCAATAAAGATCAGACGTGTGAATGCAGCATTACAGTTTAGTGTGAGGGTGCCCAATCCTGGCCCTGAAGATCTCCCATCTTGCAGAATTCAGCTTGAGGTAATAATTGCATCAGAATATTAGATCCATGCAAATTATTTCACACATTCCAGGTTGGTAAAGGACATGAATCATGCACCCCTGGTTAAGGGGGTTAAGATCCCTTTCCTGAACCCTAATTTGAGACCAGTTAAGTAATTTTTCTTATTCTCCAATGCTGTGATCAGTAGTACTGAAGTGGTGAAACTTCAAGAACAGTGCAGACAACTTCACACTGGTGGCTTTCTGCCTTTATATCTCAAGTACAGTATTCACACCGTTGACCTGACCATACAGAAAGAACAATTGCCCCACCAGCAATCTCCTTTCTGTTTGTCTGATAACAGATTAAAATTCCAACACTTTAGAACGGTGAATGCTTGCTGCAGTGAGTCACACAAAAAACTGTATCTGATCATACTTCTTGCTCAAACAGGTCACTGCTGCAAAAGGTATGTTTTTTGTGTAAAACACTCACATGATGCAAGGTCCAGGAAGGTGAAAGTATTCAGACACTTCAAATACTCCCTTGCACTTTATACTGATAAATATAAACAAACAAGTGCGTGCATAAGCAGAAATAAAGTGCAATAAATGTGCAATCTGATAACATAATGGAAGAAAGTTCATGGAACTACAACTGATCGTCCCTGGACAGGTGCGCCACACAAGACTTTTCCTAGACTAATGATAAGGAAGTCAAGAAAAGAAGCTGGCATTCAATGAGACCTACAGGTCGATCTGAAAGCAGCAGGAACAGCAGATAGACACCGAATGATAAGCAATGATATGAACCACAATCAGTTCCGTTCCTGCACTCCACACAGACCTCTGAGAACGAGGAAGCACAGAGATGCATGTCTGAAGTTAGCATGAGAGCATTTAGATGAATCAGAGATGTTCAAGAACACCAGACTCAATAATGAAACTCTCTGGCAATAATTCAGCTCATCATTTTTGAAGAAGGGCTCAGCCTACTATCCCACACCCACAATGAAGTATGAAGGCCAGAGAATCATTATTATGGGGCTGCTTCTCTGCATACAGTTCTGCATCAAATGCCAATAAAAGAAACACAAATACAGGCTTTCCTTGACATATGAGGGTCTTGAGTTTATGAGGCTCACGTGGGCTAGCTAGTTTAGAGGTGCACAGCGGAAGAATACGCAGAATGTGCAGTAATGCGGCGTATGAGTGAGGGAGTAGGCTCATGTGAGCGCAAGTGTTCCGCTTGTGTTGCTTTGTTGGCCAAATTTTTTGGCCCTGATCATGGCTTTGGAACGAACGTGTTTACACTCATTTATGTCATTTTTCTGTTACTGTTCTGTACAGTATATTTATGTCCTTTTCCTTTTTCTGACTATATTTTACAACTGTGTTAGGATAGGTGTGTTTGTGTGTGTGTTTCAACTTACACCAAAATTGGGTTACATCACTGTCGTAGGAACGGATCTCCGTCGTAACCTGAGGACCCCCCTGTAGAGCAGTACAGCAATCTACTGGAGATGTTATAAGAGAATTTAAACTCATCAGGTAAGAAAGGGGAGAAGATGGCTGTTCTAACAACACAACAAGCCAAAACATAGAACCCAAAAACCTCAAGCCTGATTTCTACAAAGGTAAAAGTGTTTTCGATTGAAAATGTATGGAAGATCTTGAAATTGTCCACCAATTTGTGTAAAGATGAAGTATATATGTATATACCGTATATTTATATTTCGCTTACAAAGAGCCAGACCTTCTTGTATTTTTAATGTAGTCTTGAGGAACAGTTCTCCATGCTTCCTGAATAACTTTCTCTCAATTTCAGTCCAGTCCCTGAACCTGACCAGTTCCAGTGAATTATTATTTTTTTGTTATTCATGCAACAAAGCCATCTAACAGAAACACCTTTGTCTAGACACCTTTTATCTTAAGGCACTTTTCATTTTAATATTTTTCATTTTCATTATTTAACTGAGGGGTGGCAAAAGACTTTTGCACAGTGTGTGTTCGTGTGTTAGCCTCTCAAACACACAAGGAACTATATGAGAAACAGCTTGTCAATTAGGAGAAATCCTTCAGACTCAAAGCAAAAGTGGCTTGAGTGACAGCGGCACCGCCCATTGCCTCGAAAGCTGAGCAATCAAAGCACACAACCGTTTCACACTGCTTTATTCTCCGTTTGCCAGCCGAAGGCTACCTGAAACCAGAGTTCACGCTGCGGCAGGATCTGCAAACAGGCAGCATCGTATCCTTAAAGCATAATCAACAGAGACACATGTACCGTTTTCATTTCCAGTATAAAGTTCATTACCCGCAGAGTCTTAATGCATCCAAACACACAATCTGAACAGACAGGTCAGGAAATAGTTTATACGTAACAGGCGCTATGTGAATTTAGTGTGCCCTAAAAAGAGGAGCAAACCTGCTCACAGCTGCAATCAGAAAAAAGGTTGATGCTTCCTGTCAAAGGGAGTTCACCATTGAAAATACCTTCCAGTCGAAGATGAGACCTTCACTGTCATCACCAGTCAAAACACCAACAAAAATGAACAATCAGAGTTGACTCAAAAACCACAACTTTCACAACTTTGGTTTCCCCTTTAACAGGTGTTTTGCCCAGGACACCACCTGGTGTTTTTTTGTTTTTTTTTACATATTAAATTTTTTTGTTTACATTTCTGCACAATTAAATGGTAAAAATTGCAGTGTTTCTACGAACATTCTACGTAAACATACAGTGTCGCACTGTTAGTAATAGGAACCAAATGTCTCAAAGCTTCTTCACTGGAAGCTATGCCATAAAATGCTTATCGATACGATTCCAGATGCCAGGATTACCTGAATATCTTGACAGCTCGAGTATCTAAACAGGAATTAAGGGAGAAACCTGTTAAATCACTATGGTAATTCAAACGAACTACAGCTGCAAGTACTGGGTTAGCCTGGGTTAGTGAAGGTTAGCCGGTGACCGTGTCTTGGTTGACTATCCCTCACCAGACAGACACCAGGAGAATATCATCACTGCCAACAGGCACCCAGCATTTCACAGGACCGCCATCTTGAATCCAAAACGAGGCTGAGGTGGGCAAACTGACTGATCTGAAATGTACAAAATTTCTATTTATAGCATTATACAGAAATGTTTTAATCGGCTCCACTTTCACCATGCTCCATCCATCCAATCTGATTCCAGGCTTTCAAAATGGCAGCCCTGTGAAATGTGCAAACAGTGATACCGTGAGAAGAGCAAATGGAGCTACTTTAGAAATGACAAAAACTCATGAAAGCCTGATGGCCGGTGCAGAAAGATCGTAGTGTATGTGTTACATCTAGTCCAACACTCGATTCACCTCATTACACTGTTAATGAGCCAACTAGCAAGGTGTTTGTGAGCGGAGTTAGGTGTGCTGGAACGAGTAAATGCAAAACACATAGATTTGAGTAACTAAATTAACATTAAATTGGCGTAATCCGTCGAAATGAAAAGTCAGAGTGGTCTGATCCACTGACTGACGTGTTACACTGGTGGTGATAAGTCACTGAGTTGCAATAAACGCCGTTTTCTTTACTACCCAGAGAGTACTCTCAAAACTCTGGTAAAACAACATCTCAGGCTTTAACCCAAAGTCTCAAGCTTTTAACCTCACAGACTTCCCAAGAACACCATGTTTCAACACCCTTGGATTGAGTCTCTTTACACCTCAGTCAGTTAATTATGGCAAAACTGTGAAAAATAGTGGAGTTTGTCTTAAGACTAGGCCATACACCACGTGAGAGAGTAGCATTCATTTCCATATGATTCCTGAGGCTGAGGCCGCCATGTTGTTTCTGTCGGGGCGGCGTCCGTTTCTGCTGTGTTGGGACAGGCTCTGCTCCCCCTTCTCCCTTCTATCGAAAGCTCACGGAGTGCGGTTCTGGGACAGGCCCAGGCAGCGCAGCAGCAGCAATGAGAAAAATGACAGGAATCTTGAAAGGGTATTCCCAGAGCTAGCCGAGGCTGTAGCCTGAGGCATGACCGGCTAATACTGCACTCATATCCTCCCCTGTGGATTCTGTAGCTCCAACGCTAACTAGCCTAAATCTGCTACAATCAGACTGAAGAGTATGGTTTTGGGGTGCAGGGTGGGGATGTGGGTTCATCCCAAGTAATACAAGATCAGTTAAGAAACTTAACAAAATTACCATTATGAAAAAAATTGTCTACCACAGGCTCATGCTCAGTTGTAAACACACGCGCACACACACAGGCATCTATGTGTATTTGCATATACACACACACACACACACACACAGTCTAGCCAACAGTCTCAAACAGCTACAGTGAACAGAAATCAGTTATTCATGTAACAACTTCAGCTGATTTAGTTTCTGAATGCTTTTCACACACAATCCCCCACCGGATTCTTTTTCTGCAGCTTTCAAAAAGTCACACAGTGAAACGGGCTCAACTGTTGCTTTAGATGCCATCTGACTGTCAGGAAAAAATAAACACAATCAATCCTGAGCATCACTTCCCTTCTTTTGGAAGCCATGCCACACATCTAACGTTCTGTTCAACTGTCAACAAACATACAGGGGGAATTCAAAGCATGAGGAATGCTAAAAAGGCACAATGAGGAACCAGATGTTTTTGCATTTTATCATGCAATCGTTCAACTTCGTACTAGCCAAAGTGATTACACACAAAAACACCCACCAAACTCCAGGATCACCAAACCACAGGAACTTCACCATTAACTAGAAATAAGTTTGTTTTACTAGGTAATTCTGCTTAATGTGCCAATAAAGGGGAATTTCCACAAAATTCCAAAATTTTGTCAATGTAAACACTCACAGAGTTGGTTTGTCATGAAATTATTAATTGTGGAGAAACTTTCAAACTGATTTCTTTACAGTAGCGGTGAATGGAACCAGGGGTCACAGTGTAAACAGTGACTTTATTTACCATCCAAACCGACCAGTGTACCTACACATCTCCTGAGTGTTTATATGTACTGCTGATGGTAATATAGTGGCAAATCTGAACCAACAAGTTAAGCTTGATTTCACCTACATGCACCAGAAATGTATTACTCATTTGTAACTAAATTAATCACTTATTCATGTTATGTAGCATTTAAAGGCATTAAACCAGATATAGTTCCTGGTGATACCACCACCATATTTCACAGCCAACCACAATCTATCTTTAAACATATAGTTAGGCAGAAAAATCTGTGGAATTTGCCTTAAAATAACTTCTTGTCCTACTGACCTCATGGCTTAGGGGTCATGTTTTAAATGGACAAAACATGGGCAACATATGGTCTTTCTAGTACCTCTAGTCTGACATTATGGAAAAAGGTAGCAACGGACCAAGATACATTTTAACTCAACCAAGAAGCAGGACAGTGATTAAAGCCATGGAAAAAAAAGAGGATGGAAAAAAGAGAAACAACTACAACACACCCACACAAACACACAGGCTGTGGTACAATACTTCCTGTAACACAGTTAGCATCTCTCGCAAGAGTGAGCTGGCAAAGCATCAGCCTGAGCCAAGAGAACCAATATTAGAGCGCTGCACATAAGAGCTCCAGAGCAAACCATCAATCTACACAAATCAATGTGAATCAGCATGATACACTGGCTGGACACACACACACACACACACACACACACACACAGCTCAAACACATGCTAATAGGAACTAGCAGGACCTGGCAGGAACTTTTTATCTTGCATCCCACTGGGGAACAAACTGGTTTGCTGACAAAACCTCATGAACACCAGCTCCATCTTCAACTTCACCCGGTCAAACTGTACTACACCCTCCCACCCCAGCCCATCAGGCTCCCTCCCCACCAGGCTCCCACAGAGGAGCTAGCGGTGAAGTCTGTGGTCCATTGAGCCTAAATCAGGGTCATATGGCGAACTGCCAACCCCCCCCCCCGCAAAACTTTTCATGCTCTGGACCCTTGGGCCATTACCCCCCCCCGCCAACGGCGGCACATGATGCGTGGACCTGTGACAGTGCACTCATCGCCTGGTTGCACATCAGCTGACTGTCACTTCCTGTTTGTGAAAGAGGGATTTAAAAAAAAAAAAAGATAGAAACAGCACACTGTTGAGCAATCAATCGAGGAAACGAAACTGCGAAACCTTCAGCAGAGAATGGAGATGACAGGAAAAAGCACCCAACCCTATCTCTCAACCACCACCGAGTCTGATCATGTTGGCCTGCATGGAAACATGACACTGGATTCAGCAACACTTTCTACAGCAACAGGCCCGAGAATTTAAAGGAGTGATTAAATGTACAGTGTCCCCTCCTTATAGCTGAATTCCAATGATTTTCACAGGCGCAGATAGCATTTTTAATGCCGGGGGGGGCGGGGGGCTTGCGGGCGGGACTTTGGGGGGATGGGGTTTGAGGACAGGCACCAGTGAGGCACCTCCTAGGTCTCAGGACCCCAGAACAATAACACAAGACATACTGCTAGGAACTATGTGCTGGAAGAGTGGCACGCCCCATCTGCGCCCCTGATGATTTTACATCCCTAAATGGTTATAATGAAAAGAATAATACAAGAAGATTTGATGTCCTAGAGAATTTTATCAATTCAACTAGTCACAATGGCAGTAATAGGAACCAGACGTCCAAAGAGTGTCTACAGCAACAGGGCTGAAAATGAGCATTTAAAGGGGTGGTCTGGCCACAGATCAAATGTACAGTGTGCCCTCCTTATAGTTAAATTCCATAAAATATGCATGACTAAATGGCTACGATGCACTAATCGATCGGAGAGGTTTGATATTTTACACAATTTTATCAGGTAAGAATGGCAGTAACGGAAACTAGAGATCCGTGTGCAATATTGAAGCATGTCTCCTACATCTGGGGTATGTGGGACACATTTGATAGTTTGCCAGACTACTCTTTTAAGAGTGCAAGAGTGACAACTCAAAACCGTAAGCCATGGTATTGGGGTCATCATTCCGAGCCCACTGTTTTCTGCCAGTCATCATAAAATGGCCTGAGGCCAGCATGCCTGGCTGGACACGGGGGCCGGCCTGCTAGTCTTTTTTTTACACTGGTTGCCCTCAGGGGCCGAATGCTACATCTACCGGAGAGATTCACCACCACACAAACACACAGTGACACGTCGCAGCAAGCTTCAAGTGTGAATCAACAGCGATTCATACCCACTTTACAGTAACCACCACCAGCGTAAGCTTAAATTCCAGTCGGCCTCAAAACAAGGCAGCATCACCTAGGAGACGCGACAACCAGCAATATGGCGAAAGGAATGCGAATACCTCTTTACATGCATATGCAATTATAAGAGGGGGTTTGAAGGAAAGAAAAAAAACAAAAAAAAAAAAACAGCCCATGCCAGGTTTCCAAAGACGGCCAAAATAAAAACCCCAAGCACTTTACAAAACTGAACGGCAAAGTCGGATCCGCATTCTTGGGAATCAGGGCATGTCTTGGACCGGCAGTTGCTCCAGTACGTTCACCGCTGTACCACACATGCATTTGAGAACCATGCTAAGGAATGCGACCCTTGCTCCTTGGCTAGGTCACATGACAGGGCTGCTGCTACATGACCCCATTAGTGCCACCACCTCGCACGAGCAAGCCGGGTTTTCCCCAAACGTGACGCCCTGCTCCTGATTTGTTTGCAGATTCATATAAAGTGCATTAGACAAGGGCCGATCCCCCGGAGGCCTGAGCTGTCAATCAGAGTGCCGCTTAGCGGCATAATTGCACCTCACTCCTTGGAAAGAGCTGACAGGCTGAAGACGGACCACAGGAGATGCATCACCACCAGCAGACAATTCTGGCTCTGCCTACAGTGTACAGTTGTATAAGCGCTTGTTCCCTGAGGCCTAAAGTATGGCCTGCATCGGCCACTTAAAGGAGGATTTCGCTGATTTCTCAAAACACTCTGTATAATTCAATAGCTCAGAGAAAGTCATTCAGAGTGGTCTGATGGGAAATAGTGCACTGCTTCCTCACTAGAGTCCGATTCCTTTGCAGTGGCGGTGAATGGAAGCAAGAATCACAAAGTCTAACATGAGGACTTTATTGTCCTTTATGTACCTCAATGCTCAAAACTACATGTAGGTCAACTTTTTCCTCAAAAGGAACCAGTAAACATCTCAGGCTTTAGGCAATGTAAAAAGTGATAAAGGCTTCAGACGTCCATTTCCAATCTCTTTCCTATCCAAGTGTCTCTTACATGGAATATTTCACATAAAACCCCTTTGAATGACTTTACAATTGTAACTTTTTAATTATAATATAAAAAAATTGCTGGACCTCCCCATCCATAATCATTATGTATTACAACAGCCTTAAACAAACCTTTGAACGAAATTCCATGCACAGGTGACTCTTGTGAGCTAACAAAAGGAGCGCAAACATGGGACATCTTTTTTAAAAATGCAATCTGTATTAAAAGTCTTTTTTTTAAACAGTTAGAACGGCTGTTAAAAAGCCGGCCTGAATTGAAACGTACAATCGGATTAGAATTTCAATGGTACATCACATTTTTTTTTCTTTTCGTAAAAATAAAAGCAAAACAAAACCAAAGTTGATTTGGATTTCTCTGGTCTGGAGAATGTGGAGTATTCTTCTTCGTTGGTTGTTCAGTCAGGAGGGGGTCTCAAGTACCTGTATGTGGAGACGGCCTAGGCCAGGTTCGAAAACAGTAATAAAACAAGGCAAAACTGAGAGCCAAAAAGGAAAAAAAGAAAACTGCCATTCCATTGACAACAGGTTTCTTGTGTTATTCTCTTAATCCCCCTCCGTCTCGAAAAGGATCACTGGGTGTAACAGTTAAGTACTGTTTTTTTGTGGATTGCCATAAAACTCCTTGTCAGACCTTCTCAAGTTGGCACTAAAAATCTGAACAGCTTGTTTGGAAGGCACTCGACGCACGGCACGTCCTTTCCGACGTCCATGCGTCACTACAGTAAGGTCCTCGCGCACGCTTGAAGAAAGGAAAACAATAAAATCAGAAACGAGGTGGCACAGGGTCAGTGTGAAGTGGTTTTCAACTTTGTCGTCATCCAAAGTCTTTGTTTTTTGATTCGTCTTTGTCTTTTTTTTTCTTCCAAAAATAATATCGACTCAGTACTTCGACAGTCCTTCAAAGACACCTCCCCCCCAGAGTCAGGTGACATGCAGCGAGCAACACTCGCTTTAACATCAGGGTGTCCTGAAGTATGCACAGGCGCAAAAAAAGGAGCAGGGCAAAACAGAGACAGGGCAGAGAGAGTGAGAGAGAGGGGGAGAGAGAGAGAGAGAGAGAGAGAGAGAGAGAGAGAGAGAGAGAGAGAGAGAGAGAGAGAAAGAGAGAGAGAGAGAGAGAGAGAGAGAGACTCCAGCTGTCTCTCTTAAAGGAATTCTAACTGCAGCCAAGGCAAAAAAGAAGGGGGGGCAGACACGTAGTTCACAACCCCTGCAAACACACACACCTCCATAAGACTATGAACGTAAACGCCACGCCAGGCACCAGTTTTGTGGAAGGGTTTTTTGGGGGGTGTGATGTTTTAGGACTCCAGTGCTGCTGTTTGTCCAGAAAAAAGGGGGGGGAAAGAAAAATCCCAAAACATTCAAGTATTCTGCCACTGTAAACACTGATACCGCTCGCGCCGGTGACACGAGCTAGCAGCCCCCCCAGAGGGCACGAGAAAGAGAGGGGGTCCGAAAGACAGAGAGAGAGGGAGAGAGAGATACATAGATAGAGAGAAATAGACAGAATAAGAGACAGAGATGGACAGATAAACAGAGAGATAAATAGATATACAGAGTGAGAAAGAGTGGAAAAATAAAGACAGAGTGAGAAAGAAAAAGAGGGAGAAAAGAGAGAGAGGGAGAAAAGAGAGAGATAAACAGAGAGAGAGAGAGAGAGAGAGAGAGAGAAACTGTCCGTGTCACACGCTCCTTGTTTTTGACCCTGGTGCGCGTCCCCGCGCCGGTTTCTCCTCTGCGTGCTCCCGGGTCCAGGTTCTGTTTCCCGGTTCGGTTCTGTCTCACAGGATAGCGCATGCGCAGCAGTGCTCGTCCCTGCCGGGCGCCGCCGCGTAGTTCATCTGCCGCACGATCTCTGCGAAGAGCTCGTCCACGGAGCCCTTGTTCTTGGCCGAGGTCTCCATGAACGGGCAGTTCCACTCGTCAGCCAGGGCCTTGCCCTCGCCGGCTGCCACCTCGCGCTCGCCGTCCAGGTCCACCTTGTTGCCCACAAGCACCATCGGTACGCGCTCGTAGCGCTTGACGCGCACGATCTGGTCGCGCATCGGCTTGATGTCCTGGAAGCTCTGCTGGTTTACCAGGCTGTAGACCAGGATGAAGCCCTGGCCGTTCTTGATGTACAGGTCCCTCATGGAGGCGAACTGCTCCGTGCCTGCCGTGTCCAGGATCTCCAGCACGGAGGGGGACGAGTCCACCTCGATCTCCTTGCGGTAGAAGTCCTCGATAGTCGGGTCGTACTTCTCGATGAAGGAGCCGGTGACGAACTGCACGGTCAGGGCGGACTTCCCCACGCCGCCCGAGCCCAGCACCACCACCTTGTACTCTCTCATGGCTCACACACACTCACACACACACTCTCACACACACGCGCGCTCATACACGCGTGCTCCGTCTCTCGTGTCCTCTCCCCGGTGAGCGCCCCCCGCCTGCATCAGAAAGCCCACCGCGGACCGACCGTGTGCCGTATCTCTCCGTGTTCAACACACACATACATACACACACACTCCCTTCCTGCCCCACAGTCCTCAGCGCGCGACGGCTTCACGTCACAGCTCGAGAGAGCGACTTCTTAAAGGCGCAGGGTTGCTCCGCCGCCTGGGGGGAGGGGGGAGGGGAGGTATGGGGGGGGGGCGGATTTGATGGCCTGAGTCACTGCTGTTCCTCAATTAAAACTTTTATTTGAATGTTTTAACAGAATGAGGACCTGAACTGTGCCAGACTCTCTTTTTTTATTTCAGTGTTATTATTATTATTATTATTATTATGGTTGTAACAACAACAATAATATTATTCATCATCATCATCATCATAAAAGCACATTTCAAACATAGACATGACCAACATATCATCATATTTCCTTTTCTTGTATTAAAGTGGAATTTTATCAACATTTATTCTATTTTAATGTCTTAACAGAACCTGAACTGTGCGAGACTCTCTTTTTTATGTCAATGTTATTAATATTGTTGTCGTTGTTGTCATCATCATCATCATCACCATTATCATTATTATTATCATTATTAGTTAATTAAATGATTGACTATTATATTTTTAATTATAATAGTTATTATTATTTTAGTCATGCCCAATTGCATCGACTAACTAGGACTCCACCATTCACATGATACCACCAACACTGAGTGCATCAAGGGAAGCATCTATCTCACACTATACTACCCACCCTCCTCCCCAGCCTGCTTTCTGAATGAGGCAAAATGCAGAGCAGCCAATCAGAGCAGAGGTCATTTACATGTATCAGCCTTAAAGAGGTCAAATAAATTCTGTTTTAAGAGGTTTAAACAAGGATAAGAAAATGAAAATGAACTACAATACAATTCTTACCTGACCAAACCTAAATACCATAAACCCTGAGAAAATAAAAGAAGTACAAGAAAAGATTGCTTTCTATTTTAATCGACCACTAGAAATTTCCTGCTTCTTTTATTATTGACAAACTATTGGGTAAATGATCAGGATTTAGATTAGGATTAGAATTAGATTCAAGTTTTAGGTTAAGGCTAGGGTTACAACTAAGAGAATCTTACCATACAGTTCAGTTGCATTAGATAGATATTTACTATAAGTAAAGGGAAAGTGGCCATCTACAAAGCTTCAGTGGACCATCCAAGTAAAGTGTTAGTCTATGAAACTGGACTGAACCAACATGTTTACATGTGAACCAGACTAGACTTATCTTTTCCTCTGTGATCTTGGTTCGGTCTAGTTTCTTAAAAACGTAACTTAGCTATATGGAGTGTACACTATATGGACAAAAGTTGTGGGGCAAACCTGTTTTTCCGGGTTTGTGCAAGGTGCCTTACTTCCAGTGAAGGCCAATCTTTATGCTTCAGCAGACCAAAACATTTTGGACAACGCCATGCCTCTTTGGACACAGTTTGGGGAAGAACATTTTCTATTCCAGCATGACTGTGCCCCAGTACACAAAGCAAGATTCATAAAAACATGTGTGGATGAGTTTGGGGTGGAAGAACTTGACTGGGCTACACAGAGCCCTGGCCTCAACCCCATCCAACAACTTTGGGATGAACTGAAACAGAGATTGCGAGACAGGCCTTCTCATCCAACATGACTGCCTGACCTCATAAATGCTCTACAGAATTAATTAATGAATGGGTGGATGGGTGGATTGAGGGGGGGGACCAACTCAATATTCAAATCCATGCAATTTGAATGCAATGTCCTTTAAGTCCCTGTTGGTGTAATGGTCAGGCATCCCAATACTTGTGTCCATACAGTGTCTCTCAACCTAGCTGTCCATCACTGAAGGCTTTTGTTAAATACAGGTCTAAGTTATATTTTTTGAGATGGGAGGGTGTGCTCTTGCTAACATTAGCAAAATATTTCTTAGCCTAAACACACATAAAGCCTCAGGACAAAATATGACGAAATGCCCATCTTATGTAAAGGGGCCGGTGAGGTTATTATGACTAGCTAATATTCCAGGAGATGGGAGTGGCCCTATGAGGCACCGCTGGTCTTCTCTCATGATCGGTAGGTTGCTAATCTTGGAAAATCCTTAAAAAACATTTTTACGTGAAGGTCCAGAACTAAATCAAAATATGAGTCAGGGATGTCTGAACGATGCCTACATCTGTTTCACTCAGGAATGCTCTGGAATACCTAGAAACATACCAGTGAGAGATCTCTGTTGAAAGTAGTCCTTGATGCTCCTACACCTTCAGACTCTTCAAACTCTTCAAGCTCGTAATGAAAGCAGCACATTGGGTCATTATTGGTACAAATAGACGAAACCATGTTGAAAGAGGCTTACATCTGGATTGCTCTGGAACATCTTGATTGATACCTGTGAGAGATCTCTGTTTAAAGTAGTCTTTGATGAGCCTACACCTTGATTTCTAATCTCAGGAGAAGATCCTCAATCTCATAATGATCATAGCACAATGGGTTTTCCAGTTAAAACCTGGAATGATCCATCATACAAATAGACATCACTGTGTTGAAGAAGGCATACATCTGGATTGCTCTGGAACATATGGAACAATACCTGTGAAAGATCCCTGTTGAAAGTAGTTTTTGATGAGCCTACACCTTCACTGATTTCAGAAGAACATCTTCAGACTCATATTGATGGCATCACATTGAGTTCTCCATTGATAGTCGTTTTCAGTGAAGAACTGGGATTTTGCAACATTAGTACAAATAAACATCACCATACATTAGTCTGGACTGACGCATACTTGTTGAGGCTGGATATTCCCCTTCATAGCAGAATGTGAAACCAGTCTGCCTGTAACAGGCCACGTCAGGTGTGATGAAGACACACTATAAATAGCTGCTCACCTGTGGCACACAACTGAGTCACCAGCGTTTCCTCTGCATCAGGCCAGCTTGCCATGAAAGCTACTTCTTATGTAAAGGGGCCGGTGCGGTTGATATGACTAGCTAATATTCCCCTACATAGGAGTGGCCCTATGAGGAACCTTTGGACTCTCTGGGTCGACAGGTCAGCAAAGATGTTGTTGCGTCAGAACACACTTCTGGGCCGAATACATAGTGTAAAAGTACTAGAGCTTTTAGATCGGGCCCAAAAAACGAAACCCGATCCTACCCGAGCCGGAGCACCTTGTGTCCGAGCCCAGCCCGGCCCGACACATTAACTGTAATTATCAGCCCGAGCCCGATTTAAACCCAACAATTTTTTAATACGTAGGGTTAGGGTTATAACACACGTTCTCAACTGAGGGTGTGTTCATAAACTGACACTCCGAGCGCTCCGAGCACACTGTGGTCCTCCCAAATAGGCTAATTAGATAATGATTAAGAAAAACAAATGCTTGATCACGGCCCAGTCCAGCCCGGCCCGAGGATAGTGGCAGGAAATATCAACCTGGGCCGGGGTCGGGTTCGGGCAGAGAATCGAAACTCTATGAAGTACTGTGCAATGTCTTGGGCACCCAAGCAAACTGTTTACAGCCATTTTCTCAGCATGTTTTTATACTAGCAAAGTTAACATTAGAATAAAAGCAAACAAACAAAAAGGCAGTAAAAAGTATCAAGATTTGCTTGTATTTTGTGAGCTTGTAAGGAGAACACAGGTTCGGTTCCTGATTCCTCCTCGGTTCCTCCAGCCGTTGTTTGGTTTTGTGAAACTCCATCAGCAGCTCCTGATGTAATTTAATGAAGGACTGATTGAGTCAAACCAGGTTTCTGATGGAAACTACAGTAATACTGGACTTCCAATAGGAACACACTGATATACTGAACATAAAATCACTATTTACTGTATAATGTTTTTTGTATTTACTCATTTTAGCATATTTAGTGATATGAATGTTAAAAAAACACTCACTGAACAGTTTGTAAATCTTATTTTCGCAGGTGCCTAAGACTTTGCACAGTGTGTCAGCAGAATGTGTATGGTCTGATTTCCAGGATTTCACAACACCGAGAAGACACACCCAGCTAAGGCCGAGTTTCCTCTTGAAGCTCAAATGCCTCAGTGCCATGTGTGGGATATTTTGCAGTGGACATCATTCATTTGTTATTCATTCCTTCCAGATTTTTCCCTCTTGTTTCTCCAATCAGAGACGATTTGGGAAGGTTTGGGTAGCTTCTCAACACCAACTATGTTTTTCATAAATGCTCTAAACCAACATGTATTTCAGCCTATTAAAGGTGCAGCTTGAGGAAAACTCAAATTGTACAACTTTTCACTGAGCCTAGATGTATAGTACCATGCAAAAGTCTTTCATTTAAAACCTGTTTGGCTGAGCAGTATATGCTTAGAATGCAGTAGGAATTTTTACGTCTATGTATTTGCTTAATCATTCCCAGACCTCTCCTCATGGAAACCCAGTTTTACACTGTAGTTCTCATCAAATACCTGGTTCAGCTCAATTGATACTTCATTAAATGAAATCAGATGGAGTTTCACAAATCCATGCAAAGGCTGGAGGCATTGAGGAGAAATCTGGAATCACATCTGTGTTCTCCTAACCAGCTCACTTTTTCCTTTTTCCTTTTACAAACAAAAAAAAAATATTGATATTATTTAATGCTTTCTCTCTCTTCACTTAATTAACTTCACAGTGTAGCCGCACGTTGCAGGCAGCCTTTTTACACAACAGGGTCTGTTTTCACAAACCGAGCAGAAGGGCTGATCTTAAATCAGGTTTAGTGATGAGGTGACTTGTGACTTTGTTTGTTAGCAGGGTAAGCTCCAGGGATGAACAAGTGTGAGATACGTTTGGAGTACATTGTTTCATTTCAGGCTGTGGTCCCATGTATGGAATTTGGTGTTAATAAAGTGCTCTTAGAGAATGTCCATAGGTGTCGATTGGTAGTGAATTCTACTCTTCATTCTTCTGTTCTGGGCTAAACAGAGTCAGCGCTTGATCTCACATATTAATTATTATGTCTGGGTGCCCTGGGGGTAAAATTCTGCCTGATAAATTTCCGAAAGATTTCCCCCTGTTAAGCAATAATGTGATGATATGATGTGTTCAGAAAGGCCAACACTAACCCACAGGCACGTACTTTGAAAAATTCTTGAGCCACCTCAAAGCACATCTAACTTAATGAAGCAGAGAGGAATCAGGTGCAGATGATTCCAGATGATCAGGTGGTGATCAGTATACTGGTGGTGCTGAATGCTGAGTGGTTGAAACTCCTTTATCTTTAAGGAGTATAAGCTCATTGTATCTTTAGGCAGGATGTAGCACTAAAACATTTGTTCCCATTTTGTTGATTTAATCTACTCAATATGCCAAACATAAAACAGTTCGACCGCCATAAAATAGTATTTTTGGAACAACAAAGTGATTCAAAGGAAAATATAAAGAAATGAAGCATGGCTCAAGGCTTTCGCACTATACTGTATTTCTGGCTGCTTTTGGTTTGCAGATGCATTGAGATGATCTTACAACAAGAACTGATGTGCCATTGCAGACAGATCATTTCACTTGGTTGAATGACGTCTTATAAATATATACTTATATACTTATATTACTTAATATAAGTGCCTTAAAAAGTTAAGGTATAGACTGAGTAAATTGATATTCTTACAAACTTATTAGAAATGTAATTTGCCAATATTTTCAGAAAAAAATATTTTGAGTTTTTTTTTAACTGAACATACTGGTTTCCTTTAACACTGTAGAACATTTTAATAATGAATGGACCAATAGAAAAGAGAGTGACTGGAAAATATCTGATTATAATACACTGAGAGTTCAGAATGTTCTGCTGTAAATTGACTCTTTTGTAGATAAGAAGTTTTGATCATCACTATTTCATATTATCTTGCCTATATTTATGAGGTTTCTATCATTATTTGTATATATATATATATATATATATATATATATATATATATATATTCAAGCCATGTTACTCAGGTAAAATGTGAGTAGGAGCGTCCACCGCTGTTGACAGGTAGAAATCCAGCTAATCAACTCCAGGCCTCGGCGAAGCCCCCATTGATCGGTGCCTATCCACACCAGTGAAGTGTCTTTTGTTGTCATTGATCCGTTTCCCAGCACACACAACCACCCACACACAGCAGGTCTGGGGCAGTTACACTGCAGTTGTGGATTGGCCACTCAGCAAGCATAAAAGGCTCCCATTCAGAATACCTTTGAATTGTGTTGATTAGAGGGGGGTATATTACACCTCCAATACATTCCACTGGTGTGTGTTTTAACAACTGTGAAAGTCCAGCAAATCAACTAAGACTTGAGGTGAATCAGCGGTGTTGCAGTGTCATTTAAATCACACCTAATTGTTGTTTTAGCAAAGCGGAGGCCTAAGTGGATTAGCATTAGCAGTTCAAAGTGGGCCTCGCCCGACTATAGCTTCTTTTTCATGTGTGTCGTGGAAGACAACTTCTACAGAAGAGCTGAATAAAGTGGTAACGTCCCACACATGTCCGCACACATCATCAGTGCGATGGAAATTGTGGTGGAACCGAAGCATGCCTTTACATGCTCAGCTACCAAACACAAATCCACACAGTGCAGCATTTACATAACCCGTTTGGAGCATACGTGTATGTGTGTGTACAGCCCTGATCATTGAGTAATACTCGATTCCAGCTCGGACCGCCAGCCAGGAATCAATAATAACAGAGCGGGCCGGGCTGGCTTTGATGTAACCCGTCCAGGGCGTGTGAACAGGGGTTAAACCCAACCGGGCCGCCCGCAAACCAAACTGTTGCCTTTACCTGATTAATGAACTGTAACTGTGCACCAAGTATGGATTTTCTGCTCCACATTTAATTAGTCTCTCAGCTCTCAGCGCTCACAGGACGGCCTGAAGGCTATAGGAGGTGGGGGTATCAGGCAAGGCTTCCACAAATGTTCTCATGTCAAGAACAGAACCCCTTAAGAACAGCAAAGCTCAAATGTAAAAACAAGAATCTACTGGGGATCTACTGGGTTTAGCTCCAGCCCTGTTCTTACACCTCATTCATGGACTTCACAAGGTCAAGTGAACACCTTAGGTACTGAAGAGCTCCAGGTGTAACACTGAGCAAGCCTGGCTTTATGTCCAGAGAGAGAGAGAGAGATGTTGCTATAATGGCACCCACAAGCTAATCAGGCTAATTGGGCAAATTGTGGCTAATGTGGCTTGGCTAGCACAATAAGACGCCTACAAAGTAACAGTCAGACCATGTTCAGTTCTACTTGCATCATTAATCCAGATGTTTTCTCAAGGTCTCCTAAGCCCACAGTGTTCAGTTCCACAGAATCAAACACAAAATTGTCAAGGCGGGAAGAATTTGACCTCATGTCTAAAAATTGTCTAAGATGTCACAAAAAAAAGGCTCAAAATTTTAACCTAGGATCTCAAATAATGACATTTGCAAAAATATTGGACATAGGATCGTATAAAAAACAACTTTTGTTCTCAAAATGTTGACCTAGGATCTCAAAAAATGCCTTTTGTAAAAATTTGACATTAAAAAATGATATTAATGAGAATGACATTTTTTCAAAGAAAAGTACTTTTTGAGATACTAAGTCAGTATTTCAAGACAATTATTTCAAGACAGTTATTACAAGATACGGACCCAACTTGTTGAGGAAATTAGTAATTTTGGAAAAAGTAAGGCAGTAATTTAAAGAAATAAGTTGAGACAGAAACTGACATGCTTTTATTCTTTAACTAGATTTGAGAGTGGGAGGAAACTGGTTAGGAGAAAAAGAAAAGAAACAGTGAGAAAAATGTCAGACCAGATTGTTATGATTCTACTCTATTTATCTTTCTCCTTCTGTCTGTTCCTGTGGAATCCATTACAAAACCGCCCCACCATCGCCCATTAGCCCTGACACGCCATAGGGGCGCGATAAGAATATGCACATGAGGCTGATTCTCTACATAAATCATTTAGAATGGCTCTTAATCCCCGCTTTGGGCTGTTTAACACATCACTGATAGGCCTATAGTTAATTAATCCTAAACTAATCCTATTCCCTCACTACACTGCCGCCAGAAGGACTACCACATTGATTTAGCTGGTCAAGAGCATAAAGCATCAAAGAAACTCTACATTTGTATGTTACACCTAAAAAAAGAATGCCTTTTTTATGTATTTCTTTTCTGAAAAAACACCAAACGCCACTTAATCACAGTTGATTGCAAATGCTATCCCTCCACCTATTGGTGAAGCAGAGAAATGCACTGGGACGCAAGGGCAAGATCATACTTCATCATTCTTTTAAAGAGGAGATATCAAGCTACATCCATCACACCGACTGGTAAAATGAAAAGCCATAAAGAAAAGATGCTTTTCTTTATGGCCATCCACTTTCTTTGTAATGGAATTTGGGATGTCATGTAATCACACATTGTGATGTGAAGATGTCCAATGACACATTTATATTTTTGAAAAGTGCTCTGGTGAGCTGCTAATACACAGCAATGCATACGTATTTGATTAATTATTGAATTGATTATTAATGATAATACTTTAATAGGTCCTAATAGAGTGTAAAATAGAGGAAACTGCAAAACAGTGTGCCATGGATGGGGTCCCACACTGCAAAAACTCCTGATCTAAGCAAGACTTGCAATCTTTTAGCCTAAAAAGTCTTCTTTATCTTATTTTGAGAATAATATACTACTTGAAATAGGAAAAAATATCTTAAAACAAACAAAATAATCTTACAAATCTGCTCTTATATAGTATATTATTCTCAAAGCAAGATCAAGAAGACATTTTAGGCTAGAAATAAGATTCCAAGTCTTGGTTAGATCAGGAGTTTTGCAGTGCAGGACTGGCACTCAAGGCAACCAGTTTATGCAGAACATTTCACTGAAGGGCAAATTACATAAGCCTCATACGACCATTTCCATAAACCTACAGATGCCTTTATAGAGGCTTCTTCCAACAAGTGTCAGCTGCCATAAACCTCTCTAAAACTTCAGTTTGGTCTTGAAAAGCTTGTTTAGGTGATTCATAGGCCTCAGTAAACTATAACTCAATATTTCATTGAATAATGGACATGAATGCATGAATAATGGATGATGGTTGAATAATTGTTTTAGGAAAAGAGCACAGTAATTGCTTATGTGAAATCTTTCCAAAGTCACTTGTAATGTATGTCAAATAAATAATCCATTTAGGGCCAGCCCACAGCTTATCATGCCTGATTAGCCCATAATGTGCGTCTCAGCCGGCCCAGAATTAATAAATCAAACGGCTCGTTATTCATCGTTCAAACCAATAATTCATTATTCATAGTACATCTCATTTTGTGTTATCTGGAGTTCACCAGAAGAGGGTAGCATCACTAAGAGTAATTTTTCTTGCTTAGCATCGCTAAACCTTAGACTGGATTGACTTTGCGAAGGCAGAATTGTGTGACTTGGCCTGAGAAAGACTCATATCATGTCATTGTGATGACTTACAGTCATCTATGATCAAAAAGGGCAAATATGCAAACAAAATTCAGGCTCCTACATGACCGCTACTCTTTTTAGGTATAGTAGTTCTCCATTGTCCTTTTTTCATTTATAACTATGTCATACGGCACCAGAGACCACATAAGAAAGCCAATTTAAGATGGCCTAAACCCAAGTGTTTACAGGCAGCTGCTGGGGTACAGGTGTCCGCTAAATGCTAGCTACATTAGCCTTGTAGCACCAGTGTGGCAGTGTTTTTTTATGTAAATTATTTAAAGTTTTTTTTAAGTATCTTTCTGCTAGCATATTGTACATTAGAATACATGCAAATAATCATATTATAAGATATCAAGATTTCTTTTGTTTGTTAAAATAAGTAAGTTCAGTTCCAGATTCCTCCTCGGTTCCTCCAGCCGTTGTCTGGATTTGTGAAATTCCATCTGCAGCTCCTGACTTTATTTAGTGAAGAACTGATTGATTTAAACCCGGGTTTCTGGTGGAGACTACAAATAATACTGGACTCCTACAAGGAACACACTGATATACTGAACGCAAAATCACTATTTACTGCGTAGGATTTTTGTATTTATTCTTTCTAGTTCTATGTAGTATATTTAGTAATACTGATGTTTTAAAAAAAAAAAGACTCACTGCTCATCTAAACAGTTTTTAACATTATTTTTACGGTACCAAATGTCCATTTATTTCTGGCAATCTCATTCCATCACCGCCAAGTATCACTGTTTCCTTGTTCGCTGCAACTGAGCTAAGCCTAATGATGTCATCTATTATCATCCTAAGTGAATTAGCTATTGAATGCATTCCAACCTCCACATTTGGCGGGAGATCTTGGAAAAAAAGGCCAGAATGATGAAAGCGAAGGGGGGAAACAGCTGAAAGCTGTGCTGGCCATGAGCTTCAGTCAGTGGCGTCGTTCCAACCGGACCAGGACAAGAAGAGCGGTATTGTTCTTCACCTCACAGCTAGAGTACTGTAGGGGGTCTCTGACCAATGGTCAAACAGCCGGATGGAGCAGAGAGAAAGCCGGACACAGGCTCTTTCACCCGGCCCACAATAACGGCCTTTCACGCCGGCTCTTTCGCACGCATTAATACTACAGAGCAGCTGATAGAGGGAGGGGTCAAAGCTCACGCCGATTAGGCCTATCGCGCTGAGAGAGCACGGACGGGACTCTGTTCCGAGAGACAAGGCGAGTGGGCAGCTGAGCTGTCCAGATGTGCAGCTGGAGAGAGAGGAAGACGCTGTGTGGACAATAAAAAAAAAAAAACGTAATGCAGAATACGCTAATGCACTTTTGTCCATTTTTCATACATTGCAGTATGTTATACGCTGCCAAAAACTACATAAAAAGTGTGGGACGATTTCAAGACAGCTGGTGGGACACAGACATCCAATACTATCCAATGCTAGCTACGTTAACCTTGTAGCACCCATGTGTTTTTTTGTTTGTTTTTTTTTTGATAGAGGAAGAGCTGAGCTGAGCTGTCCAGATGTGCAGCTGGAGAGAGAGAGGAAGAAGCTGTGTAGGGGGAAAAAATCACTTAATGCAGAACCATTAGCCAAGAGAGACATCAGCTGTATTGCTGTAAATGAGGTTTAAGTGCAGTCCGCTTCCCCCCCCACTATACATTAGGGTTCCGACTATAACCTGCTGCAAATTTTACTCAAAAGCCATCACACAACACTTCCAGTTTCTCAGTTTCATGCACTTAAGTACAATTTTAATGGTCTGAGAGCACTTTCAAACAGGAACACGTCTTCCTCAGTACTGTTTCAGGCCTCGGCATTCAGTTCCTAGTTTCTTTTTTTAGTTTAATTTAGTTTTGTTCAGGAAAATGAACTGCTTTATTGTTGTTCAGTTCCAATCCCAAACCCTCTCATTTCTCAAACACACACACACACACACTATATACACACTATATAAACTGTCGAAATTGTATTACAAATGCAAGTGAATGGTTTTTAATATATAATCTGTAATAACATATTTTTTTTTAAACATATTATTATCTGAAACTATTAGTGTTCTCAGATCGGTCTTAAGTGCCCTGATGTATTGGATCAGTAAAAAAAGAAAGTATCACTTCAACAGGATAGCGATCGTAAACATTCTTCAAAATTATATCCACTGCAAAGAAAAGCAACAAGTTTGGAGAATAATGTCTTGGTCTTCCCAGTTTCAAAATCTTTCTCCAGTTGAGCTGCAGGAATAAGCTGGAATGCCAATTTCCAAAAGAGAGTCCAGCAAATGAGACAGAATTGTTTGGTACTTGAAAAAGTGCTGGGAGGGTTTGGATACAGGTTATTTCCAAAAAAGTGCTGAAAAGAATGTGTGATAAAGGCAAAGAAGGGTTATTTTGAAAACTCATACATAAGCTTTCACTTCTGTTAAATTACACTTACAGTGTGTATTGTTACATTACATTTCAAAACCAGTTAGTTGCATTTGTTTGAAGTCTTTCTAATGTTCTCTTTTAATACATTTTGGAGGAGCAGTGTATCATTTATTTATTTTTAAATCTGAGAATCTAGTGTCTACACACGTGCACATAATGACGCAGCACACAAGATATTTAGATACATAAAATCATTAAGTGTCTGAGCTGCTTATCTTTAACTCGGGTCATGGGGGGTTCTGGAGGCTGTCCCAGCAGTCAGAGGGTGAAAGGTGGAGAAACACCCAGGACAGGTCAAAAGTCCATCACAGAGAAGACTTTTGCATCTTCAGTCCCCCTGAGGTGCATGTATTTGGACTATGGGAGGAAACCATAATACCTGCTGGAAACCCATGCATAGCTCATGCTATTCACACCCTGAATGATATCCTCAGTTCTCATGGTTTACATTTATTTCAGGACCTTTTCCCCTCAGTACATTCTATTTTTAGTGCTTTAGGTATATGTTGTTCCCTGGGACAGCCAGACGTCCATCCCCTGTGTAAGTATCCAGTATCCACCACAGCACGCAGTGTGAACAGCGCAAAATTCTTCCGCTGTGTTTAACCCATTCACCAAGTGAAGCAGCGGGCAGTTAGGATCACAGCCCCCGGGGAGCAGTGTGTGGGGACATTACCTTGCTCAACGTTTCCTCAGTGGTGCCACTAGCAGTCCTGGGATTCAAACCCACAACATTCTGATCGCAGGGGCAACTCCCTAACCACTACGCCAGGAACAGCTACAGAAGTGCACATCAACAAGGGGTTTGGATTCTTACTTTTTTCATTTTTTGTAAAGTAAATAAACAAAATAAATAAAAGAAAGCACCCTTGGTCCCGCCCATTTAAAATCAGGTGCCACCTCATTTAAAACCAGCCCCCCCTTAATATGTCACACATTCTTTCATTTTCTGAGCCACTTATCCTAATCAGGGTCCCAGAGATCACCGAACCCTTCCCACGACAAGAAACAAATACGACAAGAAATTTAATAAAAACTACTTTTACTTCAGTTATTTTTTCACCACATAATGACTTTTAAGTTTCTGTTATCTTAGTTGTCGCTATTTCCCTCAGACTACTGTTCTCTAACTGCTTACTAATACAGAAGCATGGAAGCTTTGTGTTTTATGACACTCACTCACAGTTTGAAAAGATGATGATGATGATGATGATGGTGATGATGATGATGGTGATGATGATGATGATAGTGGTTATGGTCTCTCTGCCACTCCCATGGCTGGATTTCTGAAAGCTCCAGCTGTGACCCCGGGTCACTGAGGGAGCAGAGGAAGTTCAGAAAGCCACAGCATCCCTGAAAACAACCATCAGCATTTTAGTCCAAGCATCAAGATCGCTGTGGTTGCACATTATGGACGTTTTGCCTCGTTTTGCCAGCGGAGGCAAATGACTGTGTTCTTGGTTCATGAATGTAGGAGCCAGCAAATGAAGCAATAGAAGAAGGTTAGAAGCCCAAAAAGCCAGGCAGATGCAGGTCACGATCAAATATCTGGTCAATTGCCGCTTTATAAAGTTCCATAGACTTCAGTAGAACACCTTCTAATGTTCCCAGAGAAATCCCACATCTCTCTCACAGAAATCAGACACAAAATAGAAAAAAGTAATTGATTTATTTAAAATCTATTTAGCTGGGTAGTATATGCTTTTAAAAGCTAATATTAAAATACATAACAAATAATATTAAGGCGGCAAATAGTGATTTTTTTTGTCTGTACGCTTGCTTAACCATTCCCAGACCTATCCAGTATTCCACTGTAGTTCTGATCAAATACCTCGAATCATAGTTTCAGTTCAATCAGTCCTTCATTAAACTAAATCAGGAGCTGCTGATGGAGTTTCACAAATCCGTGTAAAGGCTGGAGACATCGAGGAGAAATCTGTTCTCCTTACCAGCTCACAAAGCTACAATTACTTTTTACAAACAAAACACATCTTTATAATTTGTAATGCTTTCTTGTTTCTTTTTTTTTCAAATGTTATCTTATGTAATTGCTGGCAGAAAGTCCCTCACTGCTCAGATAAACAGTTTAAACAGGAGCCTAAGAGTTTTGCACAATACTGTATTTCTCCAAATCTACCCAGGACTTGTGTGAGTCTAAACCTAAATTACAGCTCATACTAACCTGGCTAAAGTACAGCCTCCACATGCTGGGGTTATTTTAAAGACCCCTGACTAAGACCCCTGAAGTAAACAATGAGAGGAGCCCATTAAAGCAGCTCAAAATTAGATTAATCAGAAATGTACAAGATATGCAAATAAAACATATTTCAGTTTTATCAAGATAATATTTGCTGTTTTATTTTGTTTTTATTTTCTAGTGACCAGACCGTGACAAGCCCCTGCGTCTCTCCCTGAGCGTTTGCATTCATGCCACTTCCGGTTGTATTCCTCATAAACAGCCAATGAGGAAAAGTTTATATATAAACATACATAATCATATATATATATTTTTTTTTTACCATTTATTTCATGAACTGCAAATAAATATGAAATATCAGACATATTAAATATGTTAAATATTGGTAAGTTGTTGACTGACCAACAATAAATAAAAATATGTCATTTATTTGTCATTTCCTTTATAAGATGAAAGAATCTGTAACCGTGCAGGTCTGACATCCTATTAACTGGTTGTGTGGTGAGTCAGAGTCAAATTCTAGACTGTCCTTTAACTTTAAATGCACTAGTTTTATGTCATTGGTTTAATAGCTCGCTAATATCTGACACTTGTTTGGTCATCCCCATTATAATTATACTCATAATTATATTAGGTGACTTTTTAGGGATCAGAAAGACACCCCTTTTAAAAAAAAAGACATGTTCCGGCTAATAAAGGAACTCTAATGGCGAACATATCGTACATTTATTCTTTAGCAAAGTATACTGAGTGTATTTTTAGTCAATGTTAAGTGAGTAACATGCAAATGTAGAAAATATCAGTGAGTGCAAAAACTTTTGACTGGAGGTGCATATATATATATATATACTGCTGGAGCCTTTCCCAGTGGTCACAGGACAGGTCTTTAAAGGAGAATTTATAAATATTCCTGTAAAGCCATTCAGATTGAATGAAGTGCCGGCTGGGTTAAATGAGGTTGGGCCTGGCTGCTGCCATTTCTGAGAACTTCCACAAGGGCTTTTTGGACAACTAGGTCTCTTGGGTCTTTAAATTCTACACTCTCTCTCTCTCTCTCTCTCTCTCTCTCTCACACACACACACACACACACACACACCTCAATGCAGCGGCTGTGACAGGCAGGCAGACAGTGTGGAGTTAGAGGAAGGAGACTGTGAGAGAGAGAGAAGACTGTGAGTCACATTAATAGGCTACTGCAGGTAAAGAGCAGGTGATCACCTTGTTTGCCCTTCAGGCCTACTTTTGTGTGTATTTGTGTGAGTGAAAAGAAAGGAAGAGGGACTGAAATAGGAAGAGGAAAGTGGTGAATGTATTTCTGCGTTGCGTGCAATAGAAATATTATCCGTGGCTCAGCTTGCACCAGCAGACAGTCCGCACCCTTCCGCCCGTCCACTGGCCGGATGAGCCCGATCCACGGCGGAGGGACTCGTACACTCTGTACGTTGCACAAGCACAGCTTTACATCTTGGATCTCCACCACGGAGCCGGCAGCTGTCTGAACGCCAGCCAGGGTTATTCTCAGAGCATCACAGGCCTAAATTTCATCAGGGATTTCACTGCCGGTATCAGTTTGCCCTGCTGCTTCCCTCTCGACTGTTTTAACACAGTGGTCAGCCACTACATGCTCAAGTAAACGTGACAAAAACTGGTTAAAAAATTAAACCATTTTTAATTAAAAGGCATTTCAGAGGCATTTCATCAGCTCACATTCGATGGAACGAGGCCGAAGCATTAGTATTTGCTGGAGTTAAGCTGGTGCCTTGCAGTGCCTAAATAAAGTGCCAGCAGTGTTAAATTAAGGATGCACACCATGAAATTAGCCCTAGGTGTTGTTTAGCAGTGTTGTATTTTATTCGGTATTTGACATTTTATTTTAGACCAGAGGTCATCAGTTCGGGTCCAGGGTCCAGCACAGTTTAGTGATTTCTCTGCTCAGCAGTTTAGTTTACAAGTGCGTCTCAGTCTACCGGACCACAGACAGCCAGCTGAAACACAGATACACCGGCATCTATCGCAAGTCTCCAAGGTCCATGTGATTGCTTGCTTTGCTGCTCACAACACTCTCTTCTTTGTTTCACTAGAAATAAATGATCTTTTTATTTGGAGATTATTAATGTCTGACTTCTGTCATGTCCCCTAGCGGCCAACAGGGGTCGCTGTATTTTGTTTTTGGTTTTGCACTTTTGGAAGGGGATTCGTGTTGTGATTATTTACACGTGTTTTCGGTTAGTTAAGTGATTGTGTTTGTTCATTGGTTCCTTTGGGTTTTGTGTTTATGTATTTAAGGGGGTTTGGGTTTTCTGTTCTTTGTGGGTTCACCGTTGCGTTGCTGTTCGTCTTGGCTGGGTGTTTGTTTTGGAAGACTTAGAAAGTCATATCAGCTCTCGAGCCGCTTTTCGTTTAAATAAAAGTAATTCATGAAAATCTTGAGGACTCCTGCTACATGGCAGCCAGGGCAACCGTGACAACTTACTGAAACCCACCTTCAGGAGTTAAAGAGTTGCTCTTCTCATCAGCTTTTCACTTTTCTTCTCTTCAGCAACCTTATGTGTAACAGTGGGAACTTGTTTACTCTCATAAAATAAACTTCTGCACATAAACTTCTGTTAGTCCAAGAGCATTTTTGTTGAATATTTGACTGCATAAATATGGTGCTTAATATGGTAAGTCATTCCATTACGTTAGTTCAATATAAAATATGTCAGTATATATTTTATGCTGTATAAAATATTTAAACCATGTCAGGCTGCGGTTGGGTAAAAAAAAAAAAAACTAAAAGGGAAAGGGAAACTTTTTTATAATAAACTTTTTCATAAACCTGCCCCATTAGATTAGAAAGTATCCCCAGAATCTCCAAGTCATTATTTTGTTTGTGCAGACAATTTTTCTTCTTCATTTTCACAAAGGCCCTTTTTGGTTTTGGGTCTGTAGTCCACTGGTCTTAGTGAACTAATTATTCCGTTCGAGAAATAATGAAACAAGAGACTCAGGACGTCCTTAAAGCTGAAATAAATAAGCCAGTAAAAAAGAAACAGAAAAAGAAAGAAAGAAAGTATTAGTAAGCATGACGAAACGTCCTGAACTCCTAAACCCTGGCCCCTGAAACTCGCTTACCCAGGGTTTCTTTAAGGCTCTTTTGGGAAGGTCTTAAATAAAGATGTTGGGACATTGCTGTGAGAATGTGATTGCAGCCATTAACACGACTCCAGCTCATCACTAAGATATGGAGCTCCATTACTCCAGAGAACGTGGCTCCACTACTCCAATGTTGGGGTTTTACACCATTCAGCATAGTGGCCTTATGAAGTTCTGGACATGGCTTGAGCAGGTTGAGAAGTTTAGAAGACACATTTAGGACTTACAGTGCTTGTTAGCCTCATTAGCCTTGTAGCTCCAGTTCTACAGTAGGGAAGCTTGTCTTGGCTGATCAACTGTATTTCAGAGAAGGGTTTAACCTGGTTGGTGGTTGCTTAGTGGAGCAGGAGAGGGGGGTTTGATTCCTACCCAGGGCGACACACCACACTACACCAATAAGAATCCTTGGGCACAGCTCCTAACAACACATTCTCTTACATCTGTGCTATGCAACAACTGCAAGTCACTTTGGCTGAAAGCTTCTGCCAAATGATATAAATGAAAACTGCGTTGGGTCTATTTTTGGCCGAACTGTTTAAAGGGTCTGAAAGTTCTGAAAGTCTTTAAAGGGTCTGAAAGTTTTAGCCTCGCTTCAGGCTGAGTGAACGACCTTGCGGGCTGCTGCTTGGCAGGTGACAGCCTGAGATTCACTGTGTGTTTGTGTGTGTGTGTGTGTGTGTGTGTGTGTGAGTGTGAGTGTGTGAAACAAATGGCTGCTGGCTGTGGGTCCATGTGCCTAGACAGCAGAACAGTCTGCAATCACAGCGGTGCACTCTTAATAGATTACCAAGAAATAGAAACGAGGGCCGATGTAAGATCAGTCTTTGGCCCGATTTTATATACAGTAATCCCTCGGTTTTACGTGGATCAGGACTCGCAGGTTCTGTCACATGCAGATTTTTTCTGAGAACCGAACTCTCCACAATATATGGAAATCTCCACAATAACCCGGAAACTGCAAATATTCTCGCAATTTTTTTTTGCTTTTTCGTAGCAATATAATTTTTTATGCATTTAGTTCTAAATGATTAAAAATATATAATTTACTAATAACATAATATAAATATAAATCCAAATCCAAATATAAATGCAGCTAAATTTCCAGTTATTGGCTGCTGCCTTCCTGTTCTCCTGTTTTCGTTTCATTCTTCTAAAAGTCCTATGCCGCCCACATGGACGGCCGTTCTGGACTTTTCCAGAAGAGAGAGAGAGAGAGTAAGAGAGAGGGAGAGACAGAGAGAGAGACAGGGAGAGAGAGAGAGAGAGAGAGAGAGAGAGAGTAAGAGAGAGGGAGAGACAGAGAGAGAGGGAGAGACAGAGAGAGAGACAGGGAGAGAGAGAGAGAGA
>JBBPCY010000019.1:16312269-16327177 GCA_037974405.1 Brachyalestes nurse
GCGCCTGTGCGCTCGCTCAGACATACTCTCTCTCTCTCGCTCTCACACACACACACACACACACACACACACACACACACACACACATTCTCTCACCCACACTCTCCCTCTCTCACTCACTCCCTCACTCACATTCTCTCTCTCTCTCTCTCTCTCTCTCTCTCTCTTTATTACCCCTCTTTTCTTTGTTGTTATGTTTTCTGTGATATGCAGTACAGGGAGTTCTCAGTATTGATTGACAGTGTCGTCCATTAGATGCCAGAAAAGGCATGTGATTTATGAGAGGGAAGGAAAAAGCTGTAATCACGAAGCACCAAGTGAAGCTCTCTCCACTCGCCTGCTTATCTGTGTTTAGCTTACTCAGGTGTTTTTACCGCTGCAGAGATGATCATATATTAATCATGTCTTAATCAATATTACGATTTTGGGACCTGGTAGAAAGCTGCAGGTTATGACTTCCGTTAAGCAGAGTGAACAAAGTCAAGTGTTCCTGACTGCACTGAGGCACAGAAGAGCCCAACTAAGATAATATTGTGGCTTAAAGAGGTGTTCAAATCTGATTTATTATACAATTTACACAATAAAGCCACAGAAATTTGCCAGCCATGAACAGTGCTAAGAGGGAGCCTACTCAAGTGTGGACAGTACAGTAGCGCTGAGGGAGGTCCGGATTACAGCAGAATCAGTAAAATAAGGAGTAAAAGCGTAAAAATTATTGACTGATTGACGAGAGATAAATGTTTCATTGTGTAAGAGAGCATAGGTCTCAGGATTGAACCTTGAGGAACACCATTTTTAACCAAACTTATAGATGACTTTTGTGTAATTGAAATAAAGTGCTTTCTGTCCTTAAGATATGAAATAAATTGGGTCTGCGCATATTTACGTAATTACACATTTGTTTGATTTTTACTTAAATATGGCATTTTTTGGCATTTTTTAGTGCACATAAAATATCTGCTGTAATTTGTATAGCTGTATTTTTTTTATAGTTTCTATAGCTTTCTTATTTTCATTCATTCAAATGTATTGAATGTAGCAAATAGTCTGATGTGAAATGTCATCCAGAACAACAGCTTGTATATGAACACATTTTCTGTAAAAGAGAAAGAACGTGCCTGAATATCTTGAATCAGTTCTGACTCTTGTTGTGTGTGTGTGTGTGTCTTTTTCAGGTATATGAAGTACCTGTACCCATATGAATGTGCTCGGAAAGGCCTGAGTTCACCCAACGAACTGCAAGCTGCCATCGACAGTAACCGGCGCGAGGGCCGCCGGCCCAGCTACAGCAGCAGTGGTCTGTTCCGCTTTAGCCCCTCTCCCAGCGCCGCATCACACATCCTGTCACCTCCCAAGATGCACTTGGGTGCGCTGGGCGCCGGGCCGGGAGCCGCAGGGGCGCTGAACGGTCTGCAGGGCTCACCAGGACCCTCGATCAAGAAGGGGCTCGGTGAGTGGAACCCAGAATTAACACACATTTAATTAAATAGGACAATGGTCTAAACTCTATTACTAATCGGCGTTCTTTTATTTACAAATGTGCATTTAAATGTTACAGTATTTAGTTTCTTTAATCAATATCATTCCATATCTGTAGTACTGAAGTTTAAGAAGTAAAATGTAAAGTAATTATCTTTTTGCAGTATTTTTCTTGCTACATTATATGTTCGGATTTATAACAGTTTTCTACCGA
The DNA here is from genome assembly GCA_037974405.1 of Brachyalestes nurse. Classification (NCBI taxonomy): domain Eukaryota; kingdom Metazoa; phylum Chordata; class Actinopteri; order Characiformes; family Alestidae; genus Brachyalestes; species Brachyalestes nurse. Next base: position 16,313,963 of record JBBPCY010000019.1, read on the forward strand.
TTAGTTAAAACCTGTGAAGTACTCGAACCGCTCTCATTTTAGAGTATTTTAGCCATTTATTTGACACCAAATAGGTTTTATATTATTGATAATTGTTTAATGGTAAAATATGCTGCCAGCTTGTACTGGATCATTTTCAGACATTTTCAGACTAGTTTTTTGACACTGACTTTGATTTAGGACATGATTGCATCATTTCCTTTAAAAAAAATCTATCTATTAATTAGATGACATGAATGATCATACAATGACGCTTCCAGATTCCTTAGTCAAATTGTACACATTTGTTACGATTTTGTTAGTTCTGCATATTTCAGTTCACATAAAATATCAAATGTTGGCACAGACATTGTTTTTATATTTGTTTTTGTTTATTGAATTTAGTAAATAAGTTTGATGTGATATAGCATGAAGAAACAGCAGCCTGTTCACGTCCAAAATCACACCAAACTTTCTTGATATGAAGCTGGTTTGTGATGTGCTTATACTATATACTGTTATTTTTGACACTGAAGATTAAGGCTGCAATTGTGTCAGCAAATTATTAATTAAAATAAGAGTGATTTGCACAGTGACACTCTCAGATTCCTTGGTACTCAGTCAACCATATTTGTGTATTTATTTGTTTATTTATTTGGATGGAACAAATACAGTGGTCTGAGATTAGACAGCATTTCTGTCGGACTCTTGCGCTGCTGCAGTTCAGTATGTTGGAGAACAGCGCCCCCTTTTGCACGTTTTGGAAATTACAGATTTGTCTGCACCTTTAGGCACCTGGCATGGCTCATATAATTATAATTGATTGTTCAATGACATAATACTTGTAATACAAGTAATATACAAAACTGTGAAAAATTGTGAAAGCATTGCACTAGGCTAGTGCTCAGCCAGCCAGTGTTGCGCATCATTATGTATAACCGTCTGGAGTCAAATCTGTGGTTTACTGCAAATTTCAGTGCATTCACACAATCCTTGTAACAGCCAAGTCCCACGTCTGCAGCCTGGGAGCAACGAAAGACGATTATTACTCAGTTATGAAGAGAATAATGTCGGCAGACTCTTTTATTAAACACTACATTCAGAAGGAAGGAATACATGTTCTCTCCCTGTCTCTCAGAAGAGGCCTCCCCTTCCCTGCTGGCAGCGCGGGCGCCCTCCATGGCGCTGGCTCTGGGGCCGCAGCAGGTGGCCGGTTTGGCCCGGGCAGCCACCCTGGAGCAGCTACGGGAGAAGCTGGAGACGGCTGTGGTGGCCGAGGGTCCCGAAAGGAAGATGGCCCGTCTGGCTGAGGAGCAGCAGCGGCTGATGCAGCAGGCCTTCCAACACAACCTGCTGGCCATGGCCTCACACATGCCCATGAACCTGAGACTGGCCATGCCACCAAAGGGTCAGTATGTTTATATTGCACTGTGATATGCTGTACTGTACAAAATTAAAAACTGTTTAAAAATAACTTTTTTTAGTAAATAGTGATTTTATGTTCAGTATATCAGTGTGTTCCTTGTGGAAGTCCAGTATCACTGTAGTTTCCACCAAAAACCTGGTTTGACTCAATCAGTCCTTCATTAAATTAAATCAGTAGCTCCTGATACGATTTCACAATCCAAACAACGGCTGGAGGAACCGAGGAGGAATCTGGAACCGAACTTGTGTTCTCCTCACCAGCTCACAAAATATCAACTTTTTTTTTATTATTAAAGCAAAACGGATCTTGGGACTTTTAACTGTTTTCTTGATTGATTGCATGTATTCTAATGTTAACTTTGTTAGCAGAAAGACTATCACATGCTGAAAAAAATAGCTTTAAACAGTAGACCAAAACTTTTGTGCTTAAAACAGCACACTCAAGCAAAACACAGAGAATAGCCAGTAACACCAGTGCAAGTAAATTTTTTTATCACTATAAATGACTCTTTTCTCCATTTCCAATAAGGAAAAAATTATTACACACTAAAACACAAGGCTTCTGAAGGTGCTTTGATGGGATACTCAGGCCTATTGTGGATTTCTTTTACTTATGTACTTAAAATACTATTATTTCAGTTTAATGTGCATTCACTTGACCCAAGTCCAAAATAGCACTCAGAAGATTTAGGCTAAACACAGCTTTACAGACCCCTGCTATGATGAAGTACACGCATGTCGTCTATCAGCTGTGGTGTTTGTGGTGTGATTTTTACAGCAGCCTTGGGGGAGGTTAGTGATCAGATAGAATGTGACCATCGGCCAGACGTAGTTCTTCAGTGTCAGCTTGGTGCGTCCCAGGCCTGATATGTACTTCAAAGCCTTTTTCTGCCTTCTACAGAGGACAAGCACGACCTGGCCATGAGCATTTCCTCCTCCAGGGCTGCCAGCATCAGCGTATCTGTGGAGGTCAACGGTGTCCTCTACTCAGGTAAGTGGACGATTTGAGTCGTATTCTAGGCCTGTCACAATGACTCCATTAAAATTACACACTCAAAAATGTTCTCTGTCAAATGGCTTAAATAATACTTTGCAGCTTGCACAATAAATCCACAGGTTAAATGCCTGAGGGTATATTTCCCATGTATGCATTACATTTTCTTTTCAAATATTTAAAGACTTAAACATTGTGTAGTGTACAAGTTTCTCATAGCCTTTTTTTCAGTATAACACAGCCAATTTGATAAAGATTTTTATAATGTAAGTAACCAAAAACCACCCAAAAATAAAAAATCCAATTAACATTTCTCGTTTGATGCTGTAAAAATGTTCAATCGTTCAGTCTCGCACACACACTTGTATTATTAAAAATGTTTAAAAATGGAATTATTTATAGTGACGAGTAAGCGTGTTCCTGGTAGAGTTTGTTCATTTTACAGTAAATCTGTCTGTGCTGCTACAGTTTTTAAAAAAAGTAGATTTCATGTTTTTAAAAGTTTAAGATCTGATTGTACATGATACATGATCAGAATACAAAGCTTCCTGTGACATCTGAGGTCTCCACTGTTGACCTAAACTCACAGAGGCTCAAAATAAGGATGGATTTTTGTATAAGATGATGTTTTAGCAGCAGTGCGCTTTTGAAGTTAATGGGTTCCTGAGGGTTAAAAAATGCCCTCAGGAGAAGCTCTTACAGATTACCTTTATGAGCTCATTGAAAGGGAGGAAACACACAAGCAGGATCTCAAGACAGTATCTTTATGATGACATTTTTGTAGGTATATAAAAATACAATGAAACGGTGTGCACTTGATTAATCATTTAATTAGTGAGAGATTCAATACTTACAGCCCTAAAAGTGGTTGTTAAAATGAAAAGGAAAAACCTTCTGACTGATTCTTTGCTGCCCCCAGTCAAACGACGTTTGGCCAGAGAACCAACTCATATGCATTTTATGGTTTTTTTTTTTTCTCCATGACATGTTAAACTTAAAGAGGTTGCATTAAAAGTGTGTTGTGTAGATAGTGTGGCATTTGTCTGAGGGTGTTTAAACCTGCAGCTGTGTTTCTTTATCTCCCGTTTCCTCGTTCTCTCAGGAACACTCTTTGCTCAGAAATCGGCGTCGGCTCCGGTGAGCGCATCTGCCAGCATGCCCCCCGCCGCCCCCAGCATGGCCTTCAGCTTCCCTAGCCACAGCCCCCCTTCCTCCTCCTCCTCTAAGGGCCCCAGCTCAGCGGAGCCCTCCACCAGCGGCTCACCGTAGCCTGGGCACCCCTCCGCCCGAGGCCCGGGGGTCAGCCTGCTCCTGGCCAGAACAAAGTAGTAACGGATGTTTTGAGAAATCAAACTGTTGCACAACCAGTACCTCATTTTCTTCCTGTCAGCCTTGGCTGTCTGCATATGTTCAGATATGTTTACCATAGCACATACACATCACACACACACACTATACACACACACTTCACACACAAACTACCAGTGCTAAGAAAAACGCTAAACACAATCAGGACGATCAGCCAAAAGCAACTGACAGGTGCTCATAACAGAACTTGAAGATTTTTATTTAGAAAAGAAAGTGTTGATATTTGTTGTCTTCTGATTTTTGGGGTGTTCAATTTTTTTGTTGTTTTTGATTATTTTTTTTTTCTTCTTGAGTTTTTCCTCTTTTTACATACCTCAAATCAAGCAATCCACAGTGGTTGAATATTACATGGATACCTTTACCTCAGGAGCTTGTTAGGAAATACTTTAGCTGAATGAATTTTATTTTTTATAATCTATTTGAATTTGTTAGAATCAGGAAAAAAGAGGTGATTTCCCCAGAAAGGGAGCGCCGCTCACTTTGTTGCTATGCATGCGCTTTCCTCGTCGGCTGAGTCGCCGTGATGGCGGGACGCGTCCGGACACGGAGGAGTCGGAGTGGAGGACGGGACGTTCTGATCATCGTGACGTCGCAACTGCAAACGGAGCCAAATCTTGAGCTTGAAGTCGATGTACCTGGACAAATCTGTTGGACTCATATAAAGCTTCCAGAATTCATGACCTCTGTGACCTCAGCATCCCAGGCCAAAGTCATTTGGACTTTGAACAGCCTGGACAACACCATTACACTATTACCTTCAAATACCTCACATATGTCCTCCTCCTTATCTAAACCAAGGGTTTCAAAACGTTGGTCATCTCAGGAGGGAGCACAGTATTTCTGAACACCGGACTTGCCTCTTTCATTAGAAAGATCCAGTTTACACTCAGCTTAGGGCTTTACAGTTCTTAGGAAGGTGGCTGTTCACATTGCAACCCTTTGTTCAGTCCAATAAAATGTTTTGTGGTCTTGGGTATGGGGTTTGGGGATCAGGCCGTTTCTAGCTTTTTTGTTTTTGTTTTTGTTTTGATGGGAAGAACTAATGACGTACTTCACTTTTAACTACATTCAGCCCTTTATGTTTAGTCATTGGGGAGTCATTACATTTAATAGGGTACCCCATCCCAAGCATAGACCCGAGACATCACTCTCAGTTAACTCTCAACAAAGTTGGGCCTCATCAATCCAAAGCTGGCTCTGGAAACTACACCAAATAGACTAGTAACCATAAAAACCATTTAAAACCACAAAAAAACCCAACAAACATCCTGTTTGAAGAGCATAAATTGTCTCAGACTGGCCTTAAGCTATTTGCAAGATTTGCTGCCCACCGACTGGACGTTTGGGAGCTGTGATGTTTGAACGTGGCTGGAAGCCCTTGAGTCTCTACCTCACTGTCAAACTGTTCTTGTACCAAATCAGTCTTTTCAGGACTTCAGATACTGTAACAACGCCTTTTTTTGTGGTGAACCTCAGTAACTCTTGCCTCTCGTGGTGGGAAGGCAGCTTTCTCAGGAAGTGTTGTGATGTCCTTCATTGGTCATTAAAAGAAAAGTCAGGAATATGCACAAAAGGTGGATGAGACTTTTTCAAACAATACCTTATACTCTAGAACTACACTACGTACCTCACGCTGCCAATGCCAATGGGATGGATTGCTGGTTCGGAAAAGCTGGAATGTAAGGATGGTGTCCAGGATTACTGGATCGAAATATATGGAGCTTTGTTGATTGGAACATCTGGAACAGGGACATCGGTACGGTTTACAGTTCTCGAAACTTGAGCCTCATTCTGGAAGTTCACTGAAACGTGATCCATTCTCTCTCTCCTCCACCTCTTTGTCTTTTTGTGGTCCTTCATTTGCATAATGTTCTGCATGTGTACAATCAGGTGGTTCTTTGACACCCCACCCCCTTCATACTGTGATTTACAGCTAAGTACCAAAGAGCAAATTAGCATTTTGTGCCCGATTCTGCACCCCGTGAACTGTAGGGAAGGGTGAGGTTGGCGTTCCACACCTGTAGAAACACCACTTTGCCAAAGGCAAGTTATACAATATTGATATAATGTTGTAGAATGTAATAGATTGCAGTGTTTTTCCCTGATTAACAACATATGGAAAGTTTAGGGAGGACACTAAACTGTGGTTTTTGAAAGTTTAACCATTTGGCAACTATTTGCTCTGTAATGGCATTTTCCCCATTATGACCAGCTATTGGAGAGAAACAGGATAAATGTAGTCACCATTCATTGGCTTTAATCCAGAGAAGAAATCCTAAAAACTTCAGCTGTAGCTGCAAGTAGATAATTGGTGATTGGAGCAATATTTACTGGCCTCTGGACACCAATGTCATCAAAATTGACTCTTTGGGGAATGTGGTTATTGGCCAAGGCCAACATGTTGGTTGAGCCATTTAATCTTGGCAGCTGCCTGAAATGTTTGTAACAGTAAAGGTAGCCATTCAAGCCCGATAGGCAACGCATGCCCCTGGAGGCCTTGGCAAAGTGGATACTTGTCCATTCACTGGACATAAAAGTGGACATCATATTCCCACAGTAAGGTATTTAACCATCAAACTGGAAGCCAACACTGAAAAATAATGAGTCCATCATTTTTTACATGGATAAAATATTACATTAACAGTTGCCAAAAGTACATAAACTGTCATTTTCCTGATGTGGTGTGCTGTATTTGTATGCAAATCAAAAGTCAATTAAGTTCAATACATCTCAGCAAAAGCCTCAACTCAAATGAAGTAAGACACTTCCCATTTTTAAAAACGAGCTGCTAGACCGTCTCTTTTGGGTCTCACGGCAAATCGGGCCACGGGGATGCAGAAAAACGAAACTAAAGAATGCAGGTGCTGCCTTAATGTCTGCTCAGGTTTTAGTGGAACGTTAAGGATCTCTTCACAGCTTAATCACGTGGAAGAGACCTTCACACTCGACTACACAGAATGCAATCAGCTTCATATACAGTGTCAATCGTGCATATTTTATGGGACGTGTCCGGGCTATACAGTTGATTTGAATGATTTAGCTTTAGAGACCTCTTGTTTGGTGTATGTATGTATGTGTGTTCACATTTGCACATCAGGTGTTCAGACAATGGTTGAAGTATCAGCCACTTCGAAGGAGCTGACAAATCGCCACCTCTAGGTGGAGCCAAAACGCAAGACGGTTTTCATTGAGCTACTAATGAGAGAGAGGAAGCGAGCAAGAGAGATAGACTTAGAATGACCTCCGCTGGAAGGGTGTTGGGGAACTTGCTGAGGATCGTGTGGGATGCTGACACACACCATCTTCCTAAGTGCTGTTCTTGGGACGCTTCCGCCCACCCATGCTCTATACATGCATATGCAAGTGGTTATTGGAATACCTCATTTATCTTTTTGGGTTTTTTTTGGTCATTGTTTGCTTAAAGTTGTACAAGGCTCCCTTTGAAAACTGAGTGGTGGGCTTTGTGCATATTTTTGTACTGTTATTATAATGTTATCGATATATTCATGATATTACTGATATTTTTTTTTTCTTCCAATTAAAATGAGATTTAGGACAGAACCCACGTAATGCTTGTTAAAACTGGTTTGTGCTGATTGTATTTAAAAGTGAAGCACTTTTTCATTTCCAAAAAAAGTGATTTTTTTTTTCCTCCCCTCCCTCCTCCAACCTTTTGGGACATACTCAGTTTTGTTGACATCAGTAATATTAAATCTGTGGTTCTCAGGGCTTTCCACGTCTACGTTATGATAAAGTTTTACTTTATATCTTAATCTGTGTGTGATGTGGTGTGTTTTTTTCCCTCCTCTTTGAGCTAAGGTCGTAGCGATCCATCGGTCAAGGTGTTTTTAAAGGGCCCTTATTTTACATTTTCCTTCTATTTCATTTATTCCATCATGTTTTATGACATTAATTCTATCGTCAATTATTAAATATTAATTCATCACATTTCATTCTTACATTACCATTTTCCAATCCCTTAGAATTACACAGGCTGATTGTTACGTTGCCTATAAAACTAACATGTAATAATCTCTCTTCTGATTGGTTGCAACTCATTAATAGGCAGCTTAAGGCTGAAACACTGCATAGAACTTCGGGCTAAACTGCCTTAGGCTGAAGAAGAAGAAGATATATGTAAATGTTAATGGTTTTGTGACATCACAAAAATTCATTTGGAAACGGACTCTATGGACAGAAAAGTGATATGGGCCCTTTAATATACCAAAAGGCATTTCAATCGTAGCATGTAAAATCACAACACTAACAGTAAAATCACAATACTGATATTTTGTCCATACCGTACAGCCCTGATGAACAGGTGTCTGTGAAATCTGAATAAGTTTCTCTGAATATATTTACACCTCAGTGATTGAAATTAAGAAATTTAGAAAAATCCCCTAAAGCAGTTTTTTCACACGATATAATCTTAAGATTACACAGAGATGAGATCATGAGGGAGTTTGCTCATCCAGTAATGACATTCAGTACTGATTAGTGATGTTTGAATGTCTATTATAATACTGTGCAAAAGTCCTAGACACCTGTGAAAATAAAATTTAAAATGAGTGTTTTTTTGCTGTATTACTAAGTATGCTAAATACAATTTAAAACAATAAATAAAAATAATATACAGTAAACAGTGCTTTTATGTTCAGTATATCAGTGTATTCTTGTGAAAGTTCAGTATTACAGTATTTGGTTGGACTCAAATCAGTCCATTAAATTAAATCAGGAGCTGCTGATAGAATTTCACAAATCCAAACAACGGCTGGAGGAATCTGGAACTGTACCTCTGTTCTCTTCACCAGCTCACACAATATCAACTACAAAAATCCTGATAATTCGTCCTCCTTTCTTGTTTGTTTGCATGTGTTCAAATGTTAGTTTTGTTGCTAAAAAGATGCCCTGAGAAAAATGGTTTTAAACTATTTGCATAGGTGTCTAAGACTTGTGCTCAGTGCTGTATAACGAGTTACATTCTTAGTATGAAATACACATGCATTCAATGAACATTCTATATTAACAGATTGTTTTCAGTTTAAAATTACACTCAGTCTCAGATACATTATCAGTAACAATTTGAAGGTCATAAGTGATCATACATCTATAACATAACTTTATAAACGTTATATAACTGACATAAAGACTTCTTCCAGCAAGCCTCAGCTTGGGTTACAGAAAACATTACACCAGCTGATGCCTTTGTTGCAGCTGATGTTTGGTTGGAATAAGTCCTTATAAAGGTTAATGTCAGTTGTCATAAAGGGCTTATGTAGGCGTAATGTAGCCTTTTTTTGCCTTTTTGGATGTATTATCTCTGCTTATGGACACAAATTGGTTGAAAGTTTAGAATCAACACTTGGAAAAGGAAACTTGGCTCACAGGAAATGTTGGCTTCTGGTCTGGACCCGCTCTTTGTGTTTTGCCTATGATCTCATTGCAATATAATCACATGAGTCAGTTATGCCTGAACTCATGGGTTCCCAAAAAACCTGCAGGAGGCTGCAGGTAAACCACATTTCAGGTTAAGCTGACCTTTATGTTTCTACATGATGTTGTGGACAAGGGTCAGTTTCTGACCACAGGAACACTATTGAACAGAAGTTATTTAGATTGGGGAGCACTCTCAAATCTAATAGTGATAAAATACAATATTACAGCTGCACTAAAGCAGTCCACCACCTGAATAACCCCTGGTCAGTAGAGGTCCTGTGGCCAGAAACTGACCAGTGGTGAATGCGGTAGAGGGAGGCTGGTAAATTATGCAGCAACTATTTGAATTTTTTGATATCAAAACTGATCTCTAAGTACCTGTTCAGTTATTCTGTGTCACACACAGGTGTAGTTTGGATTTTTTATTTACATTTCAACAGAGGCAAGCATTCACTATACAGTATATTGATATGGTGGATCAGAAGCTTCACCTTGCTTTGCTGACAGTGATGATAAGCCTTGTGTGGTCTATGGGTCGCATTTTCAGTCTCTATTAAAAGAAATGATGCAATTCATCATGATTTTAAACACTGATTCCTTGGCCTTGGCTCAAATGTGTTCGATTTTCTCAGCATTGTTTCATTCATATTTGTTCAAAATAAACAGGTCACGTAGTTTCAGCCTTCCACTGATAAAACACCCATATGTTGATGTGGCCTTTTCCTTTTTGTATTTAATCCATAGCTCTATTATTTAGAAACATGATAGAACAGACAGCAATGGAAAATATTAACTATATATGCGGTCTCTATTGCTTGTAACTAGGATATTTGGGGGTTTTTTATATATTGTTATGAATTGATTTACCCCAAATTATGCAGTGGGTCCAACAGAAATGCAAACACTGGCTGAGTAACAACCGTATCGGTAGCTATGGTAACTGCAGTGGTTGCTATGGTGGCCTCTGAAAGGCAGCCCTAAAATTCACCAATAATTTTGTCTACATCGTACAGAAAAACAGTACGATTGCTTCCACAATCACACTAATTATCTAAAATGCTTAGAAAAGTTTTGTTCAGTCAGCTATGATACGTCAGTATAAGCCCACCTGACAAAACATTTCTTCTCTAATACTTGGTTTGCCCTTCCTATAGCTTCAAAAATATAAGTAGTCTTGTCAGCTGGGATTACTTCAGTCTTTAGTTCCTCTCTAAAGGTATTTTACAACAGGCATATAGGAGCCATGCTGTATCTAAACTGTACTGTGAAGGTACAGAAGATGAATAACACTGATTTTGCACTTTATCTCGGTCCAGTTTCTCACACATCAGCAGCACAGTTCTCTCATCACAGTTTATGGCCGGTAGTCGTACCAAAACCGCGTCCATGGAGTCGAACCAGCGGCATGTTTTTCTGTCTGAGCTGCTTTTGTCATTGTGGTCTTTTATGGGTGTGCATCAGCAGTCACACCATTGTTCAGAAGTTTTACTTTTCTTTTTTTTATAGCTGGAATTTGGCACCTCTTCTTGTCCTGCAGTTTTTCAAATATGAGCCTGGTTCCAATGTCCAGTATCCCCTTCAGTGCACAGGTTACAGCTAATCAAACGGATGATCTAGGGCCGAGTATTGTTTAAAAAAATACATTTTTGTGGTCAAGTCGGCTCTGTAATACATGGGGAGTCAGAATGGTTTGGTCGCCTTTAAAATGTGAGTTGGAGTGTCTATGACCAGGATGATGGAAAGACAAAAAAAGCGGAAAAACCTAAACACGAAATAACAAACGCAAAACACAGCAGACACTGGCACAGCACCAAAGCTCTGGCTTCTGAATCAGATTAACGTGGTTTGATCCACCACGCGAGAAGTGTTTATTTTATGCAAAAAAAATTGGCCATAAAACCAATGTATTTATCTAGTTCTTTATAGTCTTGTTTGAGTTTACGTTTTTCTCACCATTGTTGAGCCTGCTAACTTGTTAGGTTCTCAAAGCATTAAAGACAAACTTGTCAGTGTCAGAGAAAACTCCAGCTGAAATTTATCTTCAGCCCAGACAGATAGTAGTGCTTGTATTTCGTTAGCTTCCCACTTTGTTTGGATTTCAATCATTGTTTTTTTTTATGTGCGCACAGTAAAAACCAATGGCCTCTTTCCAAAGTACAATATTTTTGACCAATCAGAAAGCAGTGATGTGGTCAGCTTGGCCTTTCCCCACCCACTCGTGGGCAGTGACTATCCTGAAAGGATAGACTGGTTCTAGTTGATCAGAAGAATAAAGAGCAGAAGGAATGCTAACGTCGCAGGAGTCATCCTGGGCTGCATGGCGGAGCTCTCCAGTTGATAAGATACAACAGTCCTCTCTTGGCCGTTCTCCATGGCTATGCAGCGATACACACCCTCGTCTGCTGTGCTCATACTTTCTATTAGGAGAAAGCAGGTGTTTTCTGAGGAAATGCACTCTCTTCTCTGGCCGTCATGGTTCCAAACATACGAGGCATGCTGGGAGGTTATAGGGCAGGAAAGGTAGTATCTAGACTGTTGAGGAACATTCAGGATTTCTTCAGTTTTGAGCATGCTGTCTGTGGGCTGTCCTGAAAAGAAAAAGTAAATATTGAGGGATTGCAGATGTATATTATCTACATTCTCTACCACTGACTGGTTTGGAGTCACTCAATTACTTCATGCCACTTTCAAATTTACTTCATGCCACTTTCTTACTCATTTTGAAGGATTTTGCTGTTGTCACTTTATGTTCAAAGTGATTTATTGAGATTAGATCCCTGTGGGAAATCAGGTGATTTATTAAAAGAGTATTTTACCAAACGTAGGTCTTCAACCTGTTACTGTAGGTCTAGTGTCCAGCACAGTTTGGTAGTTCCCCTCTACAAACACATTCACTAAACAGGTGAGTTGATCCAGATCAGCAGGGAAATCACCAAACGGTGCTGGACAAAGGCCAAGTTAACATGCAGCACAAAAGTACAAAGATAATATATAGATTTGAAAGTGAACCATGCATGAACACACTACAGCACACAGTGTGAAATTTGTCCTTTGTATTTAACCCTTCACCCAAGTGACGTATTGAGTAGCTGACAATGGCGCCCGGGGAGCAGTGTGTGGGGACAGTACCTCGCTCAAGAATACCTCGGTGGTACCACTGACAGTCTAGGGATTTAAACCCACAACCTTCCAATCACAGGGATAACCCCCAGGCCTGCTCCAGAAAGAGGTCATGGGACAAAAGGAAGCTTGGAATGCCAGATCAAGAACTCTCCAAATATTAGGATGCATGTTTTTTTTCAGTAATGAGTTTCTTCCCAGAAGGAGATCTCAAGGAACTCGTATCTTCTGTGAGATTTGAAAGTGAAAGTGACCATTCTGCCCTACGTGAACACACCACAGCACTCCTCTGTGTTTAATCCATTCACCAAGTGAAGCAGCGGGCAGCCAGGAACACAGCGCCCGGGGAGCAGTGTGTGAGGAGGGTGCCTTACTCAGGGTACCTCAGAGGTGCTTAGCAGTCTTGGGAATTGAACCCATGAACTCCTGATCGCAGGGCGAACGTCCCGACCGCTAGGCTACCAGCTGCCCTATTTGGGAGGCTCATGGAGAAAAACAGGAAACCATTATGGTTGGGTGTCAGTGATAATTTTAAGGTACTTGATTCCTGTGATTTTACACAGAAGGAGGCCAGAAGTGGGCTTAGGATGGCCCCTTAAGGGAAAAACAGCTCTGTGGGGAGCTGAGAGACTACAATGCCAAAGGAGTAACATCTTGTGGTTCATCTTGTGATCCCTTTCTCATTCTATGCCCGCACCGAGAATTTCGACCCTCCCCTAAAAAAATTTGCTCCACCCACAGTCATGGCTTGCAGATGAGGGAAACATGGCAGTTGCTCTGTGCTTAGATGTAAAAATGAGCACAAACGTATTTTTTGTTCCTTCACGCAAGCCTCTGAAGATCCAGTGGGTTAATTTTATTTTTTCTGGAAATACGCGACACGACTTCCAAAA
>JBBPCY010000019.1:16327277-16341818 GCA_037974405.1 Brachyalestes nurse
GAACTCAGCGAACTGTCTCCCTCAGAGGCTGGAAAGGGGGGTGGAAAGCCACCAAAGGTCCCTTAAGGTGGAGATGGAAAGGCAGTCTGAATATTAATTAGAATGTAATTAGAAACAAAGAAAGATGGAGCTAAGCAAATCAGGTGATAAAACTTTATTGGTAGAAAATCGATTGGTGGGTTGTATTATAAAAATCAATGTTAAATTTTGAGGTCTCTGTACGGAGCCCAGTTGGCATGCGAGCGAGCTTGGAAGCAGCTCCCATGGACTATGGCTGTAAACTTTGAATAAAAACAGTCACACTGCATCTTTCTGACTCCGTTTGATTTGTTTGACTTAGAAAAAGTTTCAGACTGTCACACACACACCAGTCAAGTGACGCGCGACACAGAGTAAGCAGGTAACACACAGTGCTCAGACACCATGCCAGCCCAACTCCCTGACAGAATGGCTGAGTCCCATACAGTGAACCCAGCGGACTTTGCCACTATGGTTGACATGGTGAATCAGCAGGCAGTCAAGACTGTCAACCTGAAACAGGCTATTCATTCCCGGAATTTACCCACCTGCTCAGGTTAGCTTTCCAACATCCTGACAGCGAGGTGGAGGTTGACTACTGCCTATATCATCTGCGGCAGGGAGACCGTTTGGTCTGTCGCTATATGGCGGAGTACCATGGCTGTCCAGACCACCTGGAGTGACTTCGCCCTCCAAACGGCCTTCTATGAGGGGTTGGCTCCATGCTTAAAGGATGAACTTGTCAGCAAAGAGCTTGCCGACACCCTGGAGGGGCTAATTCAGCTCAGCCTCCACATTGACCTGCTCTCGCCCGAGGCCAGCCCTTCGTACCCTGCCACTGGCGAGTCCCTGGCCCAAGACCACCAACACCTCGGAGCCTTCCTCCCACCTGGCCAGACCTTCACCTCCGTCAGAGCCGGGGAACCCATGTAGATAGGACGTGCCTCCCTGACTACTGCGGAGATGGAACAATGCTATCATGGAAGCCTCTGTGCCTATTATGCCTCCCCTGACCACCGTCTGCCCACTCTATCCGGGAGACGGTAAATAGGGGAGAGGAACTCACCTGGTCCGATTGCTGCCACCTCCTGCATACCGGCTGTTTCCCACCTCACTCGTCAGGTACACACTTTCAAATGGGCCAAAACCAGATAATTGCCACCACTTTTGTTGATTCAGGGGTGCCTGGTAATTTTATAGTTTGTGCTTATGCTGCTCAGCTGAGTGTGGACTGTGAGGCATTATCTCAGGCCAACGCTGTAGACAGTTGGCCCCTTTCAGCCCTTCCAGCCCCATCACTCACCAGACCTGTCCTCTCACCATGGCCATTGGAGACCACACTGGACCTCACCTTCTTCCTCACTCACCTCTGATTTTGGGCTATCCTTGGCTTCACTAGCACAGCTTTCTCATATCCTGGACCCAGAACAAGGTACTTCATTGGGGCCCGACCTGACAGGAGCTCTGCCTCTAGGCGAAGGCTGAGACATGCTCAGGGGAGTCCAAGGCCCCTGGCATCAACCTGAAGACGATTCCCATCCCATCTTCTTTCTCACAGACCCTATGACCTCGCCACTGACCTCCAGCCCAGCTCGGTACTGCTACACAGCCGTCTGTTCTCTCTCTCTGCGGGGGAGCAGAAGGCCATGGAAGAGTACATCGCTGAAGGGCTTCGCCACGGGACCATCTGGCCTTCATCCTACCCCGCTGCTGCAGGGTTCTTGGCAAGAAGAAGTTGGTGGTCTCCGCCCTGGTCATGCTATTTGTCCATCAGCTGATCTGTAAGCTGGAGAAGTGCGCTTTCCACCAGCGCTCCACCACATTTCTTGGTTTTGTCATAACCAGGGTGTGGCCATGGATCCCCAGAAGCTGGATACTGCGTAACTGGCCCCACCCAAGATGCTTGAGCAGCTTTAGTGCATTCTGGAGTTTGCTCATTTCTACTGACGCTTTATCCAGGGCTTCAGTTCAGCTACGGCACCTCTTATTGCCCTCACCAAACCATCCTGGACACCCTTCATTCTCAAGTCTGAAGCCATCAAAGCCTTCCATCATCTCTGTCATCTATTCACCTCTGCGGAGGTGCTATGTTTGGCACCTCTACAGTCCAAGAAGTTTACATCCCCAGTTCATCGGACCCCACAAAATCACCCATAGGACTAACCCTGTCACTTTCCGGCTCCAGCTACCTGCCTTTCTCGGGGTCCACCCTCTCTTCTACTCCTGCTCCTCCTCCACCTCGGCCCTGCCTACACTGTCCGGCAGATCCTCGACTCGCGAGGCCGTGGCACCCAGTATTTGGTTGACTGGGAAGGCTACGTTCCGGAGGAACTTGGGTCCCCGGTTGGTTCATCCTGGATGAGGGAAGGATCCAGGATGAACAAACCGTGGCACCCAGTACTTGGTTGACTGGGAAGGCCACGTTCCGGAGGAACTTTGGTCCCTGGTTGGTTCATCCTGGATCCTTCCCTCATCCAGGACTACCGGGTATCCTCTCAACCGGGTCCATCTGGTGACGGTCCTGGAGGGGAGGTACTGTCATATGCACCAATCACGTGACGCACACAAGGTCCCGAAGTGATGCGCGTTGCGGTGTATATAAACAGGAAGCAGGTAATACACAGTACTCAGACACTGAATCCCCATGCCAGTCCAACTCCTAATTGAGTCTTCTGGTACCGTGAGTACTCCGGTCACACTCTCTCTATATATATATTACTGTGGATGTCTGAGAACGCAGGTTCCCGGAAGGAAGTTTAACTCACGTGGAGCTTTCTCAGATTAAGGTGTGTGGTTTACCAGCTCTCTTGTATGTGTGTCCGTGATTGGGTTCATCGACCACGCTACACTGGGGGACACAGGTTTTTGTTCCAATTCTCCATGACAACAGCTCAGTGTCTCTACTGCAAAGTTGTTCTTTCACAGTGATGTGCCTAGGGTTACACCCAGTGTTGTGCATGAACGCGTTCAATGAACGGCGTTCATTGAACACGTTCCTATTTTTAGTGAACGCTGAACTGAACGAGTCTGTTTACAAATTATGAACGCAACTGTGAGTGATGTTCACTCTTGCAAGAATGAATGCAGTGTACGTTGTACGTTCGCAGGCGTTAGTGAGTTCCCAAACGGCTCTTAGTTTATTATCATCTGTAGCCTCATATTTTAGCCTAACTTCACAAATATGAATGCTTTGTGTGTTGATAAAAAAGTGGGGAGCGGCTCCTCTGATTCAGTACAAAGAATCGGCTCTTCTGATTCAAGTTCGGACGCCGCAACAGAAATACACGTGGGAAATAAGCTTATAAAAGGACAATATTTATGTTTAGTACAGCTAAATACTGGATGTTTGAGTTTTAGAGCTGTACATTTTGACTAGTTTGATAAGGTTTAAAAAAGACAACGGCTGTTAGTTTGTTTTTTTTGAGCACTTTAAAAGATATGTCTTGGTGTTAATGTTTTCCGAATAAAAATTCCATATACAGTATACCTGCACCCTAATTTTTTCCACTTTCACCATAACATGATGCATTGCGTAAGTGGTAAGATCTATTCTCAACCTCAAAATTGTTTTTTAATGTAACTTATGTCTGTGATTGTTCAGTTGCATGACAGATAGAAGGAGAAGATTGAAGGAGGTTCAGATAGATAGACGTTGTATTGAAAATGTTTTTAAAAAAACGAACGTGAACTAGTTCATTTTTGAGCTGTGAACTTTGTTCAAAAATGTAAAAAATGAACTATGAACGTGAACTAGTTCATTTTTATTTGAATGAACTGTATTTTGAACTAGTTCTTTTTCAGTGTGAACTGGCACAACACTGGATTTATACCAAAACTGGTCGAATTACACCTTGAGAACAAGCCATCACTCAAGAGACCTTATGGTAATTTGGTTGTACTACCACTAGAGGGCGAAAGGACACTTTGGACTCTGGGATATGGCAAGACAGACAGTAAATAGTCTTATAACATCCATAAACCTTCTTCCAGGTCTAAAACATGGGACATGTTTTAGCTGATAAACTATATCTGGGATAAAACTGAAACTGTAAATTCCTTTATCTACAGATTTTTTTTGTGTGGGTAAATGCTGATATTGCTGATAATCCTGATAATGATGAGGCCTATGATGATACACTCTTTTAGGTGTGTATCATCTGTAGCCTCATATTTTAGCCTAGCTTGGCAAACATGAATGCTTTGTGTGTTGATAAAAAAGTGGGGAGTGGCTCTTTTGATATCTTTTGATATTTAAGGGTGTATTTAAGTGGTTAGGACATTCATCCTGCGACCAGGAACCCATGGGTTCGAATCCCAAGACTGCTAGTGGTACCTCTGAGGTTCCCTTGAGCAAGGTACTTTCCCCACACACTGCTCCCCGGGCGCTGTGTACCTGGCTGCCCGCTGCTTCACTTGGTGAATGGGTTTAAATATAAAGGAAGAATTTCGTGCTGTTCACACTGTGTGCTGTGGTGTGTTCACATATGACAGAATGGTCACTTTCACTTCACTTTATTGTGTCCTTGGTTGTTTAGTGATTATTCAGAGAATAGATCAAGAATAGAATGCAGCAGGACACATGGGTTTCATGGCACTAAGTGGAAGAAATGTCACAGTTTCACTGTAGAACATTTTGACTGAATTATAATGCTGTTAAAATTCTGTTGTAGCCCTTTTATGCGTTTGATGTAACATTGTTTTGATTTTAGTGCTTCAGATGTTCAACGGAGGCTTTTTTAGCTCCAGATTTTCTTATTCATTCTCTCTTTAAATGCTCGTTAACATGACCATCTGCAACCTCACTTTATAGAATTCTATAGAATTAAACAGATTTCTAGTTCCTGTTGTCAAGACTGATATACGCAAATCACCCAGTTTGAACTGATTATGGTTGTGATGTCACAACATGATATTCACATATGATCACCCACATCAGTTTAGCTACCACTGAAGTGATACGGAATATTGTTCCAGCAGAGTTATTTGAATACCTGGAAGAGAAATCATTTGCATATATCGTTTTTAACAAGAAGTCTGTTTAATTATATATTTTTATTTGTTCTCTCTTTTAAATGCTCTGATTCTGTGTACCCATGGCAGTTATTATACCATCTGCAATCTCACTTTATAGAATTCAATATAAACAAACAGACTTTTTGTTCCTGCTGTTAAGTCTGAAATATGCGAATGACCTCTATTTTGATTGGCTGTCTTGAATTGTGATTACACAAAATGATTACACTCCAATAACTGAAGCAACACATATTGGTGCATTTGGAAACATTTGCAGTGTTTACATTGCGTCACAGCGGGTTCCAATATTGATAAGACTATTCAAGAAAAGAGAAAAAACACATTGAAAGTAACTTCCCACTTCCTGTCAGCAAAATGAAACCTGATGCCCCCCTCTCAAAATGACTCGCCTTCCCATAAAAACCAAATACATTTCTCTTCAAATCTTAGAGCCACAGAGTCATCAGGACTGGCTCTGTGTACATCACAATGTTTTATTTCACGAAAACAAAAAATTTCATTTTTCCTTGATTTTCCTTAAATTAGCCCAATTTCACTGAAGGACCACACTTTTGGCTAATGTACATTAGATGGGACTAAAAAAGATTTAAAGGCAGGTTTGTACTGAGCAGAGGAATAAGCAGGGTTTAGTTTTGTCGAGCGTTTGCAAAGTCTTCTAACCCAAGAAAGCAGCTTAGCGTGACAGATTATCATGTCTTTTTGAAATTCAGATGCGGTGGTTGCCAGATATGTCAGCACAGAGAGAAAGCTGCTTGGCGTGCAAACCCCTCTGGGTGAAATGAAGGGAAAGTCCTTTTTGTGTGTGTGTGTGTGTGTATGTATGTGTGAGCAAGCTTTAATGTGTTATGTAACTGAGAAGCAGTGACTAAGTGTAAAAGACGATGCTTTTGTAGCTCGCAGCTTTGATGTGCACTTATATAGTAAATAAAAAAGTAAAATGTATTTTAAAATTTATATAGTAAATTTTAAAACTGATTAGATGAGCAGTAAGTGTTTTTTTCTCATTATTATTACGAAATCTACTACATAAAACTAAAAAGAATAAATACAAAATACGATTATACAGTAAATAGTGATGTTATGTTCAGTATCACTGTGTTTCTTGTAGAAGTCCAGTATTACTAGTTTCCATCAGAAACCTGGTTTAACTCAGTCAGTTCTTCATTAAATTAAACCAGGAGCTGCTGATGAAATTTCTCTAATCCAAACAACGGCTGGAGGAACCGAGGAGGAATCTGGAACCGAACCTGTGTTTTCCTCACCAGCTCACAAAATATCAACCACTTTTGTACAACCAAAACAAATCTTGATATTTTTTGGTACAAATCTTTGGTACTTTGTCCTACTGCAACAGGAATTGTTATGTTATTTAATTACATAAATAAACAAAATGTCACCATAAACCTATGTACTGCTGACAGTTTTTGTGTCTCAACACCACATCCACAAGTCCAGACCACCTTAATGAAGAGCTGGAAGTGGGTTGGGAGATGTTTTGGTGATTTTAATGGAAAATAATTTGGGTGGCTGTTGACTTCAACGTTAGCCTCACTGTTCCAGTTCTAACCTGAATGAGTAAAAATTGGAATATGTTTTGACTGATCAACAACATCTGTGGTGAAGTGTCTGAATAAGCTGTAGGTCCCTCACAAGTATCTTGGTCATCATAGATTCTGTGAGTCTCTGGAACTGTGCATTCTTCCAAAAGATATTCCCTCTACTGGTGTTTTGAAGGTGCTGGAGAGCATTGATATGTCAGTGTAAAATTTCCTGGGTGTTCAACTGGGTTAAAGACTGGTGACTGTGAAGGGTGTAGCATATGATAAATATCATTTTCATAATAATTAAACTGTTTGTGAACTCTTGTACCCTTTGGAGGGGGCACTGTCATGAGACCTCTCCCTCTGGATCAAAATGTTTCAACAATTGATAAGTCACAATATCAAGCAGTTCACTTGGGCACTACAGTTCACTTGATGTAAGCCACACATCACATAAGACAGGAGAGGGTTGAGGGCGTAGGTTTGATTACGACATGGGGACACTAAAGCCGTAACTTTACTCCATAGTGCATTTGCTAACATCTTTCATACATTAACATGTAAATAGTACATGTATATATTAAATATGAAACTCACTGGAACCTTGAAGTTCACATTTTAAGGAAGGTACTGTTACCTTTTCAAACCAATGATCTTGGAATTTGTATTTCCATCTAAACATAAAAATACTAATATATTCACATTATATTTACAATATGAATACAAGGATGGGGTATTGTGGTATTTTTTGACTATTGGTACACTGTGCAACATTAGTCTCTTACAGAATCAACACCAATGTATTCTATATTTTTGAGCGCAGAATTGTTAGTATGAACTCGTCCACTTTCTCGCCTACATCCCCACAGATACTGCACTGAGCTTTGGAGCTTCTTAAAAGCCAGATACAGTTTCAGCCAATTACCAAAAGCCAGAAACCGCACAGCCAATCCTGTAACAATACTGGGTTAACAAGGCATAGAGAAACAGAACTCTTAAACATTTGTATTCCAGATAGAAAACAACTATTGTATTTGGCGTTTTTTGTTTAAAATTATTGCTAGAGACAATTCTGTTGTTACTGGATATTGATAGGGAGGTGTTCATACTATCCCTACAACTTTACACCCTTGGACATAAGACACTCACCCATTTGTGGAGAATAGGCTGACTCACCCTAACAACATCACTTTGTTTACAGTGCCACCAGAAAGTATTCACACCCCTTCACTTCTTCCACATTTTGTGTTAGAGACTTATTCTAATATAGATT
Organism: Brachyalestes nurse; assembly: GCA_037974405.1. Lineage (NCBI taxonomy): Eukaryota > Metazoa > Chordata > Actinopteri > Characiformes > Alestidae > Brachyalestes > Brachyalestes nurse. The sequence goes on from JBBPCY010000019.1 coordinate 16,335,144, forward strand.
TGAATATAGTTTTCTTTTACAAAATATACACAAAATGGTCCTTAATGGCAACGTGAAAACATGTTTTCAGGCATTTTCTAAATTTATAAAAATGTGTAAACACTTAAACACAATATGTACATAGGCATTCACACCCTTTGCTATGACACTCAAAGTTGAGCTCAAGTGCCTCCAATTTGCACTGATCATCCTTGAGATGCTCTTACAACTTTGAACATTGAAGTCCACCTGTGGAAAATTTAGCTGAACATAATTTGCAATGGCACATATGTGTCTCACAGGTCTCACAGTTGACAGTGCATATCAGAGCAGAAACCAAGTCCATGGAATTGTCTGTAGACCTCCGAGACCAGACTGTTTCTAGGCACATATCTGGGGAAGGAAACCAAAAAAATCGGCAGCATTGAAGGTCCCAAAAAGCACTGTGGTCTCCATTATTCGGAACTGGAAGAAGTTTGGAACCACCAGGATCCTCCCAAGATCTGGCCTCCCAACCAAACTGAGTAATTAGGGAAGAAGGGCCTTGAGGTGACCAGAGAGGTGACCAATAGCCCAATGGTCAATAAGGTGATACCTTGTGGAGATAGAACCATTCAGAGGGTCAACCATAGCACTCCACCAATCAGGCCTTTATGATATAGTGGCCAGAGGGAAGCTGCTCCTCACTAAAAGGCACTTGGCAGCCCACAAAATCCTCTGGTCTAAAGAAACCAAAATAAAACTTTTGGCCTGAACTCCAAGCCTCATGTCTGGAGAAAAACAATCTAAGTCTGGAAGAAGTGAAGGGGTGTGAATACTTTCTGGTGGCACTGTATCGTCTACCAGACATCCCAACTAAAATAATGGCCTCTTTCCAAGTCCAGTTGTTGTCATGACAACATTTTGACCAATCAGAAAGCAGTGATGCAGTAAGCTCAGCTCCGACCCACTTTTAGACCTGCCATTGAGCAGCTCGGGTGTGGCTCAAGTATGGGTCACTTTATTTGTTGAGAAAAAAACATTGTTCATGGTACAGCACATTTTGTTGTATCAGTGGAAAAGTACCATTAGTGACCTGACAAATTTGAGCTGGTAAGGAGAACACAGGTTCGGTTCCAGATTTCTCCTCGATGCCTCCACCCATTGCAAGTTCATCAGCAGCTCTTGATTTAATTGAAACAAATGAAGTATCGATTAAGCTGAACAAGGTAGTTGAGGTATTTGATGAGAATACTGGGCTTCTATGAAAATGATTATGCAAACACATAGACATCACTATTTACTGTATATTATTTGTATATATTATTATATTAACTTGTAAAAACATAAACAGCTAAACAGGTGTTAAGACTTTTGCACAGTACTGTAGGTGTAACGGTCAGGCATCCACATACCATATAGTCTAGAGACACACACACACTCACAGTTGTAGTGCATCAGTGCCTCCTGGATCAAATCCCTTGTGATGGAGCAGCGGAAGCTCCACTGCCTGCAGGGAAAAACTTAAATAAACTGCAAATAGATGTTTTTTCTTGTCTACTCTAAGGCAGCGCTGAACTGGAAAACTGCAGCGGGCACAATCGTTCTCCTCTCGTCCTGAGCTTCATCTCCGCAGCACTAACCTGATTAGCAGAGAGTGTGATGGATGAAGGCGCTTTGGAGGGGGTGGAAAGGCTGCAAGGAGAAAACGATTATAGATATAAGTAAAAGTAAGGAGTGAGACATAAAGCACTGTTTTTTTCCCCTAATCGCAGTAGGAACCCCCTCATAATTGATATTGCAGGAGAGAACTGCAGCTCACCATGACAAGCACGAGCTGATCGAATTAATTTGGCACAACTTCTAACAGCTGAGTCAGAAGAGAGAGAGAGAGAGAGAGAGAGAGAGAGAGAGGGAGAGAGAGAAAGCTTAAGTGAATTAGAAATTCAGAAGATAGAAGATAAAATATTGAGTAATTTACCTTGAAAATGGATCAGTAAGGAAACAACTAACTTCAATCGCCGATGTTACATCACACACCCACACACAAAACAGATAAGCCATCTGTATTAACATATTTCCAGATTAAAACATCAAATTATACCCATCATAATTATGCCTATCATCAAAGGGTACACATTTAAGTATATTCATGTGAAAGATTGTGAAAAAGTCAAAGTAAACTTTGTCATTTCAGCTTTAAAGACGTGACACACAGAATACACTTCTAGAAATAAATATAAACCCTAAACTAGAAGTAACAAAAGTGCAATTTTTGTACAAAGGGTAATTTATTTACTGACATTGGAGGCACTGGTTAACTGACACTGGGGTGCTGATTTACTGACATTGGAGGCACTGGTTTACTGAAATTGGGGGGCTGATTTCCTGACACTGGGTGCACTAGTTTACTAATATTTAGATATTGGTTTACTGACATTGGTGCACATTATGGTATTAAAATCCACTTGATACAATGTGAAAAGGTTTATGCCTAACAAGTACATGGACACTGTCTAAATAATGAAAGTTAAATATATTTTACATAAGAATGGTGCTTCAGTTAAAACCATCCACAATGCGGAAACACAGATATGTTGTGTACATGTGTTTACTTCCGCGATTATACACATGAACCCACGAGACTAATCAGAGACAATAATAAACACAGACAGGTTGAATATACAAAAACGCAAAATTAAATATAAAATTCAGAAATACGTTAAAATGAGTTCAAACAACAAACAATACATTCAAATGAGGCTTAGGAGACAAGCAAGACAATAAATAAGACATATTAACGTAAATAAAAAATGGAATAAATATTAAACATCCGGCAGCCAATCAGAACCGTAACTCTGAAAAGGCGCGTAAATGACGTAGCCCCGGCGGAGCGCTGTGATTGGCCGGTCCACTTTGCGTGTTTTTATTTCTGTCCTCGTGCGCGTCTCTCGGTCAGTCGTTCTCCCTGCCGGTGGATGAGCTCGAGACTTAAAGATTCGGAGCACGTGCTGCCCGGGGGGCGGTACAGGGGCTGCAGAGGCAGACAGTGCAGGGGTCCCACAAACTGATACAGAAACCATGAGGATCCACCTGGCAGGTACAGAGCTGCACTGCAGACCCACTATTACTTTCACATCTAGATTTACTGATTAAACTCTCTGATCTCATTAATGGATGTGGGTCCCGATTAAGCAAATACTTTATTTAGGCCTGGTTCTCCGGCTGCTGATGGTTCACATACACTATTATGAGATCTGGGATATGAGACACTGGTGGCTTTTATGGCACAGGAAATTACCTGAGTTCTGGGACAGTGTGGTGAGTATCATTGTACAGTGGATTGGGTGTTCTGGGACAGTGTGTTGGGTATTATTGTACAGTGCTTTAGGTGGTGTTTGACAGTGTGTTGGATTTTATTGCATGGTGCATTAGGTGTTTTGGGACAGTGTGTTAGTTTTTGTTATACAGTGCAATAAGTATTATGGGACAGTGTGTTGAGTTTTATTGTATGCTGCATTAAGTGTTATGGGACCGTGTTTTGGGTATTATACAATGCGTTAGGTGTTCTGACACAGTGTGTTGGGTTTTTTTGTCCAGTACATTAGGTGTGATGGTACAGTGTGTTGGGCTTTACTGCTCAGTGCATTAGGTGTTCTCAGACAGTGTGTTAGGTTTTATTGTCCAGTGCATTAGGTGTTATGGGACAGTGTGTTGGGTATTATTGTACAGTGTGTTGGGTATTACTGTACAGTGCAGTAGGTGTTACGGGACAGTGTGTTCGGTATTACAGACTATTGTGTTAGGTGTTATAGGACAGTGTGTTGGGTACTATGGCAGAGTATGTTGGTTATTATGGAATAGTGTGTTAGGTGTTATGGGACAGTGTGTTGGGTATTATTGTCCAGTGCGTTAGGTGTTATGGGACAGTGTGTTGGGTATAACAGACCATTGTGTTAGGTGTTATGGGACAGTGTGTTGGGTATAACAGACCATTGTGTTAGGTGTTATGGGACAGTGTGTTGGGTATTATCAGACAGTGTGTTGTGTTTTACTGTGTAGTGCGTTAAGTGTCATGGGACAGTATGTTGGATATTTTGGGACAGTGTGTTAGGTATTATAGAACAATGTGTATAGAACAAAGACGTTATGGGACACCGTGTAAGGTCATGTATGTATTAGGTGTTACGTCACACTGTGTTGAGTATTATGGCACAGTGTGTTGGTATTATAGAATAGTGTGTTGGTATTATAGAATAGTGTGTTGGTATTTAGAATAGTGTGTTGGGTTTTAATAGTGCATTAGGTATCACAGGACAATGAATTTGGTCATATGGGTAATATATGAAGTATTAGAGACAGTGTGCTGGGTTTTGTGAGACAGTGTTGGGCATTACAGAACTGTGTACTGGATATTATGGGACAGTGTGTTGCATATTGTCGAACAGTGTATTAGGTGTTATATACGTTAGGTGTTAGGTGGGACAGTGTGTTTGGGATGAAACAGGCATTATAGATGCACAGTTTAAATTCTACTTTTTCAAAATTTCTCTATAATGATCTATTTAAGATATAAACAAAGTCATGCAGAATGGTTTGGTGTGAAAAGCTTAACTTAAAGCTTAAGTTTCAGCCCCTTTAAAGAACACTGTTGCATTAAATGGATATGAACACACTGCCTGACGTTTTGAAAATATTCATTCATGATGGAGGGGCACATATCATGCAAAATACCCCCCCCCCCTTGTTGTATTTCATTTATGACCCCTGCTCCCATTCACCAGCACTGCAAAGAGTCAGTAAGCTTCTCTGCAATGAACCTCACCATTTTAAATCCCTGTGAATGTTTACATCTTCATAACATTTTGAGAGAGTGTATTGGATATTAACTGATTGTTAATCAATTCACTCCAGGATTAATAAATTCTATTTATCTGTTCTAGGACTGTGTATTAGGAGCTGTGAGACAGTGAGTGTGATGGTATTATGTGACCGTGTATTAGATCTTATTAGAGCGTGTGTATGCACCGTACAGTGTTTGCTATATACTGATTGTAGAATGGAGAACATGGTTTGCTTTTAGTGCTTTTAGAGCAAAGCAATTGAAACCATGCTCTTCCTGGGAGTGGATGAATTCCCATCCCTGTGTTTTAGTCCCCCGGCCATAACATGCTCCTAAATACGTGACTCGCATTTTTATCTTGCACTGGCTCTCAACTTATCTCAGGCACTCAAAGGCCTGGCAGGAGACTTGAATAACATTTTCCACCTTGTTCTACAAGCTGGCCTCTTGCAGGCCTTCACATCTGCAGTGAGTTTCAGGCACGTCTTGAGCCCCACTGGTTGCAGCTCTAGTGCTGAGTCAGTGTGGGAGGTGTATAGTGGGGTGTGTGTTCTGTGCCAGGGTTTTGCAGCACCCCTGCACTGCACAGTATATTTTTCTATTAAGCATTACAGTGGGAGCAATGGGTGCGTGCAAGTCCATACAGTCCATCTATACTGACCACCTGTTTTGAATGCATTACTTTTGTGATATAACAAAGCATGCATCCGTTCAGCCTATAGCTGTTTAGCCCCACCTATTCACACTAAAAGTAGAAACAATTACACTAAAGGTAGAGTTTTAGGGCAGCCGACCAGAGCATTTGGATGTGCAAAAGTCAAGGCACCACCTGGTTAGCCAACTTGTTTTCTATGCCCGTTATAGTTATACAAGTTGTACAATATGTTAAAAGTAGGAAATGAAAAGAGAGTTTTAATTTGCAGAAAAGTGCAGTATTAGCTCAGGGGTGTGCAAACTTTTGCACGCAGCTGTATCGGGGGAACAAAAAACAAAGAAAGAGGCTGGAAAAATTATATGTGGGTCACATCATCAAAAAAAAGCACACAAATGGTCATCAGTGGACATCAGGGAGGAAAAAAAGGAGGCTAATGATTCTGCAGTGTAATGTCATTTGTGTGGTTCCACATGGAACCTGACGCTGTCACTTAGTTCTCCGACATGCAGAAGAGAAAATGTCCTGGTGAGACTCATCTCTTAGCAGGAGAGGAGCAGTCCGGATCCAGCAGAGGTCACATGGATGCTCTGTTTTAGATCAAAGTCTTGCCTGTGCTGGCTCCTTCTCCATCTAGGAGCAGTTAGCTGTGATTAGGACTGTGGGACATTTCCTGTGGCCTGTAATCAGATAATGAGCGATGTGTGGCGTGTAAGCAAGGAGAAAAAGTGCAGCGCTAAGCGCGCCGTGAGCAGGCGATCGGTGTGGAGGCAGTCTTGGCCCTGGATCTCCTTTAGTCATCGCTGTTGGTGGAATCATTATCTTGCCTGGATAACTCATTATTCTAGTAGGTGATTCAGCACTGACCCCCCAGTAGCATTTCATAAGACATTTTTGGTGGTGGACAGCTCAGTTTTGATCCAGAACTGAACCAAATTCAAAATTAAACTTACTGGTGCCAGTTATTAATGCAAAGTAGATGACATTACCAGGGACTGCTACCGGATCCTGAGAGTTCAGTACTGGATAATCTCCCAGACAAACAATGCTGTTATCACCAACACACATTTGTAGCAATGGCTCCTCCATCATTATTATATACTGGAATGTATAATATATACAGTTGTATTAAATATAACAAATTATACAGGGTGGGCCATTTATATGGATACACCTTAATAAAATGGGAATGGTTGGTGATATTAACTTCCTGTTTGTAAAC
>JBBPCY010000019.1:16344230-16367373 GCA_037974405.1 Brachyalestes nurse
CGATTACTCGATTAATCGTTGAAAAAAATCGACAGAATACTCGATTCCAAAAATATTCGATAGTTGCAGCCCTAATATATATATATATATATATATAATGATGGGAAATGGACAAATAATGTGCATAATCAGAGAATAATATATCGTATTTAGCAGTCTACCGATTCATGCTACCCTCTCGAAAAATGTTACCTTGAAGCTTATACAGTTTATACGATAGATAGATAGATAGATAGATAGATAGATAGATAGATTGATTGATTGATTGATTGATTGACCGGGTTAAAGTCACATGGTGCACTTGATCAGCTTTAATGTTATTTTGTTATATATAGTTATATAAGCACTATCAGTATCTATATTGAGATCAGGAGAAACCTCATTTCTACCAATTCTGAGCCAAAATAGAGACCTGTTTAATGGGCAGAAAACCAGTAGTCTTTATTGTCATTTATTGTCAAGAAGGTTTATTGTCATTTCAACCATATACACAGTACCCAGTGAAACAAAACAACATTCCTCCTAGATCATGGTGCAACACAAAAAACAAAAACAGACCCACAAAGAACAAAAACAGAAACTTCACAAGACTACAGAAGTGCAAGGAGATCAGGACTGCAAAAAAGTGCAAAAACACAAGAGCAACAGTGCAATATAAACACAGTGCTGCTGACAGGAGCAGTAACAGCATTAGTGTGTGCAAAAATGCAAATAAATGAAAAGATGGAGGTAAGTCGTCCACTAAAGTTCAGGAGTGGTGCCATAGCGAAAATAGCGATTTTCTCTTTAAAATGGTAGTAAAATAAACTGAAATTAGCTTGTGGAACTAATTGACTGAAAACCCTTTCCCCATCCTCCCTCACAATACACAATCACAATCAGGCTGGTTTGGACAAGATGCTAGGCTGCTAATTCTAATTCTTTATTAAAACCACTTCAGAACAAAACCTTCTATCCCCATAATGATAACTGTACATGAGAAGCAAAAACGTTCCTAATCTTTAATGGGAGTTAAAGGAAGTCATTTTTTACCATTTCTGTTGGCCCATTCATCATAAAATCTTAAAAACAGCATAAAAGGCACCTGGAAAAGACAAGTGATATAAAAATCAACAAATAATATTTATATGGTTTTGTTACAACAGTGATGTTGTGACACAATGAATCTGTTGAAATCCCTACAGATTTTAAACCATACCTGAAAACACAGAGGATTGGAACTGCATTGGCTTAAATATAGTAATAGTAGTAATATAAGTATAGTAATATATAGTAATAATAGTATTGACCTCTGCGATTGGCTTGGGACATCCCTAATACCAATAAATGTTTTATGTTTTTTCCTAAATCAGTTAATCTCCAGATCCTTCTGGCCATTGGCCTGGCCATCTTCTGCTTCTGCCTTGTGCTGGGATGCATCATTTGCTGGCGGCGCAGGAAGTCCTGCCCTTCTGATTACAAAGAAGCTGGGCTTTCCCTTTCCTCCGCCCCTCTGGACCATGTGACGGTCACTCTAAGCCCCTCCCCTTCCATTAATATCCTACCTATCAAGCAGCAGTATGAGGAGCTGGAGGGTGACGTCCTGGACTATCCTTCTCAAAATAGCAGTTCTACACCCTCAGAGGATGACCTGAGCACTCTTTCCCGTGTCCCGGTGGATCTGAAGGGGCCTCAGAAGTCCAGGTTTCCTCTGCGTCGCCTCAGTTCACCAGTTGTTCCTTCTTCACCCTCCAAATTGACCGTCCGTGGCCGGGCCTCCCTCCCCAGTATCCCCAAACTTAGCCTGGTGGCCAAAACACGCCGCGCCTTGGACCGTCGCTCCACAGTGGCTGGTGACAACTTCTTATGTTCAGAAAGCAGCAGACTGACCAGCGCCGAACAACAAGTGACACCATCTCCTCCTCAGTATGGTTCCAGCTCCAGCTCTAGGCGCAGTTCCGTCTCAAGCAAGCAACTACCAACCCTGCACTTTACCTTGCACTTCTCTCCAGAAGAGGGCACCCTCACAGTCACAGTCCTGGGTCTGTTCAGGGCCTCCAGGAGGGTAAGTGGGGCAACAGTCCGGGCCAGTTTGCCCCCTCTATGCCTTGCTCCTCAGCAAGGAGCACCCACACGGCGGCACAGCCTAAATCCTGATCCCCAGGCCCAGGTCCTCAAACTTCAGGTCGGATCTCTGGAGGAGCTCAAGGCCTGCACTCTGAGGCTGGTCGCTTTCGGCAAAGACTTCTCAGGCCTTCGGGAAACACCACTGGGGGAGCTGGAGCTGGCCTGCGTCGAGATAGACTGGGAGCCGGATACTGCCGTCATGTATAACCTCCAGCTCAACCCTACAAGGAGAAGGCTCAAAAAGGTAACACTGTAATCCTGAAATGTATGAAAATAGGAGTAGTAATGTCACTGTTCTGTATAAAAATTGACTTTGTAACTTTTTATGAATAACAGTTTTTATGGATATGTGGTCAGAAACCACATAAGGAAGTCTATTAGAGATGTGTGAGGATTTAGGCCTATAGTTTGCATGATTATTTTTGGGGATAAGAACAACCCCAAATAAGGAACATTGTTGTCCTGAAATGTAGAACTGTTATGTATAAATATGGACAATGTAATTTTGCCCATTTTTATGGATGATAGTAAGTCATAGACAGCTAGATACCATATAAGCAGGAGATTAAAAACATGGTTTGAGGCTAGTGTGTGATTTTTTTTTTTTAGGCCTGTAATTGATTCTGATTGTGCAATTGTGCAAGGCATATAATTGGGTACAGAAACGTCCCTGTCATAATGCAATGACGACTGAATTGTCCTTAGCAATAATTCTTTAGAAAAAACTGCTGTTTTCTGTTTGTGTGTGGAGTACAAATGGTTAGTAGTTCTGTTTCTCTATTGCCCACTTTCCTAACCCAGTATTGTTACAGGATTGGCTGTGCCATATCTTGCTGGGGTGTGATTGGCTGATGCTGTCTTTAAGACACTCCAGAGCTCATTGACGGCACAGTTTGTGTGGATGTTGGAGAGCAAGAGGACAAGTTTATACAAACAATTTTGTGTTCGAAAATATCACATCACATCACATTTGCTATTGATTCAGTAAGACACCAGTGCTGCATGGTAAACTGATACTCAAAAAGTACCACAATACCCCATCCTGGATGTGGATATAGTTAACAATATTTGTATGCTTAGATGGAAATACACATTTCTAGATCATTGGTTTGAAAAGGTAACAGTACGTTCCTTAAAATGTAAACTTAAAATGTGTTGAGTTCTGTGTTTGCGGTACTGCATTATTGGGTATGTGGATGAGAGTTCCAGCCTGTAAGCCCCCATATGTACTATGTGCATGTATTTTGATGTTAAAAGTATGAAAGATTAGCAATTGCACTATGGCCAGAGTAAAGGTTCAGTGCTCCCATCAATGTCAACCTACGCCCTTGAGCAAAATCATAAAAAATACCAAGCCATCACCTGCATCAGCCTTGACTGAGCAGCCTGCCATGTCAGAGCTGCCTCAGGCGTGTTTGAACATGTGTCACCAACTCCATCAAGAAGCTTTCAGCCTGTGAGGTCAGCAGTGCGCCGGACCATACCTGCCTTAACCAGGTGACGCAGGTGGATGGAAAACGCGGCCCTCTGGCCCTGTAATAACCACTATCACGCCGGCGCTATCTCTGTGAGAATGTGTCTTTGTAATCAGCGCTGTGTGTGTGCTGTATTTTCCGCTCCGCTGCGCGATGGCGATAGGGCTCGGTGCTGAGTGACTGGACTGTAGACAAGTGGGGCAGCGGCCTGGCGGGCCGCCCACGCTTCGTCCTCCGCGTACGAGGGAAACGTGCCAGAGGGCATAGCGGAGAACTTGTCAAAGAAGGAAAAGTGTAGAAAGGAGACTGAGGCTACGTCCTCCTTACAAAGATGAAGTGTGTTTTTGCCTCAATATGACCTGTGGCTACACTTGCATTACAATAATATTCCTCATTTGACCTTTCAGTGTTCCACCCACAAATGAGCTCCTTCATAGCTGCTGTTGCTAAGTAGCATGCTTTATAGAGCTAATTTCATCTTTACACATAATTAACTTTAGAGGGAGATTTTAGAGAGCAATTAGAGTGAGAATTTAGAGAGTATTTATTTCAAATGATGTTTATTAAGTAGCTGTGTGAAAGGTTAGCAGAAGCAGAGCTGTTTTAGTTGCTAGCTTGTTTGTCTTGTTCAGTTAGCTTGACTATATTGATTTAGCTTCAGAAAACATTTTTTTTTGTGCTAACAGCTACAATGTCTGTATGTATGGTGGGTATGGCACACAAATGCCTGCAAACTAACTTTAGAGAGCCATTCTAGTAGTCAGGGGTACAAGCTACAATGTTAGCATAGCTAGCAGAACATATTTTGACAAAACTTATTTTTTTATATGATGAAAGTACTATATTTTGTCAAAATATTTCAGTCTGATTTTTTACAAATTTTTCACTCCAGATGTAGATGTGGTCATGACATGCACAGTCCAGTTTTTAGAAATGGAACCACGAGGCTAACACATATGTGGGAAGTCTGGGTCCTAAATACCATCCACAAATTTGCATCCCCTTAATGTAGAGCTGGATGCGTTTTGTGCTGGTGGAGAGGGGTTTTAGAGAACATTTGAGTGACTTTTGACTTTGTTAGCAACATAATGTCATAGCCCCAGTTTTGAGTGACAACAGAACATTTGGAGTAAGTTGAAAAAAAGTAGACTTTTCACCCAGACATTCCTTGAAATGGGGAAATGGGATTTTTGCCAATTTTTGCCCATTTTTTTGCCCATTTTACTGTGTTTGCTAGTAAAATAACACATCAATACATTTCTCGTTTTAATTCTTATGCTTTGGCAGTTCACATCTGTGCAGCAGTGTTATCGATTTGAAAACTGCGGGTTGTTTGGGGCAGAGATGTGTTCACACTTATCAGAAAGATCCAGTGTGAGTATTAGGGCAACGAGGCCTGTAAATATGAGCGCAGACCGAGAGAGATAAATGGGGAAAGACAGATGAGAGAGGGGGAAGTGGCGTGGGATGCCGGGGTTGTGGACTGAAACAGTGAGAACGAGGTGAATGAGACGAGCGCTACAGAGACGGTGTCTACTGAAGGAAGATGCTGCGTGTGATGCAGCGGGGGCTGTAAGTCACGCAGCTTAGCGTGATCTTTTCTCGAGTGTGTCACAGCAATGAGCCGAAAGCTGCTGTGTCCTGAGCCCACTGTCACCAGATCTGAATCTTTCACCTGAACAGTGAAGTTGAGGTGACATTAAAGGGCACATATCACCGAACTGTCCAGCAAACAGTGTGATGAAAACGTTGCTAATAACACACAATTTACTCCTCTACTGATAGTTTTTTAAAAGAATATTTTAACAGGAATATATTTTCAATCACAATATAATGTAATATAATATAATATGATATAAAATAATATACACTATATGGACAAAAGTATTGGGACAGACCTGTTTTCCATGGTTTTCTCAATATAGTGTATGTATAGTAGGGCTCATTTAATTTAACAGACATTCATTTTTTCTTTAGCTGTCCATGTTTCAGAGGCTGATTCATCTCTGCATGGTTCATATATACTGAGTGAACAGCTTTAGCTGAAGTAGTTTGTCCCCAGTAATCTGTTATAATGGCCATATTCATCAGGAGAAATAGTATGGTATGCCTTTGTGCCAAAAATCCTCCGCGATAAATAAAACTCCTACAGTATTTGTTTTATTCGAGTTTTACACCCACTCTACAGAGTTAAAGCACTGATCCAGTGGACACTGTAGGAGGGAATTAATTCATTATTAATTGACAGTGCGGTAAATTCATAAGCAGAGACATTCTGCAGGACATATGTCCATTTTTTGTTGTCCACAAATTTGTGATGGAAATATTAGAGGCACATGGCTGAAACAGCAACTACTGGGGTGACATAATATTCAGTAGGCGTGTGTGTGTGTGTGTGTGTGTGTGTGTGTGTGTGTGTGTGCTCTGAGTGTGACTTGTGATTATATGTTGGTGTTAGATAAGCCAAGACCGCCCAGTGAGTTATAATGGCCAAACCCAGAAAGGCATGAAATCAGTGTCCAACAAAGTGCCCACTGACCATTCCACATCAAATCACATCTGTCACGATAAAAACAGAGCAAAAACTAACTGGACCATTAAAATCTATCAAATAACAAAACAGCAGAATGATCAACTGAACGTCACAGCCTTTGATCTGACCTGCTGATAACTCTGTCCCGTCATAAACATGACCGCAATGCAGGCATGCAAATATTGCATAACAGTCTTATAATAAGGTGAAGTAGCAGCTTATTAAACTAGTCCGTCGTTATGCTGTGTGTTGCAAAGAGTTTTGCCCTGGTCCGTCTTGATAGTTTAAAACAATCATGCCCTGTAAAATGTGGGCTGATGTCTTCACAGTATTCTAATTTTTTTAATTCTTGTTTTTGTGGGTTTTATGAGCTGGAAGTCCAAATTATGTACAAATGAACAACTAAGTACTTGAAATCGTTTAAGTTGTGGGCCCTGAATCTATGAAAGTGTAACGGTTTGAATGGAATTATGGAAATAAATAAACTTTTCCATGATATTTTATTTTTTTGGAAAGGGTCTGTAGGTGAGCTTTAAACTGTTCCTCTGATTTGTAAGTTTTTCCTTTGTGATCTAAAGGTCTTCAATAGGAAATTAATGGTCTTCAGTGTTGGCCTTTAATTAAGATGAGTTAACCACATACTGAAGTAAAAAATACTCAGCTGTTTTTCCACAATTGTTTATTTGCTGAATGGAGTTTAAGAGGTGGTTCTCTATAGATAACTTCAGTGGAGAGCTCCAACATATGTTGAAAAGGTCTTGTAGAGATTTTTCCACTGGCCTGAGGGCTTGAGGGCTGATGGTCTGTTAGACATATTTTCCTCCACTTGTGGACAGACAGCTGTGCCCTGGCCTGGTTGATGTTCAGAGCCTATATTTCTATAGTTTCTGATGAAACATAGCACCTTTGGTGAAGGCTAATTACTGACGCTGCTGTCTGGTATGGTGGTGTCTGATTTTAGGGGCATGTTGTTACTGCCCCAGCACCCCTTCCAAAACAGCAGTTTACTCTTTCAAGCACCACTGAAAATAATAAGAAACGAGAAGTCAAGAAGGGTAAATTCATTCCATCCAACCTTTCTACTGAGCTTCAGTAAATGTGTTCGGGCTGGAAGGTTAAACACTACCTGTGCAGTTAAGCTGTTCTCTCCTTGCGCTTCAGTACAGCTGACTCCTGTGTGAGGAACACCCAGCTGTCACTGTCCTTCTCAGCTATCAGTGATGTAATTGCCTAAAGGACAGGCAGTTCCCTTTGTTGTTAGTCATTTAATAATATCTGTTCTGCATGTTGTCTTTAGAAGAATATTTCAGTGTAAAATACAGGAAAGCCTGGCTAATGAAATTTATATGAGGACATGTTAGCTAGCAGACCTGGAAGTAGGTGTCCAAGCTGTGCTTTAGAGTGGAGCTCATGTTAACAGAGAGGTGATGGAGGTTCATCTCTCTGGAGCTCTACAGTCCACAGCTGCACATAAAACAGAAGCATTACTGGTTCATTTAGCATTTAAATACTTTTCATAAAGTATGGTGGTCTATCAAAGGTCTATCTTTTTTTTAGGACTTGTGATTTGCCATATTGTGCCACATCGATATTCATGAAAGAATTTACCTGATCTTGTCCCACTCGTGGTCTGATATGTCAGGTAAGTAGGAGGGTGACGAGAAGGAGGAGGGGAAAGAATCAGAGAGGCTGGAAATTGAGGGGTCTATAAACAGGCTGGAGGACAGGCTGGAGGAGCGGACCAGTAGGCAAGGGCCAGATGAGGTGATGAAGGAAAAGACAAATATCTTTGAGGCGGGGAATACTGGGAGCCAGGTGGAGGGTTGAGAAAGCGAAGGAGAAAAAGGGAAGCGATTAGGTAGTTTAGAAAGAAGAGGATGGGAAGAAGGAAGAGGAGACGGAGGACGAGGAGGAGAGACTGGAAGCTGGGGGTTGAAGGGAAGAGAAGAGAAATGGAGAAAAATAAGAGGAGGAGGTTGAATAAGAACTTGTGAGCCTGGAAGTGGGGAGGTCACTATCCAGATTAAAGGAGAGGTTGGAGAGGGCTGGAGGAGCACTTGAGGAGCGGACAGGTGAACAAGGGCCAGAGGAAGTGATGAAGGAGAAAGCTGAGCTTCTCTGAGGCAGGGAGAAACAACTAGAAGCAGGGAAGAGAGTGGAGAAAGAGGAGGAGTAAAAGGGAAGAGAGGAAATCGAAGTGAAACAAGAGGAGGAGGAGGAAGAGGAGGAGGAGGATGAGGAGGCAGAAGAGGAGGACGAGGAGGAAGAGGAAGAGGAAGAGGAAGAGGAGTGACCAAGTTGGATGGCCAACCACACACAGTGCCACCATCTTTTCTCCTTAGTCGCCTCATCCAGATCATTCAACACATATTTATTCTTCTTTTTCTGTGGAAAAAAACAGACTAGGGTCCAGAATGCTGGCAATGAAAAATTAATACACATACAGAAAGTCGGGGTTTGACAAAAAATGTATTTACACAATTGTCTACTTGCCGTACATACAGATGATCCACCAAGACATGTCTTACATGTCTTACGCTAAGAAACACAAGAAGTCAAGAGTCACCCAGATCTTTTCTGCAAATACATTCCCAACACTCAAACCACATCCGACTCTTCATTAAGGTGGCAGATTTGTGGATGTGGTTTAGGACATATAGCTAACACTAGGGAACTGATCTTGGATTGGATTTCCCCATATTTATGGTGGAGATTGTCTCAAAATCTGATTCTAGAACAGTATTCTTCACTACTCCTGAGGAGGTTTATGAACACAGTCTCTGTTGTCTAAAACAAAAGAGATCATGGGTTTGAGTCCTACCTTCAGCATACCACCACTGGGTTCCTGAGCAAGACCCTTAACCCCAAGTTGCTCCAGGGAGACTGCCCCCTGTAGTTAGGGGATGAAAGTTGCTTTGGATAAAAAGGATCTGCTAAAAGTAAATGTGAAGCTTTGTTGCAGAAAATCTAATTGTGTCATAAACCACATCCACAAGTCTGTACCACCGTAATGGATAGTCGGATGAGATTTGAGTATCTTGAGAGACATTTCTATTGATGGAAACAATTTGGGTGACTATTGACTTTTAGTGTTAGCTTCGTAGCTTCCCCAGCAAACTAAATAAGCAAAAATTGGAATCAAACATGTTCTGGCTGATCGACTACATTTACTGTTAGAAAGTTGTGAAAATGGTTGTTTATAGTACAGAATAAAAATTTAAATTATGCTGTAAAGAGCAATATTTTTATTTGGAAATTAGGAGAAATATTGTCAGCAGATCTTAAAAACTAAGTCAAAGCTGTTCAGTTCAATACTTGCACCTATAAAAGATTAAACCTGAGAAACTGAACATTTTTGCAGTTGTCTCCTATTTTTTTCCAGACCTGTATTTTACCAATAATAAATACCTTCTTAAGCCAGGAGAAACAACCCATTTTCACATGTAACTTCTCTGCAAACCGAACGTGATCTGAACTTTTCCCTCTGATTGCCCAGGAATGACACGGACTGGAATTCCATTATGACATCATCAGTGGTGTCACAAAGGACTGTCCTGCAGTAGCTGGAAGTGCATAAACTGCCCTGAATGAATTTAATTCCACAGTGAACCGACTGAGAGACATCACATACTGGCAGGGTAATGCAGAGACTTTCTGAGGGACAGGAGAGCACAGTATGCCAATTATGGCAAGAACAAGTAAAGCAAGATATTACCAGTGGTGATACTCTTATATAAACTGTTTGAGTATTGTAGTGCTACAAAACGACATCACTGAAGGATTAATTTTATGCTCTGTTTTACTTGTCTGTAAGGTGTCTATGAGTGCCTTGAAAAATTGTGGCACTGTAGTGATGTACATAATTCCTTCACTGCAAGAAGGTCTTGGGCTTGATTCCCAGCTGGGACTTGTGAGGGTCCTCTCTGTGTCTATGTGGGTTTCTGCTAGGAGCTCTGGTTTCCTCCCACAGTCCAAACACATACCTGTCGCCTGAATTTGTGAACTGGCACAAGGAACTGTGCTATACAAATGTTTTACCATTATCAAAAAAGGGACCTGAACCCAAGCTGCTTGATGGCAGGGCCAAAAGAGGGCCAAAGCTGAGCTGACTGCATCACTGCTGTCTGATTGGTTATGTTGTCATCGCAACATGGAGAGAAGCCATTGTTTTCTTTTACCATCCGAGCAAAAATCAACAATGGAGATACAGACTGAGAAACCAAAGAAGCACTATTGTCTGTTTGGGCTGAAGATGAATTTCAGTGGGAGTTTTCTATGAGACGCTAACAAATAGCACATACTTCTTCTGAGACGTGTGAAGCACCAATGCAACTAAAACAACATCACAAAACAGCTTGACATGCTTATAGTAGAGCACTACACACGAATCCTGTTACATCAGCTAACAAATGGACAGATGTACACTGGCCAGCATCATCACTGATGCCAATATTGCAGTGGTTAGTACCAAGTGATCCAAGGAAGGAGAACCAGTGAATTGGTGACAGGATAGTGTGGGGAGCAAAGGCTAGTCTGTCTGGTCTAATCCCACCCAAACGCTATTGTAGCATCAAATGCTGAACATTTTCATCCTGACTCTAAAAGAAAGATACCAGTACACACAGTGCAGCATCCCCTGCTTTGTATGAGGCTGCATAGGTACAGACCAGTCCCTATGTTGACCCCTGTCCACCACCAAAAGCACCTACAATAGTCTTTCAATAGAAGACATATAAATTCTTTAATTTCATAGTCCTTTTTATCACTGTCATACATTACATTATGATTAATATGCAAGTACTGTGTGAACATTGGCCAAAAACACCACATTTTAATACTAACATTTGGTTCATTTCTCAAGACTTTGACCAACCTATAGTCGCCATCTATTTAGTATGATTTAATAGTGCAAATGTTCCAGCAGGAACACAATGTTCACTAAAGAGACCTGCTCACAGCTGAACATAGATATAGTACCACTCTTAAAAACCACTCTATGGGTTTGACCAATTCTTTTTTGATGGCTGTGCTAATTGTTTCTGAAGTGTTGTCCTGAGCATATTTGCCGAAATGTGTTAATTTGGTTAAAAAGTGGATGTGAAGTTCTTTTGGCAAGAGTGCTGTGTTTCCTGCATCAAATTTAGCCAGACCATTGCATTTTGCAAGTTCCATATGTTGTTTGCATCAAGTAAATTTTTCAAATTTAATTAGCAGGTTACACACCACTGTAAACCAACAAGAACAGAGAACTTAAGAACTCTTTGAAATGAAGAAAATCATTTGATTCCATCACACAACATAACACAACTTTAACAAAATAGTATAATATTTGAATCTGTCCTTATGTAATTTGACTGTGCCAGTGCTTTCTGCAATAGCTGATTGTATGATTTGGATTTTGAATATAAGGTATGAAAACAGGGAAAAAAAGAGGAAAAAAATCCATGACCAACTTATATTCTGAAATGTGTCTATTTTTCATTCCAATATATTAAAAATTGTGGGTAAAAATCTTGTGAAAAACATATGAGCTCCCCAGCCTTCCTTTACATCTTTGTAAACTTAAACCTTCCTTTGACTTTTCAGCTGCTAAAGATGTGTCTTTTGGTTTTTAGAGAGTAATATAGATGTAAAAAAACATGATTAGTTTGGTTGCTTTTCTAATAATATTTAACTGTTACACTTTGATAGAAATATTTACTAATTTGTAATTAGTTACTTTTTCACTAATTACCCCAACACTGCTTGTCAGTAATCAGTAGTAATCTATTATCCAGAAGTCATTTACATTATGCATTTTCTCATTTACTGTTTAAGCTGATAGCCAAACCTGTTATAAACATTAGCACAAACAAGGAATTGGCATGATTAATGCTGCTCAACGAGCCATATATTCAGTTATTCTCTAATAATGAAGAAATGATAAACTTGTGAATCTTCTGCCTACAGAATTGGTACCAACTAGATAGTGATGTGAAGATTCTTTTTTTTTTTACATTGGATGTAATTCTGTATAAACCATGCATTTTATATTGCATTCGGATGCAATTAATAACCAAAAATATCTTTGGACAAATGTATCGTGTATCAGTTAGCCAGTCCAATGCTATTGTCCTTTGGAAAAAGTGAAATCGTGGTTTATTACTATGAACACCAGCTGTGGAGGTCGTTCAGATGTGAGTTAAGATATCAGGAGAAGTGTAGACTGGTCCTGTGATTTTAGAGCACATTACTGAACAGTGGATTTCGCCAGAGAGGGGTCGGCCTTTTCGCTGCAATTTTCAGCATTTACAAATAAGGAGCTCAGATTATCCTCAACTGAACGGAGTACAAGAAGTGAATGTCTGTTTGTGGTTATCAGGAATGGGACCAGTTCCACCCCGGCTCCTATTGTGCTGGCCTGACAATGACGCCGTAATCCATTATGCACCGCTATAAGAGCTCATACTGGTAAGCATAATGTAATCCTGTATTATTAACCACTGCAAATTCTCCAAGACACACACACACACACACACACACACACACACACACAAAGGCATTTGCATGTAGTAAACACACAGGAAACACGAGAATAGAAGGATAGAGAGAGATAAGGAAGCGAAATAGAGAGAATCCATAAAATCCAGCCTTTTTTTTTTCATTGTCAACAAACAGATTAAATGTGGAACACTTAGGGTTTCCAGTTAGAGGCAACAAAAACATGACACATTCCATGAAAGGTCATATACTGTAATATTCCATTGAAAGAAATTCCATTTAAAGTGTGTAAGATAAGGTGGGTTTGTTTTAAATATCTAGAATATAAATTCTCGTACATATAACAGACACGGATATGGTCCCATATGAGAGAAAAATGCTATGATAACAAACAGCCCCCAATAACTGTTTATTAACGGCTGGTAAACAATGCAGCGCTTTGCCTCGCCTACGCCTTGCGTCTTAACAATACACAAACACAAACAATAAATGTTGTGAAACCTCATTTTTGAAAAAAAGAATAATGTAGTGTCTCATTTTGGGCTTAGTCATCAGCTGCACAGCGGCACATCTGCAGGGGCTATACCACAAGTTTTAACAGTTAATGTAAGTATAACATTAACTAGGTAGGTTTGTGGTGTGATAATGTAATACGTCCAAACATACTCACCACTGACCAAGGTACAGTCCCCACACACTGCTCCCTGGGTGCTGTGTCACCTGCTGCCCACTGCTTCACTTGGTGAATAGGTTAAATACAGAAAAAGACTGTTCACACTGTTCACAGAGCCCGGTCTCACGACTTCTCGTGTAGCCATCACAATATACAATGTAATCAAAATATGTGCTGTGATCACGCTTTAGGGCTTTTTTTCGAGCTAGGACAGCGCTTCACTACCCTGTATTATAATGCACACTGCGTAACACCGCCAGTAACAGGGGTAACTGGTGACTGAGGGACAGTAGGAGAGAAATAACCCTAAACCTAACCTTAACCCAAACCTAACAGTCACCAGTTAGCGCAGATACTGGCGATGTTACGCAGTGCATATTAAAATACAGGGTAGTGAAGCGTTTTCCTAGCACGAAACAAAAGCCCTAAAGTGTGATTGCAGCACGTATTTTGATTACATTGTACATTGTGATGGCTACACGAAAAGTTGTGAGATCGGGTTGTTGTGCTGTGGTGTGTTCACACGTGACTATAAGGGGCCAGTTTCATTATCTTTACCTACTTTACTTTTCCCATTCCTGAGCATGATTGTGCTCTTTCCGCACTCATCCCCCACCACAAGTGGTCCACGATTGTGAAGGTGGTCACTTCTGAAAACCAGAGCCACCCCTTTACCACCACATTCGTTAAATGAGACAGTTGAGTTCAAGTTCTGTGGCTGAGTCCAACTGATCCATGCTTTAGACCTCCCCAAGCATCCTGGGTGCAGTATGGTACGAACATATTAGTGATATTGATTTTTTTTTTAACCTTTTTTTTGTTCAAATTTACAAACATCCTGTATGTTTGGGGTCAATTTGACACCAGCAATTTAATCCTCTAGAAAACTGCTGAAATTAAAATTGCTACCCAAGGTTAGTGTTTCAGGTTTTGTATGTTTATTGGTTGACAACCTGATATTTCTTATGTTTTATAAAACTGCAAAAACAGCCTCAAACCAGCCCCAAAGAGTACCAATGTGTACAGGACATTCAAAACATATCATTTTGTGTTTACCCAATTTGTCCCCATTAAAGTAGAAAAAGTAATTTAATATGAAGCAAACCTATGTGAATGATTTATTTAGAGAAATTAAATGTTGAATGGGGTCAAACTAATTCCAAACATAATAGCAAGGTTAAACTATTTATCCTGTTTGATTAACCATTAATGTTTATGGTAGTTGTTTTAATCAGTTTTACATCTTTTCATGTTAATCATACTTACTGGATTTTTTTTCAAGATAGTTATTCATATTTTAAATGTTATTAATATTTTCGTTTTAAAAGAAGGTTTAATATGGGGAGTAGATCCATGATCTCAGCTACCAGATGGAGAAAACACTTTAAAATGGTTAAGGCAGTACATTAGAGAAGATCTATGGGTTAAAAGGATCCTATGTACTGTACCGTGCAAAGGTCTTAGATAACTGTTTGAATCCATTTTTCTCAAGGTGTGATAAAGTGTCTTTCTGCTAGCAAAGTTAACGTTAGAATAATTGCAAACGAACATGAAAGCAGTAAAAAGTATCAAGAATTTTTGCTGGTAAAAAAAGGAGTTGCTATTTTGTGAGCTGGCGAGGAGAACACAGGTTCGGTTCCAGATTTCTCCTCGGTTCCTCTAGAGTCTAGACGTTGTTCGGTTTTGTGAAAATCCATCAGCAGCTTCTGATGTAAAGACTTATTGAGTCAAACCACATTTCTGATGGAAACTACAAGGACACATTGATATACTGCATATTAAGTCACAATTTACTGTTTAAAATTGAGTAATATTAATGTGAAAAGAGTCTCGCAGGGTGCGCACGGCGACGCACGGACGAACGGACGGACCGGGGGTGTGGTTTGGCTTGGCAGTGTGCACAGGAGGCAGGAGGAAACACCTATCTGCCCTATCAGCCTACACCTATCTGCCCTATGCGTAAGGTATAATTCTTAGATCCGGCATTATCGATCGTGAACCATATTCATTGCGTGCGTGGGGGGGCGTGGCGACTCGCTAGGGGGGCAATGCCCTCGAATGACCCCCTTGACACCGGCACTGCCTGGGCTCAAGAGAATTAAAAATTCTCCTCTAACCACATAACTTAAACCTCGGTTTGTCTTTTGCTATTCTCTGATTATGGAACCCAAAGTGGAAAGGTAAACTTCCATAACACTAAACAAACAAACTGGACTTTGGGGGTCAAAAGGGCTAGGGTATGGCATGGACTGCATAATGAGATTACAGTTCATAATAATTTCTCCTATTTAGTGGGAATGGAGGTCCTATGTGATTAAATGGGGAAAAAAGATGCAGTAAATCATCGTCGTGATGAGCCTCTGTTTTTCTGCCCAGTGTGTCTGATCTTCTGCAGGAGATGCTGAATTAGAGAAACAACATAAGTAATATGAGGATTTAGCTGAGTACAAGAATCAAGGACTCATTTTCAGTGGCAACAGATGCTTTACATGCAACAGCGACATCCTTACTTACACTATGTTGTTGCCATGGCAGCAATGATGTTGAGCAAGTTTAGGGGAATAGGAAGTTATCTACTCAAATTTTTCTCCATAAAGAGGAAACACTTACAAAAAACTCTCTGTTGGAAACACCTTGATATTAAGAAACAGCCCTAAATATGGCATCTGACTGCAAATTGTACAGCACACCATTCTAATTGTCTTTAAAATAAAACACAAAATGTAGTGCCATTTGGTTTGCACAGACCACATTTTATAATAAGAGAGAAAAACAAGAAAATCAACGTTATTTAACCAGTGATGTCCAAACTTTTGCACACGACTCTATTATAAATACACAAATAACTAAAAATCCAATAATATTATATATTAAATTTATTTCTTTTTTTTTTCATTTTTCAAATCAAGTATTTCGATGGTCTTATTTATTCATTTATTTGCTTGTTTGTTCAAATTATGTGCAACAACAAATACAAGAAGAAACGTCTCTTTTGAGAGAAAATGAAATGTTTAGATATCCATTGCAGAAGGTTTCATTATCCTTCTCTCAGCATGGACCGTTTCTGAGACCACCTCGGGAGACCTCATGCCGAGTTCATAAATGTCCTCCACCCCTGTCAGCAGCAACATCATTTTGACTTGCATTTCCACATCCAAGGTCAAGTGCTCTCGTCCCAGAGAGGATGTGAGATGAGCGCTGAGCTTTTGTGCCCTTTTTTCCCCGTGTCTCCCCGTCAGAGACATCATTTACCCAAAGCGTTTCGATCTCTGCCTCAGTCAGTGAAAAGGGGCCTCTCTGTGAAAAACTGGAGCATCGGGGGGCAGCTGACAGGCTGTGAATGGTTTGAGTGGCCGCTGTCCAGTGCAGGGGGGTCATGGGCAGGTTATTGATTTAAATTCAGTTCTGGCTCTTTCAGTAATCCAGTAATATTATATATGATATTAATAATGTTATGGTTACTCACAGTAATTTAAAACTAGTAAGATGCTGCAGACTCACTAAAAAATACATACTTTTACAATAAATTTCACAAAATGTGAAATTTATATAGAAACAGATTTAAAACATCACATTTAAAAATGAATAGCAGTCCTGACAGCTCACAACAGAACCATCTAAATGGCTTTTTATAATCTTGACTAAATCCATTGAAATGAGACTAATGATGCTTTCTTTATGAACAATCTTGCAATTAGCCAGAGTTCTTTTAGTACTGTAAGATGGCATGCAGTTCCAAACGGCATAAAAGTGCATTGTGTCAAAGTTTAGAACAATATTGATAAAACATCATATCACTCAACGCTAAACACCCCACCATTCGCTTATTCTAAGTGCATTCCCCCACAGTTATATAAAGATATCTGTCCTATGTGTGTTTTGCAAGAGGTTATTATTAAAAGAAAAAATAAGAAAAAAGCTTGAGAACCCTTGTTTTAAAGACTTATTAAAAAGGTTTCATATAGTATCAAAATGTTTCTTTTTTAAAGTACTATGTTATACACATGTTTGGTTCTAGGAAAAATGGGAATGGGAAGAATCTTTAATGTGTAAGGCGACATAATACATAAAGACATAAACAGACATAAGAATAGACAAAAATCTAGCTTGAAACTTCAAAACTCATCACCCAAGCATTATGTCCCCACCTCCATGACCCCCCCTTCCTGTACACAAAATTTACATTTCCACTGACCAACCCCCCCCACAAAAACATTATGTCTCCAACTGACCTACAAAACCTCCGCCAACAAAAAATGTCAGTACCTTCTATAAAAAAAAAAAGATTCCTGTATCCAGGCAATGTAATTCTTTCAAAAAGAGCCTTTGCATATTCCCAAGGAGCCATCCATTGAAAAGGTCTATAAGGAAGCAAAAGGAGTTAATGCATCTGGTTTGTGAGTTTGAGGGTCGCAATGCAAAGCGAACACCGCCTACAAAAGGGCATAGGCTAAACGCTGTGTGTTACAGGGCTATTTTATTGTTTTCTTGTTGTTATGCTATACATGTCATGTTTACAGCTCTGGGAGCAATTATGAGCAAATTTACTTGAAGTTATGGCAGTGTCCCAGTCCTGCTGACATCTGATATATAACCCAATGTACAGCCTCATTGCTGTTCTAGAATACTGCCCTGACATTTCCTCATGACCATGAGAGACTTAAATAATTAAATAATAACCTATTAAGCTATTAAGTGTCATTTACTTCTTCCGATCTCACAAATCAAAGAGCAAAAGTAATAAGAGTTGCCCCTTGCTAAAAGGTTCAATAATTAATAGATTAATATTTGACATGAAAGTCTTGTCAGGGCAACTGGTGGAAAGAGGGCCCAGTCACTTTTGCTCCAGCCTGTGAAGCTCCATCACAGCATTTTTGATGCAGAGGAAGGCAGTCCCCATTTGGAATTTGGAATATCCCAGATGTACCAGCCTTCATTTACAATCCCACAATGGCTCTGGATCTTAAAATATCTATTTCCATATTTAGGCAGAAGAAGATGCAGTAGCATGACTTATCCTAAGAAGGGGATAGTGTTCCACACTGCTGTTTTTCAAAGGATGCTTTTGCCTATGTGTTTCCCTCTAAGCTAATCAGCTAACTAGCTAGCTAAATTTAGACAAAATACAGTCCCTAATTCTGTTTTCATTACAGGAACTATTGTCCCACTGTTGCCTTACTATTGTCCCACTGTTGCCCCACTGTTGTCCGACCATTGCCCCAATGTTGTCCAAACTGTTGTGACAATGTTGCCCCATTGTTGTCCCACTGTTGCCCCACTGTTGTCCGACCATTGCCCCAATGTTGTCCAACGGTTGTCCCACTGTTGTCCCATTGTTGTCCCACTGCCAGCTAAGTTACAGCTAAGTTACCTTAACATATTGTTGCCCCACTGCTGTCCCAATGTTGTCCCAAAGACAAGCTACTCCTTTGAGGTGTCATTTAGCTTCAAAGCCATGTAGAAAGAACATGTGTCTTTCTCACTTTTGATCTGATTGGTCAGCACAGAAAAAAAGCTCAGGACAAACTTCCCATACAAAACAAGCATGCAGAGCACTTTGTTCATACTATTTGAAAAAATTAATATATAAAAAAGTTTCCGTTTTCAAGCTTTAAGTATTATTATTCAGTAAGTACACCGATCATGCTGCAAAGTCAGTTATGGAGAAAAGTAATGAGTTTAGACCCACTATATGAAAAAGAAGATTCAATAAATGACAGCAAACATGGCTGACAGAGAATGGAAAGTGTGAGGAATGAGCAAGTGCCCTGAGAGCAAATTTCTTCTACATCGATTTGATCTATTTTTATCACTTAAAATGTTATATTGAGAAAATTCTCAATGCATGCAAAGCAATGTGTTATGGTGCAATATAAAGAGCAATGCCACACTGCTCTGACAGTGCTACCTGCTATATTTATGGACTGCTAGCGTCCATGCCACTTTACCTGCTGGTTTGCATGTGTTATTTAAAGCTAAAGTGCCTGTAGGTAGATGGTGTTAACTTCGTTCACGCCAGCCACCTCTGCTGCTGGCTTGACTCGGAATGCCTGTTGGGATTAGTGGGAAGCCAGCTGTATTTGTTTTGTAATTCTTAATGTTTCTGTGTTTTCTTTTTAGTTTTTTTCTTCTTTCTCAAAAGTTCCACAGAGCTTTGGTAGTTTCCAGGGGATAAAGCCTTTATGCGGATGACATGCTTTGAAATCCTTCTGAAGAACCTGGCGAAAACCACACATTCCTGCTTGCTGAATTCACAAAAAAACATGCAGACTTTGTAAAGAGAGCTGCACCTTAAATTCCATGGTGCTTACAGTAGAAAACCTTTAAAGTTGATGATGTTTAATGTATTTGCTGGCCATGTATTCAGATTGATGATTTATGGAATAAAAAGGTTTTTGATGTGGAGGTTGTTTTGGAAGTTTTGAGCTCTTACCTTCATCACTGGAACTCATTTCATGGCCTAGACCAGAGATCTCCAACTCTAAACCTGGAGGGTGAAATCACCCTCAGGACACTGGCCCTCCAGGACTAGAGTAGGGCAGAAAGTAACTAGAGGCAGGACAGTGAGATAAAGGTGGTGAGTTATGGCACTTTTCCACTGGCACAAGAAACTGCAAACAACTGCAAAACAAATTTTCATTACAAATAAAGTGATCCGTACCTGTGGAGACACAAACTAACAACAGTGAGGTCGACAAAGTGCAAGCACTACTGTCTGTTTGGGCTGAAGATACATTTCTGCTGGAGTTTTCTACAAATTCATGTTTGTGTGTCAGTGTGAAGGTGTTGTGAAAGTGAATCAGTTTGTGATCTTCTGAGTGGCTCTCAGTCACTGTAGATTCTTTGTAGATGCAGATTAATAGTAAGATATTTGAATCTGAAGTTGAATTTGAAGTTTTTCTTTCTCGTTAAAGTAAAACGTATTGATTCAGTACAAAGAGTTTAGCATCCGTATTCTCCACAGAAAGTAAAAACTCTTGTTTCAGCAGGATTTGCTCATTGCAGATCCCCCACCAATGTATCCCCCCACATTAAAATGCTTCTGATGCCCCTTAGCTAGGGGCAGAATGTATTTTATTTATTTTAAAATGTATGTCTTTTCTGAGCTGGATGGAGAAATAAATGAATGGATTCATATATTAGTTGAACATCTGGCCCCAGCAGTCAGCAGTCAAAGGGCAAAAGGTCAGCTCACTTACCCCTACAGTACTGTGCATAAGACACCCATGCAAATTGTTTGAAGCCATTTGTATCAGCTGGAAATGGTTAAACGAACCCTTTGTTGTACATAACACCGCTATTTACTGTATTATTGTTATTTGTATTTATTGTGATATTACTGTTTTAACACTAACTTAAAACTACTGGCCATCAGTAAACAACTTTTAAGTATAGTTTTCTCAGATGCCTTAGACTTTTGCACAGAACTGTAGGTGCGGCTGTTCAGGAATGCCTACATTATGTTAAATAATGTATTACTTTCCCTGACTTTAAAGTTTACACCCACTCTAACACTAACCTTTACCTGAGCTAACCTTTACTGGAACAGCTACTACACCTAACCCGCCACCACAAACACACACACATTTATTTGGATGTCTATAAATTAATTAGAATAACTGATGATACACACCAAGTGTAATTTTTCAGGTGCGAAAATGCAATATTATTTTATTCACCCTCTATTCAGTTCAGGTGGTTGTTTGCAGATGGCATGAACTTCTGAACTAGAGTTTCAGCTCCAGAAGAGATGGTGGAACTCTCTGTACTTCTTTTACTTTTTATAATGAAGAGTAACCTACTGTCCAATTCCCCCATTTTATTTGGAAAAAGCATTTTTTTTTAATTTAAGGATGCATTTGCCTAAACCTCCTCCCCAAACTGGTGTGTGTAAAGGAACCCGGCCACCACACTGCTATAAAGGGCAACGATGAAGCCCTCAGAATAACTATGAGGCTGGTGACCTATCAGCAGAGCTGCCAGCCTCGGAGCATCTGCAGGCAAGAGCAGAGCTTTAAAAGAAGGAGCTCCCAAAAGGTTAGACTTGGCACAGTAAAGTCATTATTATGGGGTTTTTCTTTATTTTCAAATACCAAGGTGGTCCATGTCATTAAAAAAAAATTAGGGTGTGAGAATCAAGGAGTTAATCAAAACACTGCTAGAAAGTTTTAGAGGAGCCTAAAGCCATAGTGAAGTAAAAGTTAATAAAATAATGTGTCGAGTAGGAGAGTAAAAAGCTTGGGTGAAAAAGTTTCAGGTTCAGAAACTCTGACAGTAGAATTGCAGCAGAAGTTCCTGGTATGCTTGGTACAAAATATACCTTATGTTCAATTTTTAGAGCCTTTAGGTCTTAAATAGTAATGCAGGACACCTGTGCTGATTCAACAAAATGTAATGAAATTAAGTGTAAAAGGAGAATTACATACTCAATGTGAACAGCCAAAATGGAACTGGAATGATGTAAATAATTTTCTTCACAAATTTGGACTGAGCTCAAGTACGCATTTGCTACTCTTTCGCTTGGCGCGCCACTGCTCAGCCACTCTCCAGGCCCCCTCCCGCTGTGGGTTTTCCCTTCCCAGTTGTGGGCAGAGACTATCCTGAAAGTTCTCCTGAGTTCAAAGATCTTGTGTTTTTATCCATTTGTTTCTAAGACCTAAAATAAAAGAAATTTGGGCATTTTTGTTCCCCTGGTTTGTGTTGATTCTAGAGGTGTCAGACATCATGCTGAGGTTTGTTTGATATTCCTATATCATGTAGAACCAAAGTTATTGTAATTTAAAAAACATGTAATATTAATAACCACTACTGGGGTTTAAAAACAGCATCACATACAAATACCTATAAAGAACAAAATGCCCAGAACTTTCAGGATAGTCTCCGCCCACAAGTGAGTGGTGAAAACCTGCAGAGTGAGGGGGTCCACAGGGCGGCCAAGTGGTGTCGTGACAAGGTAAAGAGCAGCAAACCGCAAGTGTGCAGGAGAACAAACACCAGTTTTAGACTGTTTCACACCATTTATATTTGTAGAAATTTGTTTTTTCTAATACGCTCTGAGTTCTAGGGGTTAAAGTCTAACATATCCCACACCTTGACATGCACAGTCATAATGAAATATTTTGGCCAATCAGTGCACAAATCCAGCAAAAAGGAACTGAAGTACATTCTATTAAGGGCACTTTAAAATAAACTTTTTTTATGCTGAGTAAATGTGACAATCACAAAGCACACCAGCAGCAGTGCGGATCCAAAAGGTGTCTTGGTGATCTTAAGCAAAGGTCCTTTATGCTTTAAGGTGAAATGATACCACTTATCCCTTTCCAGAGTTTTCCCAGCAGTGTCTGTCCGCTAAACGGAGCAATCGCAGCAAATGTTCAGCTATTACAGCGTAATCGTCTCTAAGCGCTCCAGCATCTCGGAGCTGGGAAACCTCCCAACAGCTCAGATCCTTCTGTCCTAAAGAAAGAGAGAGGGAGAGAGAGCGAGAGAGAACAGAAGCTGACTGCTAGCAGCTCAGTGCTTATCATAAAGGTCAGCGGTGAAATGATCTGACTGAGTTGGGATTATGTGCCACATCCAACTAGACCTCGACACATAACTTCTATTTTATAGCTCAGTTTCTGTCTGGCATGCAGGTTTCTGTTTTGTACATCATCCACCATCTAGCCTGATCCAGGCATTAGCATGTATCAGCATTGCCAGTAGGCCCAAACAGTGCAAACTAAACTGTGTGCTGGAAAACTTTGGTGTCAGTCAATGTATCAGGAAATGACTGGACAAATGGGCAAAGAAATACTGGATTTAAGAAATACTGGATTTTGACATCAATATTTCAAAAGCTTGTGGCTTAAAAGGGGTTAAAGATAGAGACTTACT
>JBBPCY010000019.1:16377042-16402308 GCA_037974405.1 Brachyalestes nurse
TTGGTTTTTAATGTAACTTATGTCTGTGATTGTTCAGTGGTATTACAGATAGAAGGAGAAGATTGAAGGAGGTTCAGTTAGAAGGACGTTATATTGAAAATGTAAAAAAACCAAAAAGAACGTGAACAAGTTCATTTTTGAGTTTTCTGATTGTTTAAAGAGATCATTATATTAATAAGAAAACTCACCAGAGTTAGTGCTCCCACTCGCCTGGAGTGTCCGCTGAAATCTCACTTCAAGCAGGCTGGCTTTTATTCTGACTGAAACTGAAAGTATCATGGATTGTGGAACTGCGGTTTGGAAAAACCACTCTTTTTCGGGACAGCTACACACCTACACCAAGAAGTTTCATTCACTTGTTGCCAGAGCTGATCAAAAGGCTGATCATGAATCTTGAAGTGTGTTACCTTTTTTTTCACAATGGCAACTCCCAAGAAATGTCATCTTAAGCTTATGAAACGAAATGGGCTTTTTCATAGAGAAGAGTTCATCAGATTATCAGAAAACCATTGTATGCATCATAAAGACAACAATTTCAACTTCATTGAGAATCAAAATTTGATTCAATAAACTGTTGATACCAGAGGAAATTGTTTATGCAATGACTGCACAATCATACTGAGACACAAAGACAAGAACAATATGAAAGATCTCACAAAATAAAATTGTCTCTATATACACTATATACACTATGCTATTACACAAAATGCTGTGGGCAGTAAGAGAGGCCGATAAAAATACTATAGTTAAATAAAATTACTGCTTTTTACTAAGTAACAGTTTACTAATTAACACAAATAGTGGTTTGGTGTTGTACTCTATACTGAATCTATTGTAGCATGTAATAGTGACATAGGTAGTGACAGGATGTGGCAGCTGGATGGCCTAGTGGTTAGAGCGACTGCTACTGTCACCACTGAGGTACCCTTGAGCAAGGCCAGGCAGCAGCCCACCGCCTCACTTGGTGAATGGGTTAAATACAGAGAAATTATTTGACTGTGTTGTACTTGTATGACTATGCATGTGACAAATAAAGAATATCTCTTAATATCATCTTATCGATATGTCACATGATAAGACTTGCCACAAATTATTGTGTGGGTGTGTCAAGGCAAAGAGTTATAGAGTCTGAGCGGGGAAAGATTTTCTGTGGCATTCAGTAGACCACTTTATGCTGGTTAGTCTATGGCTAAAAGTGCTTTTTTGTTCAACCACAACACTGTGGAGTGGATGATCACCACTGATCAGCATTGTCTAGACAATGTTCTCCTTTCAGGCTCAGTTTCTCAGTTCCTCACCCACCACTGAGTTGTTTTCCTAATCAGTTTGTTTATTCTCTTGGGGTCTGCTACTTTCATGCTGCCACCCTAACACACCACAGCATAGAAAATGGTGCTGGTCACTGCTGACTCATAGAACATCTGCAGCATGGTGTTGCAGACTAAAAGTCTTCGTAGGAAGTACAGCTTACTTTGACCTCTCTTGTATTTGGCCATAGGGTTCTTAGACCAATCCAGCTTGTTGTCTATGTGCACACCCAGGTATTTGTAGTCCTGAACAATCTCCACATCCCCCCTGCAATGGACAGGGGAGAGGCAGGAGACTGCAGAAGGTAGGGACTGCAGAAATTGCTCATAGTAAAAGTCAAGTTGTACTTAATTTATTTATACTTCAGTGAGTTCCACAAGCATTTGGAGGTAACCCCTTTTCCTTTTTTGACTTTGTGGTAATTAAGTGGCAGTGTCTATGGCAGAAATACTCTGTGGTTCACTTCAGATCAACAGGTCTACGAACCAGCTCAACAGTGCCTCTTAACTTCTCTGCCAGCCAAGAACCTACATATAATTCCTATATAACTTACTCTGAAAACAACATAAGTATAAACACACCTGGCAAAACTCATTTGCATTTTTTGTCAGACTAATCATTTTTAAAAATGAAATCTTCAGGGCTTTTGTAGATTTGAATGTTAATACACTCCAGAGCTAGAAACAATGTTGAATTCTTCAATGTTGAATTCATCCATGCAGTATGAAGGCTGTCTGATAAACCGCAAGATGTTTGATCTTATGTCAGCAGAGTGTACTTTCCAGAGGAAGCTGGAGTTTTCAAATGTGATGTGATGCTTCTCAGGAGATAAATACCACAGATTTCATCATAAGATCAGCTGACTGAAATCTTGATTCAGTTTTGAAACTTGCTTCACTGCAACCTGGGAGAAAAAAAATCTGTTATGCAGTGACCAGTTAGTAGTCTGCGATGTCACATGGTCCTTCATAGAACCAAAAGTCCCTTTATATTTTAGGACACACATCTGAGGGTGTCCTGCATTTATTTCATGTCACATACAGTTTACATCAACATGTAATGAGGTCTACATTGATGTAAACTGGTGGGGATCTTGGGCACACTTTTAGAAACGTTTCAATAATATTTAAAGATAGACAGGTTTTACTTTCACTGGAAAATCATTAATCAAAAATTTTACATTTTCACTGAATCCTAAAATATGTGTAGGGCTTTTGCTATTCTCTTGGTACATCTCACGTCTAGGTTGTCCCTTGAGATGAATTTTATAGCTACACTCACTTTTAGCTATAAAATCAAACACAATTATACATTCTCATTCCATCTGAAATAAAGATAGTATGACAAATACACTAAATGGACAAAAGTATTGGGATGCCTGACCATTACACCAACAAAGACTTTAATATGGAGTTTGTCACCCCTTTGGAGCCCAGCCTAAACCCTGAAAAACAGCTGTGTCCCAATACTGTTATCCATATACAGCAATCCCTCGCTATTCGCGGGGGTTACATTCCAAGAGAACCCGCATATAATGGAAAAAACATTGTTTTGGTAAAAAAAACGCCTAGAAATACCTATTTTTATAGTGTAAACCCTAAATATGCCCCCAAATATGCTCCCAGATTTTCATTTTAAACTCAGTTTAATGCATTACCCTTAAAGAAAATGGAAAGGTAAACCCATACCATATCTCTCAAGAGAGAGAGAGTATGCACGTGTGTGTGTTTGACTGCTCTCTCTCTCTCTTTAGCTCTAAAATGCTCAAATAATATACACACACACACACACACATATATATCAAAGTCGAAGTCGAGTCGACTAGTTGTGATGCCGTCATCACACACGCAGCTGAGGAACACGGGCGTGCAACATTGAGCAACTTTTATTAAAAGTAGGGTGATCGGATTTGAGCCTGAGCGTGTCCTCATGTCCGGGAAACCTGGAGTGGAAGTGAATAGGCGTGCAGGATAGTAAATAGTTTATGAGAGATACCCATGGCGTGACGAATGTTTAGGCAGCTCAAAATCACGGACAATTCTAAAACCCTGGCCGGGTTTTAGAGGTCTCCAGGTTTCAAAAAGAGGACGTGTCTGGGGAAAAGAGGACGTCTGGTCACCCTATTAAAAGTTATCTGTAACATTAACAGTCAACACGAAAAATAAATAAAACAAAGTAAAGGCTGATACCTTGAATTCCGGTAAATTTAAGTGTCCAACTGAGAGTGGGTACTCCCTGCAATGCTAGCGTTAGCATGCTAGCTAGCGGTGCCGTGACAGATGGCCCTGCAGAACGCCGGTACTGTTACTGTACTTTAACACCGACTTGCAGGTTGTGCAGGTCTCCATGCTGTTTGTGTGTCTAGAGTGAAGTATCTCCACACATGTGATGTGTGTCTGTCTCATCTGCTGCCGAGTCTCTCGTCTTGTTGTGGTCATGTTTAGATTCCCCTCTTAGCGCCAACGGTACCGTCCCTTTTATGAAGGGACTATAGTAATTTGTTAAGTCAAGGAACACGTGTCAACATCAGCCAATCAGAGGCAGAGGTTGCATTGTATACACAAGCACGCACACAGAGAGGAAACACCCACGACTAGTCAACTTCTCTCAGGGGGCTTCGACTTGTGCCTCTGAAGTCGACCAGTTGTTACGTCCCCCCTAGCGGCCAGCAGGGGTCGCTGTGGGTTTTTGTTGGGGTTTTTGGGTTGGGTTCCTTTGTTATAGTGGGTTGGGTTTTCAGTTCATGTTATCAGGTGTTTTGAGTTATAGGGTGTTCAGGTGTTTGGTGTTTGTGTTAGGGGTTTTGATTGGGGTTTGGTTTGGGAGATTTTGTATTTAAGTTCAGTTTGGACCGACCTTTGTTGTCGGTCAACCCATCACTCTTAGCTTTGTTTCTGTGAAATCAAAATAAAAAGAAAATGGATTCATCAAGAGGTGTTTGGTGCTCTTACGCTCGCCCGGAGGTCATAGCCTGGGACGACCCAAGACTTGACAGATTGACCGACCTACCTAAACAAGGAGCGAGATGCTCCTTAGCGGCTTGGGAGAGAGGGGACCTCTCCCCAGAGCAGAGCGGGCGCCTGATGGCGGAGT
Organism: Brachyalestes nurse; assembly: GCA_037974405.1. Taxonomy (NCBI): domain Eukaryota; kingdom Metazoa; phylum Chordata; class Actinopteri; order Characiformes; family Alestidae; genus Brachyalestes; species Brachyalestes nurse. The sequence continues at coordinate 16,381,444 of JBBPCY010000019.1, forward strand.
TTGTGAGCTGGATAGTCCGGGAGAGAGCGGGACCCAGCCTAGGTCAGCCGGAGACGCGTCCGGAATGGAGGAGGCGGACGAAGGCGTCCGCCTTGGGCCCCCCAGCTAAGCAGCTGGTGGTGGGGGCTCTTTCGGACCTCCATATCCGCCGGAGAGTCCGGGACCAAGAGGCTGCCGCTCCTTCCGTGACTGTCCGCCCCGGCTCCGCCTCAGCGCCCGGGGAGGACCATGCCCCCTCTGCCAGAGCCGCAGGTCCCTGCAGCGTCGCCGAGCTGCCAGAGGGCAGAAGCGCTGCCGCGCTGGAAGCCGGATCCACAGACGCGGCTCGCTGTCCTCGGGCCATGGCTGCCGCTCGGCGGCCCCGAGCCGACACAACGCAGGGCCACCAGCCTCGCGGGAGTGAGTGAGGCTAGTCTCGCCCACGCGAGAGAGGCAAGCTGCGTGAGAGAGGCAGGCAGTGCGAGCAGCACGAGAGAGGCGAGCAGCGCGAGAGAGGCAGGCAGTGCGAGCAGCACGAGAGCGGCGAGCATCGCGAGGAAGAGACAAGCATCGCGAGAGAGGCAAGCATCGCGAGAGAGGCAAGCATCGCGAGAGAGGCAAGCCCGGAGCCGCAGCTGCCCTCATTCACCGCGATCCAGCCCCAGCGACCCGTTCCAGCTCCCCGGAGGAACCCGCCTTCAAGCCGGAGGGAGCCACCTACACCAGCCCCACGACGTCTCCTCCCAGCCACGGGTAGGTTCGCTTGGGGTAGCATAGGCGAGGTTAGAGGGGAGGGAGCAGAGCAGCTATCGTCCGTAGCAGGGCCGCTATCGCCCGTAGCAGGGCCGCTATCGCCCATAGCAGGGCCGCTATCGCCCGTAGCAGGGCCGCTACGGGGCAGGGGCTCCTGCACCGCGCGCCAGCTCCAGGAACAGGGCAACGCCCTAGGAACTCTGGCCGGGTTCCCGGCCGAAGGGTTGCCAGGAGGGGCCTGGCCCCCTGAGAGGACACAAGGGGGTCTCCGTGCAAAACAAGCCGTTTCAGGGCTCTCTCTCTTTCCTGCAAATAAGTTGTTGCTGGCCACGCCCCCTCATCCCATGCTCCGCCCACCCTTATGCTTAACTGTGATTGAAAGTCATTATTAGAAAGTACTTACATCTCCCTCATCTGCTGACTTGTCACAGACAGTGTACAGATCCCCCACGACGCTGAAGTTCGCTCCTTATTCACAGCTCCTTATTCGAATTTCCATCCCACCTTAAATACTTAAGGTGGAACTTTTTAAGGCGGAACGAAACTGATTGTTGCTGGGACACGGCCATCGAACATGAAATGGAGCCACGCAGTCCTTCTGTTTTCTTTGTCTGGGAGAAAGTGGGGGGGGGATTTGTGCTGGACAGGAAAAAAGACACAGGATAACAGGATAACAAGAGGGCGGGACTAAGACCAAACCACATAATCACATAGATACGACTAACAAAAGAATATGGAGGATGTAAACAACAGCATACACAAGAAAACAGGAGGAAGACAGAACATTACAAAAGACAAGAAACAGGGAAAAGATGAGAACATTACACACAGTAACATTTAGAGGTTTTGTAAGAACTTGAAAGGCCAAACTTGGGGAAATGTTACCTTGTAGTTGCTGCAGATGGATGTGCTGTGGTTTGAAACGGAATGAAGCAGCTCGTTTGTGACGTTTAACTAAAGGAGGCCGTCGTTTCGGATGACGTTACTTTGCGGCGGTAGCGGCCTAAAAACCAGGCTCTCGGGCTCAAATTCAGAGGAGGCCTTGGAGAGAATTCAGCCCGTTAAAACCTGCCAAGACAAGCACAAAAGCGCCCACTGCCAGTTTTTCCCTCACGCTTGCTGGTGTTTGCCGACTGGCAGGCCTGTGCAATTCAATTTGAGGAGAAGAGATTGAAAGTGAAATATTAGCAGAGGCACTTCAGAAACACACCATTCGTGTTCGAGTAATATCATTTCGTCCGCCTGGGTGGTGGACCCTGAAAGACTTGAACCCCCCTCCCCACACGCATACATAAATAAATCGTCATTTTGTTGGATGGTACGTCGCTGGGTTGATTGACAGCTCTTTTTTCCATGCACCTTCCAAACGCCAGCCCTGGAGGATCTGGGGTAGATCTGGTTTCTTTGTGCTCTCGGACCTCGTCTGGATAATTTGCATTCGTTTGAAGCTAAAATGTTGCTTATTTGATTGTCTGTAGAAAAACAAGCATCTTGGCTTTTCCCAACCGAACGCCAAACATCTCCCGAATCGCTTTACCCAGCAAGCCCACGCTTTTAAAGCTTTTTCAGTTTTATCTACAGGTGTCACTGATCCGAGACCAGCCGAGAATGCTGGATCGGATATCAGGGGAGGGAGAATGAATCCGACTCAATCCTGTTTTAAATCCAGCCTGAAACGGCGTGCGCTCCCACTGTGCCATGTCCTGCTGTTATCTGCTGGGTGGTGGAGTGTGTGAGTGGTTCGAGAGCCTACCTTCAGATGCTCATCTTAAAAACAGTTTTAAAACTTTTTTTTTTCCAGAAGAGGTATTAGATCGGTATCAGTAATTACTTTTCAAGTTTTACCGTCTTTGAACATACCTTTCTATCAATACTGCATTGATTCCTGTAAAGTGAGGTTTTTATATGGTAATTCTATTGTAATTATATCAGGTTTGAAGTGCTTTAATGTCGAGTGTGGGCCAATGCTATTACCGACCTTGTTTTTTAGAGGCAACACTCTTTAGGGGCAGTGTTTTTCTGCCAATGTACCATAATTTTTAATCGTTAATTTCGGGGTGATTTGTGCATTAAAAACTCGATATCATGGCAGAAATCAATAGCGGTGGTTGTTATGATTCGAACGAGTCATGATTCGTGTTTGTGTGTCACTCCAGAGTGGAGATTCTGCCTATTTTGTCCAATGAGTCCCGGAAGCCAAATCTGACTGGTCCAGCTTTGAATGCCAGTAACTTGGACGCGTTCGGGACTGATATTTTTTGCATGCTTATTCTAACTGACTGTTTATTTGAGTTTCTTTCTATTTCTTGAAGCTGAGGTTTTTTAAACTCGAAATTAAGTCGTGCCCCTCTTCCACCCACTAGCTAAGACTCCCCTGATCGCACCATAACAGCAACACTGAGGCTCCCCACTGAGCAGAGTCACATCCAGAAGATGTCTTTTGAACGTCTTTTTCACACATTGAAGAGATGTCCCCTGAGGTGCCAGAATGAAGGTTTTTATGAGCATATATTTGTGAATATTTGTAAATTTGTAAATTAATATTTGGACAATATATAATTACAGCAACAGGAATTTTATATTAGAACAGGCAACTGTCCCACAAGTGATTTTGACTTTTGCTTGAATGTCCAGACTTCCCCAGTATCTCCAAGTCAGATGTTCTAATACTGAATATTGATATCCATAGTCAGAAGTCCAGATACAGAACCTGATTTGCTTGTTGTGGAGACGACCTGGACTAACCAACACAACACAGACTTAATCTGCCCGTCAGATTGGTGTCTCATATTTGCTGATTTTACCAAAATTTCTGCATATTTTAGTCACTGAAATATGAACAAAGTCATATAGAGTGGGTTTGTTGTGAAATACTGAAATACTGGGTTTGTTCTGGTACTGAATGGTACCAGACAACTCCAAAAAATATATAACCTTTTTATTGACCATCCAAACCCACACTGGTGGATTTTGTAAGCATTTAAGCATTCTAGCCCACAGCTTTACTACTGTGTTAAAAAAAAAACATCTCAGACATCACCACATTTATAAACATTTCATGGAATAACTTTCTATGAGGGATCCTTTAGGGGCAGACGCCTGGCTCCATTCACCACCACTGTGAACAGTTCCGACTTCAGAAGTTGTATTTTAAGCCAAAACTGTGAATACAGCTTAATAATTTGAGAAACTTTGTTGCAATTTCAGAATCACAATTTCAGAATTTAGGCCTGTTTTGTTCTTGTTTTAAATGCATATGGACACCGGCACGTCTTGGGAAAACATCCGCCCTGAGGGAGTGTGGCTTAATCAATCAATCACCTGGAAAAATAATTACTTTTACGGAAGGTAATTGTTGGATTTATGGTTTGAATTCTAACAACAGAGGAAATACGCATCACCTGCATGGCTGAAATAAGAGCTAGCACTTACTACTGCTGGCAGGTTGGAGTGAAAAGACTCATTCCCAAGCCGTTATGATAATTTCCATTAAATCTGCCAGAAGTATGAAGTAATGTATATTTGATATTTCTACATGAATCTAAAAAAATTGCAGTAATAATACCATTAAGTCAGTACTTCTGCTTTGGACTTCATTCAAGCGGTTAGCTGTGTTGATTCAGCTGATTGGGATCGGGCCGGGGAGAAGTGTTGGACCCCACAGTCCTTCCCACTATCAGTATGGAGAGAATAGATTAGCCATGGCCAGAGCTCTTGAGGCGGAGAGGCTCTGGAGTGGGTGTTTGAGAGTAAGAGGATTGCGGAGGCTCTATAAAGGCCCAGCAGAGGCAGATTCTTGCATTAAGCCCACCACAATGGAGGGATTTGTCAAGTCCCCTCATAGGTGGGAGAGAGGCTTTCAACCCCTCCATTCTTCCAGACTGTGCGGTTTGCGGGCAAAATGCTTTATAGCTCCAAAACGATGCCGCCTTTGCCCTGGACCCCTTCTGCTCCCCTCCACTGTCCTTATTAAGATATTTATTAGGACCCTGAATCCATTTATCCCTCTTTGTTTGTGCTTATGTGTAAATGTACTTTTGATTTTCCTGTCATTTTGAAGTGGGAGCCAGTGCCCACTGTATTGGGCTTCATCCCTATTCAGTCCTAACACAAATCTGCACGGCCGAAGGCAACACACTCCCCCTCAAAGCTGCCTTCATTCTTCCAGTCCTTCATTCATTTTAAACCAACAGCCACACTCTTTAACCCTTAGAATACAGAGGATATGTTCCACAGTTACACATCACTTTTCAATGTTGAAAGTCTTAAACGATGTGTAATGTATCCTTTTTTCTGCACAACCTAGCCATTGTTTCATCATCTACTTCGATAATACTGACCAAAAATAATCTGGAAAACTGGGGTATGGCATAGATTATTAGAAAGAAATGGGAATAAATGTTTTACTGCGACAGGCTGCAAAGTGCCTAAAGATACAAGGAGTTCCAACCTCTCAGCATTCAGCACCACCAGTATACTGATCACCGCCTGATCATCTGGAATCATCTGCTCCTGTTTCTTCACTGGTTCAGGACTTCAGTTAGATGTGCTGTGTTAAGCATGAATAATTGATACATGGTGAAACAAACAAAAAACATTCCATTGAAACTGGTCAGGTTCAGGCACTGGACTGAAAATGAGTGTCTTTAAAAGTCCATTTCTGCAGAGTCCTATATTTGTCCATGGTAACCGATTGCATGCTACAGATGCAGCATTAGATGGGCCACATTTCCCCAAATTACAACAAAAGAAACACCATCAAGAGCCTCAACATGCTTAAAGGAGACCACTAACCCCTCCCATGCTCTTAAACCCTTCAGCTTTCCTCGCCTCAAGAGTCCATTAGATTTCAGATGATACATTTATTGATTCTCTTTTTTTCTCCACCTTAATGGACGTCTCAGGCCCAGGCCTTTTGTCCTGGAGGGGTTACTGCTACATTAGCGTGGGCCTAATATTGTAATTCCCTTCACTCAAGAAAACCTTTTACAGGTACGTCCAAATATTCACCTGCTCCAAAGAAAAGGAGAAAGAAAAAACCTTTCAGAAGATCTGAATTCTCCAAGGTAACACCAATCCCTTCTTAGCATCCGAAAAAAAAAACTTGCTGGAAATTCGAGCTTAAGAAGAGCTGTCAAATGCGCTCACCCTCCCGTCTCATTTACACGTAGCCGGCGCGCTAAATGGCAATTCCGTCGATGGGCTGTCAGTGGTGAAGACGTGGAAGGTGGGGAGAGGAGTGAGCTCGCATTCATTACAGTGACGCTGACGCTCGCAGCGACAGTTAATCTTTGCCGCTTTTGCTCCCGGAGACATTCGGAGGAGGGCACCCGGTTTGGAGGCAGGTCAAAGCTCTTGACCCTCGCTCACTCATGCAGACAGAAACACACACAGATGCAGATGATCTGAATTCTGCTCAGGCTGCTCTTCGAGCTGGACGTTTATGTGCCCTCACGAGCATCCGTGCCCCCAGGAACTCAGTTGCATGCTGTTGGTGTGCAAATCTTTGGCAAGTTCCCCAACAATCGCTAATTAATGATGGGAGAATTGCCCAACAGGACAAGATCTCGGTCCCTGATAGCCTTAATACTGAAGCTAATGTTGCTGATGCTAGATTCCATGAAATCATAAAATGTTTTGATTGAAATAATACCAAAACTTTTTACATGTATAATGAATTTAAATGGTTTCAACACAGGTATGTGTATTTGTAGACATTTGTAAGTTTGAGAGTTAGGAAAAAGTGCCCTACATCATTTCGTGTTAGCATAGCTACTGTTAAGCTACACAAGCAAGTGGATTCAACCTTAGACTCGAAGTGTTTCTTTGACTACAAGAAAATGTGTGAATTTTGAATTTTTTTTAAGTGTGTGAGCTCAGAATGGGACTGTAAGTTGCTTCTTATCAGCTAATAAGCTAAGCTAACTAGCAAATAAGATTATTAGACAAAATATTGGACACTCAGATTAGTGTTAAAACTGAAGCCGAGGTCTGACCATACAGTCACTGTCATGAATTCACCTGCAGTGCATTTTAATATTATGGGCGGTATTCTTTTAGTTTGTGCTGGTTTTGTAACTGATTTTATCTACAGGTTGATGTAAACAACATGACCTGGACTTACCAACACGTATATTAGTCATGCTCACTGGTGTTGGAAAAGCTGAATGAACTAGAAACCCTAATTTTCACCTTTCTTGTACTTCCAGAGCAACTCGTTCAGTTTCAACCAACAGTATTGTTGACAATGACTTAAAACCAAGGTCTGAAAAAGTTACCCCACTGTGTAAAGTTCTAGGAGTAGAGCAAACACTGAACAAATGAGCAAAGAGGTAAATGGGGTGAACAACACAAGATTAACAGCACAGACTGAAGAACTGAGGTACGTACACTTTTGAACAACAGGGAGCACCTGAGGATGGGTGGGGTCACAAAATATATGAGCACACTAATGAAGAGGAGGCAGGACTGAAGTGGTGAAGGGAATAAAAAATACTAACAAAAAGCACATGGACAAAAAGCTCATGGGACACATGAACAATGACAAGCCACACACCAGGGCAAGACAGAGGCAAAACATTACACACTTTTTTCAAAAAGAAGTGTAAAGCCAAACTTTGAAGCCTTGTGGCCAAACCCCACACACCCAACCCCCCAAAAAATACAAAAACAGAAAAACACAACCACCATACAGTTGAGAAGCAAGGAAAAAAATTAAGGAGCGGCAGAAAGCACGGGGACGAGCCCCCAGTTCTCTTGCAGTGAGAGCTGTTGCATCCCTCGTTTCCTTTCTGGTTTTTTTTTTTTTTGTACTTAGTGAGCAGAGAGAGTAACTTCAGGAGCCGACAATAACAGACAAACACAGCCAGCTGGAGAAAAACACTGCTCTTCCTTAATGAAGAAAATAAAAGACATGGAGCTTCCCTCACTGACACCCAGGAGAGAAAGAACACAAACCCAAATGGCACCGAACTCTTTACGTCTCACACACTCCAAAAGTGTACTTTTCACAGTCAGGTCGCATTTACGGCCAGAGTCAAGCAGAAGAATCCGAAGGGGCAATAGGTTAGACACACTAATAACAAACAGGGAAGAATCAAAATGCATAGCAGAATACATATCAGATACCCGAAAGTATCCCTGACTAGTGTCTTTCATTTGGGAGGGAAATTGTGTAGTTAGGTTCCCCAAAATAACCAACCCATTCTGCTCATTTAATGTTTATTAATATTCTTCTTCTTCTTCTTCTTCTTCTTATTATTATTATTATTATTATTATTATTATTACTACTATTAGAACTTTTTTGTTCTCCACACCCAGCAAACACATACTACTCCTGCCATAATTGCCAATTATTTCCCCCTATAGGCTATAATGTTCTATAGTGAATATCTCATTTCAATTAATATATTTTTAAATGAAAACACTTTGTTGTATTTTACTGTAAATGTCAATTACAGTGAAGATAAAGATCTTAAGCCTAGAGATAAGACTCTCAAGCCTCCAAATGACAAAGTTGAACGACTGCATCCTCACGTCCTTGGGAGTCTGGACTCTTTAGTCAAAACTGTTATGTCTGGACTCCCACCAGTAGAAGTCCCTACTTGATGTCTTCCGTATTAGCAAATGCCTACTGACAGGGAATGGAGCAGATCTGCCAAATAACAATTGGGGTCGTAACAGTGGGGCCAGGCAGGGCTTCATTTTTGCCAGAACAAGCTTCCCAGACTGAATCTGGTACCTAGTGCAGGTATTAAATACATGAATGTGATGATCTGTATAGAAAAAAATCACATTTTCCATAAACTCCATCAATAATAAAGAACAAATTGTGCAAAAGTAGCCAAAGTGGCACTTCAGATGAGCTGTGCAAAACCACAAGCTTCATTAACACCACACTAGAGTTTAGTTTTAGTGAACCCCTGAATGGATTTAACATTAAGTGCTCAAGAACCTCATTAGTTCTTAAGGCCCAACATTTCGGAGAACTCAGCTCACCTTTTACTAATGAAGCCCCGGTGTCCAGTGGCGTACCTCTGACAGATAAACTCAAACAGCATGGAGGAGAAGCTCGGCTAGACTTAGGGAACCATTTCTCAAAGGAGAGGAATGTGTCTGCAGAGAGAGATGGGCGAGACAGGCTGCAATAAGCTGCAGCACATCCGGCCCAGTAAGCAGATGTAAAGGACTCAGAGAAACATGATCTTTGGTGTAACTGCTGGGGGAAAATATTTTTTTTTCCTTTATCAGTAGGTTCTGGGTTATGAGTACTTCAGGGAAGCTAAAAGTACAACCTATTTAGACAAAGATGAAAACATGGGCCAGTAGGTCAAAGGCTGGCATCATTAAGGGAAGCATTTTTATGGCTAAATGTTAGAAAACAAGCTTCTGGGCAGCAAAGTTGAACTTGATTGCTTCAACCAATGGGGACACAACAGGTTAGCTAGTGCATTTAACCCTATGGATTTCTTCGCTTCATCTTCTCCTTTCTGGTTTGGCGTAACTGGACCATGTCATTCTGCATGTATTTGTGCTTCTGAACAGAGGTGGGTAGAGTAGCCAAAAATTGTACTCAAATAAGAGTAAGTGTGCTTTGGAATAATATGACTCAAGTAAAAGTAAAAGTAAAAGTCGTCCAAATAATTAAGAGTAAGAGTAAGAAAGTATTTAGTGAAAAAACTACTCAAGTACTGAGTACCTTCTGATTTATTGTTTCAATTATCAGAGCATGAATGTAATCAAATAGACAAAAACATAAAATAGCAATATGCAAATTCTTTAACTAAAACAATAATAATTACATTTACATTAACTAAAACAATTACATTTTTACAAAATGACTAAAATAGCATAACATAAGATATTAATTAATATAAATTAAGGCAAATTCAACCACAATGAATGGTAATAATCTCCTAATTTCTTTTGTTTAAACTCGTGAACAGCACAATAGCTCTGCAGGCAGAGATTATATAGAGGAACATGACGAGGCAGCCTGTGCATGCAGAGGTCTCTGTGACCAGAAACTGTGCGTGTTTTGCAGAAAAGTGAAGTTCTTGTAGGCTGAAATGCAGGGGTGGACTTGGACTTTCTTCCCAGCTGTCAGCCGTGGTTGGGGAGGAGCGGGCTTGGGGGTCTCGGCCGTGTTCCGGGGGGGGCGGGTGCGCAGGTATCTGCAGCTCGGATGAGAAAGACAGGTCTGGACTTTTCCAGAACGCACAGATTGCCAGTCCGCCCCTGCTGAAATGTTGACATGTTTAGGCAGACACATATAGCAGCGCATTACTGTTCTTTTTTATAGTCTGTGAGGTAAACACAGGTTGAATGTGAGGTCAGGGATGTTCTGCCTCCTCTGAATCCGAATCACACACCGTTATTTCCGCTGTTTTCTGCTCTAAGTCTCTCTGCTCCTGTGAGACCGCGGAGAGTTTGTGGGCGGTCCTGTGATTGCCTGCCTCTGTTTGATTGGTGAAAAAGAGTCATGTAACCGAGCCTTTGGTGGAAGTCTCTGAGAAAACAAAACAAGTCTCTGACAAAACAAATAAAAATAAAAGTAGCAAGCAGAATGTGTCTCACAAATATACTCAAGTAAAAGTAAAACGTATGGTGCATGAAAACTACTCTTACAATTTATCCAACAAAGTTACTTAAGTAAATGTAACATAGTACCGTACTGAACCGAATATAAGACGACCTGAATATAAGACGACCCCCCCCCCCTTTTCCAGGTTCATTTTTGGGAAAAAAGTTTTTTGAAGACCATATTATCTAGTCCGCGAATATAAGACGACCACCCTTTTTTAAGAAGTATTTTTAGAACAAAAACTGGGTCTTATATTCGGGCCAATACGGTAAATATAGTGCCTTACTACCCACCTCTGCTTCTGAATCACGTTACAAATGGATTCTGGCATCGTAATTGCACTTAGTGCTTTAGCTAGCACCTAAATGCTAACGCAACAGTCTTCCTGTCAGTTTTCCTGCTTTGTTCCCACTCGCAAAAACACTGAAAATGCAAAACATGCTATCAAGAGCACACAAAACCAGCAGGTGGCGATATAACCCTAACCGTGAAGCCTTGTTAGCCAACCAGAAGCCTAATTAAAAATATTACTGGTTCCGGTGGGCTAACAAGGGTGATATTGTGTGGCTGTGTCCCAATAGTTGTATAAACCTTCCTTTCCTGTCCACTCTCCCTGATTTTGACTGATCTATTGGTCCATTGGATTCACATTCTGGTCAGATCTGACATTTTGTGTACTTCAAACATTTTTCTGAGTATTTCTGCAGAGTTTTTATTTGACCTTTATTTTGTTCTTGTATTTGTGTCTCTGTGTGACTCCGTGGTCATAACATAAGCAATTTTTCTGATTCGGATTTCTAAATAAAGAAGTCCTAAAAGCCAGTACTGTTTAGGCTATGCCCACTACTGAACAAAATCGCCTCATGGAAATCAAGGAGACAGCACACACTTTGTGTTGACATGTTGAAGAGCAGTTCTGATTCAGAATCAGTTCTGATTCTGAAATGGTAAAAAGTCCTATTAGGAGGTCAAAACCAGTAAAGTTTAAGCTCCACTCACTACTGAAAAAAAAACAGAATCCAAACACTTTATTGATCCCTGAATAAATTTCATATCCACAGACTCACAGACACAAATTCAAATAAAATATAATATAAAGTAAAAAAAACTCTCCAGAAATATTTAGAAAATGCTTGGTTCTAAATACAATATACTATGTTCACAAAATTCTATGGTCAGATGTAGTTTACTAGTTAACACAAACAGTGGTTTGGAGTTGTTCTCTATTCCAAGTCATTTATTGCACTAATATTGACATAATTAGTGAAATTGCACATAATAATAAAGATATTTCCTCCGGGGTCTCCAGTTTCTCCCACAGTCCAGAGACATGCGTGTCAGGTTAACTGGGGATTCTAAATTGGCTGCAGGTGTGAGCGAATGGTGTGAGTGTGTGTGTGTGTGTGTGTGTGTGCCCAGTGGTGGGCTGGCGTCCCACCCAGGGTGAGTCCCTGCCTCGTGCCTGTAGACCTCGCTCCGGGTACCCGCGACTCTAGTAAGGGATAAGCAGTTACAGAAAATGAGTGAGTGAGTAATAAAAGAAAATGCATGTACTTGTGTTTAGAGCAAAAAGACTGGACGAAGATGAGGCTAGATAAAACACACACAAACACACACACACACACACACACACACACACACACACACACACACACACACACACATCCATCTTCATTTAGCATAACAGATCTGATATCACTGGACCACATGAGTCGCCATATTCTCACACTATTTATTCTGCATGTAAAATATACCGCACTTCCACTTGACATCTGGATGCCACTCTTGCTAATTAGACATTAGCGAGCTAACACTTGAGTGCTAATGCTGCTCTCGTCTAGCATCTTCACTGTAGCATTGGATCCTGCCCAGCAGAAAGAAAACTCAGAATCAGACTCCTCTTTGTTCAGCCTGTTTCTCCTTGACATAGCTGAGCTCAGTTTAACATCAGTATGGGATTTTGACCATTTTCTCCCACTTCTGAAATTCAGTTCATGAGAAAGATCCATAAGGTTGTTAAGGAGAAGAAAATCAAGAAGTCAATGAGAACAGCAGAACTTCTGTCTTTAGCTGATTTTTTCTTTTGCTCCTTATTTCTCCTAAATGGGGTTTTAGGAGAAACAAGACAGACTCAGTAATCTCCAAATAAGAAGATGATTTTTTTTTAGACAAAAAAGACTGCTGTGAGCAGTAAAATCTTCCTCTGCTACATTGTCCTGATTATACTGCTAAAGTGTGTTTGATGTATGAGTTCTGTTGCTATAATAGCATAACACATTAGCATTAGCTCATTAATACTGAGACCAAACACTGTAGTTTCATCTAATCAAGGCTGCTGAAAATGTTGCTTCTCACTGTATCTACTTGCTTCATTGTGATACCTTATATAAGAGCGTTTTCTGCCTCAGCAAATACACTGAACTCACTTGAGGCAGGATAAAGGTGAGTCAGCACACGCTGGGTTCCTTTCCAACACCATCTTCATTCCGTAGTGCCAATCTGTCCTGAGCTGACCGCAGCCACATACTTTCTTAAAAAATATATCCATGATTAAATAGCTGAAATGTAAGTAGGTTTGGTGTAAAACACTCTAAAGTAACAGAGAGAGAGATATTCCATCTCTGTTAAGCGCTGCTTCAGGTTTGGGTCGAGTTTAGATTGAAAATTTTGCAGTGGTCAAAATAAAAGTGCAACTCTGTACTAAATACACTATCCTATATACGCAAAATACTGTGGTCAGTAAGAGAGGTGGACATAAGTACGGCAGAAAATAAATCAACTTGCTTGCTGTTTACTAATTAACTCAAATAGTGTTTTAAATAATGATAATAAAGATTTTGCACGTACTTATAATGATTTAGCTCACAATAAGAAGCACATCTGAACAGCTGCAGGTTTTTGCACAGATTATTGTGTGGGTGTGTGACTGGGGGAGGAGTTATAGAGTCTGATAGCAGTGGGGGAGGAGTTATAGAGTCTGGTGACAGTGGGGGAGGAGTTATAGAGTCTGATGGCAGTGGGGGAGGAGTTATAGAGTCTGATGGCAGTGGGAGGAGTTATAGAGTCTGGTGACAGTGGGGAGGAGTTATAGAGTCTGATGACAGTGGAGGAGGGGTTGTAGAGTCTGATGGCAGTGGGGAGGAGTTATAGAGTCTGATGGCCGTGGGGGAGGAGTTATAGAGTCTGATGGCAGTGGGAGGAGTTATAGAGTCTGGTAACAGTGGGGGAGGAGTTATAGAGTCTGATGGCAGTGGTGGAGGAGTTATAGAGTCTGATGACAGTGGGGAGGAGTTATAGAGTCTGATGCCCATGGGGAGGAGTTATAGAGTCTGATGACAGTGGGGAGGAGTTATAGAGTCTGATGGCAGTGGGGAGGAGTTATAGAGTCTGATGGCAGTGGGGAGGAGTTATAGAGTCTGATGGCAGCCCCCGAGATGCTAGGAACAGCCCTGCTATTGGTGCATCCATTTGTTAGCAACAAACTGAATTACATGAACTATATTTACATGCAAAACCAAAGAAGCAAACAAAGATAACAGATGCATCTGGGCTGAAAGTTGTGGCATACTTTGATTTTCCAGAGTATCTCATTATGTAAAACTACGGTTTGTGGCTGATCGTCGCCCCAACACTGTGTCCATGGAGTCGAACCAAGGGAAAGTTTTTTCTGTCAGAGTCGCTTTTATCTTCATCCCAGACAGATAGTAGTGCTTGAACTTTGTCAACTACCCAGTTGTTAATTCGTATCTCCATTGGGTTTATTTTTGTGCTGATAGTAAAAAGTGGCTTCTTTCCAAGTTCTCTTTTTAGCACATATAGTGGTGGTGAATGGAACCAGACGTCTTTAAAACACATATGGTGAAGTTGCATGGAACCAGATGCCTTTAAACCACGTATAGAGGTGGTGAATGTAACCAGACGTCTTTAAAACACATACAGTGAAGGTGAATGGAACCAGATGTTTTTAAACCGCATATAGTGGTGGTGAATGGAACCAGACGTCTTAAAAACACATATAGTGGAGGTGAATGGAACTAGACGTCTTTTTTAGCACAGATAGTGGTGTAATGGCAACATTTCAACCAATCAGAAAGCAGTGATACATTCAGTTCGGCTGCGGCCCGTTCTTAGCCCTTCCATCAAGCAGCACGGGTATGGCTTAGGTACAGGTCACTTTATTTTTTACAGAAAGACATTTGTTTGCGTTACAGCGTGGTTCCTTATACCGGTGGAAAAGCAGCATTTGATGCACACATCCTTTTTTGCAGAGCTTTACTACATTTTACACCTGATCTGAAAGCTTTGAAGATGCTGAAGGCACCTTTCCCAAGGCCGGGCCTCCAAAAGACAGAGCACAACAGCCCGAGGCTCAACAGTAGCACAGGAACACAGGGCTTTCATGTGCTTTATAATTACTGTGGCTCTTTATTAGCAGCTGCCGGTTGTGCTCTCACTCTCTCTTACTCTCTCTCTCTCTCTCACTCACTCTCTCACTGGATCAGAGTCAAATCGGAATTGGCAGTTAACACCTGACAGACAAGATCACACAGCCGGTGGCAGATTTATTCCGCCTGCGACACTGACAGACATGACCTAAAAAAACACAGTGAAAAAAAAAAATTCAGAACATGCAGCGAGCGCATGCGGCCTCCAGGACCACGCCAGCGACAGGAAGGCCATAAAATCAGTCACACAAATCGTTCTGCAAGGGGAGACAGTTCACACGTTCACAATAAGCCATAATGTTTTTGAAAATGAAAACTGTGCAGGACGTTTCCTCAGTTGCGATCCGAACAAGGGAGTGCAGATCTGTAGATCAGAGATAAAATCAGAATCAGCAAACTTTATTGATCCTGGAGCACATTACTAATGCTGTGACTGCACAATTACACAGAAACACAGAGACTAGAACAGTGTCAAATAAAAAAAAACTCTCTGTACTAAACGCACTGTGCTATTTACACAAAATGCCGTGGTCAGTAACACCACAGATAGATCAATAAAATTACTGCTGAAGTAATTTACTAATTAACACAGTGGTTCTCTGTACTGAGTCTGTTACTGCACATAATAGTAACAGTGAGACTATCACACGTTATAAACAAAAACACACAAGTTCCATGAAGTCTTGCCTGAAATAATATATTTATTCAAAGCTATTTATGGCCTAAAAGGTTTTAAATGAGAGCCCTTGAAAGGCTTAAAATAAAAGATTATGTTAAATAATATTTTATTTTGATTGTCCCGGAGCAGGTGAGGGGTTTTGACAGTATTAGTCTCTTTAAATAATTATTGATTTATTTTTCCAGAGTTGATATGACAGCACCAATTGGGGTAGCTGGATGGCCTAGTGGTTAGGGCATTGGCCCTGCAATCAGATGGTTGGTGTTTGAATCCCAACTGCTGGTGTCACTGCTGAGGTACCCTTGAGCAAAGTACCATCCCACCACACTGCTTCGCTTGGTGAATGGGTTAAATGCAGAGAAATCATTTTACTGTGTGTTGTACTTGTATGACTATGCATGTGACAAATAACAATTCTTATTTCAACTGTGGCCTGTGGGGGGATGTATGCTGATTAAACACCGTGACGTGAATTAATGTAATTTATGCTTCCAGTTTGTTAGGTCACCACCAGAGACAACAAGGGTTAAAATGAGCTTGAAATAGGCAAGAACTATTATGATCAACTCTTAGAATGTGAGCAGATGCACAACAAATGGTTCGCAGCTGCTTAGTGGCTCGGTGGTTCTGGAGATCGCTCTGAGATCAGAAGTTTGTGGGTTCGAATCCCTGGACTGTTAGTGTCATCACTGAGGTACCCTTAAGCAGGGTACTGTCTCCACACACTGCTCCGGGGGTGCCCCTCATTGTGGGCTGCCTGCTTCACTTGGTGATTGGATTAAATCCAGAAAAAAAATTCACGCTGTGTTGTATTCATGCATGACTGTAAGGGGACGCTTTACTTTATATGGATGTTCCCCCGGTTTATGTTGATGCTCGAGGTGTCAGATGTCATGCTGAGCATTATTTGGTGTTCCTATGGTGTTACTATAAAGATATAGTAATTTTTAAAAAACATACAATAGCCACCACTGTGGTTTTAAAGATGGTGTAACACACAAATGACCAAAAAGATCAAAAATGAACACATTTCTTTTATTTTAGGTATTAGAAGCAAACAAATACTACAAGATCTTTGAACCTGGGAGAACCCGCAGAGGGAGGGGGTCCGGAGAGCGTCAAAAATGTTTTACACTGTTTTTATTTTACTAATACAGTTCCTGATAGTCTAGGCTGCGCAGTTTAGGGATATTCGACAGGCACAGACATCCTCCACTGCAACCACTGAACATCCAGGGTATGGACATTGAGGCTGTGGAGAGCTACAGGTCTCTTGGTGTACATCTGAACTATAAACTAGACTGGACTCATAACACAAACGCTCACTAAAAAAATAGGGCAGAGCAGGCTGTACCTGCTATGGAGGCTCAGGTCTTTTGGAGTGCAGGGGCCGCTCCTGAAGACCTTTTATTTTTTTACAGAGTGGTCTGCTGGGGTAGCAGCATCTCTGCTGGGGACAGAAAGAGACTGAACAGGCTGATCCGGAGGGCCAGCTCTTTTGTAGGATGTCCTCTGGACCCAGTGGAGGCGGTGAGTGACAGGACAATGGTGGCTAAGCTGTCATCCATGTTGGAGAACATCTCCCACCCCATGCAGGAGACTCTGACAGCATTGAGCAGCTCCTTCAGTGGCAGGCTGCTGCACCTACGGTGTGGGACGGAGAGATTCCGCAGGTCTTTCCTTCTAACTGCTGTCAGATTCTACAAAGTCCTTGCAGCTGACCACACACACAGACAAAGAAACACACTCACACACACACACACACACACACACACACACACAAACACACACATCCAATACACCGTGGTAGTTTCTCTTATGTACAATATTTCTTTTGAGTGCAATTTTCTGGTGCAACATGTGCAATTTATGGGCTGGAATATTATTACTGGTTGAAATGTGCAATTTATAATTGTGCAGTTTATAATGTGAAGTTCTTCTGATGCATTATTACTGATGCATTGTCAATGCCTGTCACTGCCTTGCTATGTCTATGTAAGTGTTCTTACATATATTTATATATCCACTCTGTACATACAAACTTGCAGGTACTCAGTGTGTACATACATACATATACTTCTCTAAGTTTACATATACATATTTACATATATATTCACATTTATATTATAATTTCTAGATTGTTTGTATAGTGTACTTTTTATACTGTATAGTCTTTTATACTGTATATTCGGTATAGTTTTTACTGTATTGTTTTTTAATTTTTGCTGCTCTTACTTCTGTTCTGTCCACTTTCTGCATAACAATGCAAATTTTCCACTTGTGGGACTAATAAAGGTTTATCTTATCTTTAATATATATGCATTTGCTTTATCATTCCCAGACCAGCCCAGTTTTACATTGTAGTCTCATCAAATACCTCAAATACCTGGTTTAGCTGAGTCAGTACTTCTTTAAATTAAATCAGGAGCTGCTGATAGAGTTTCAGCAGACATTTAAACAGGAGCCTAAGAGTTTTGCACAATCCTGTATGCCTCGGATAACAGTGTGGCACACACTGTCAGAAACCACATGTCTTTTGGAGGTGACTTGACTCAAGGCCCTGGAAAGGTTTAAAATAAAACATTCTCTCAAAAGCCAAAACCCCCCTCATCACACACAGTAGCTGTTATGATCATCCCAGAGCGGGTGAGGGGTTTTGTTGTGTTTGAATTGGGTTCAGCTGGTTATTCAACACACCCCCTCTGGAGAAAAAAAGCCGCTACACTGTCCAACAAAAATACAGGACAGATCCAAGAGGCCCTGCTGCTATCCAGCAGATTAACCACAGCACTCTCTTCTCCAGCTCTGCATCATCCTGCCCAGGCCAGGAAACAACACACCTAGACTCTCAGAACTTTTCTGGACAGAATATCTTTTAGCTTTAACCCTCAAAACTCAGGGTGTATCAGTAAAATCTGATTTCAAATAAAACCAGTGTGAAACATTCTAAAACCTCAGTTTGCTGCTTTTTCACTCAGCCGCTCTCTGGACCCCCTCCATCTGCAGAATATCCTGAAATGTCTCCCAGGTATAAAGATCTTGTGTTTTTTCCATTTGTTTCTAAGACCCAAAATGCAAGAAATTTGGGCATTTTTGTTCTTTATCATCATTTGCAAATGATGCCACTTTTAAAAATTCAGTAACAGTTATGATTATTACTGCATGTTTTTAAACTTACAATAGAGTTGAAAAGGGAATTGCACTTATTTTTCAAATCCTCTTCAATTAAAATTTCAAGACATGAACAATGTTGTACAGAATGAGTTTGGTGTGAAATGCTTCATTTTAAAGAGACTTCAATAATAAAATCTGTTGACAATGGAACCAGACGTCTTCCTCTAAAAGCTCCCTCACAGAAAGTTATAACTTGAAATGGTTTTGAATGGGCCGCCTTGTCCTTTGGACTGAAACTGTCACACATCCACACAATAATCTGTACAACAGCCTGATGTTACTTTGTAGTGAAATTTCTTACCAGGTTTAAATCATTGCCATTATGTGTATCACTGCGGATTATTATCTTACTATAATGTGCAATGTTCTTACTGGGTGAAATATGTTATTATTATTATTATTATTATTATTATTATTATTATTATTATTATTATTATTATTATTATTATTATTTTGCGCAATAGTCTTACCTTGTGAAATATCACTACTTATGTCAATATTACTAATCTCTACTACATGCAATAACAGACTCCTTACCACTATTTGTGTCATTTAGTAATTCACTTAACTGTAAGTTACTTATAGTGTGTTTTATATTGAGTATTTCTGCAGATTCTTTAACCGAATATGTTTATCCTGGACTACCTCACTAACCAACCACAGTGTGTGAGAACCCAGGGCTCTGTCGGACAGGGTTGTCTGTGGTACAGGGGCTGTGCAGGGAACGGTTCTGGCTTGGTTTCTCTTCACAATCTACACTGCAGACTTCTCTTACCACTCCACCAACTGCTTCCTGCACAAGTTCTCTGATGACTCTGCAATAGTCGGCCTCATCACTGATGGGGACGACAGGGAGTTTAGAGAACTGACCCGGGACTTTGTGGACTGTTGACAGCAGAGCTACCTCCAGATCAACTCTGGAGACACAAACAACCTCCATCACAGCCACTGAACATCCAGGGCATGAACAGGGCAGGCTGGCTAGACTGGCTACTATGCTCTGGATTGTGAAGCTATAAGTTGAATGTTTCAAATAATCTGGCAAGTGAGTGGAATTTCTCATTAAAATCTTTAGAAATCTGAAAACATTCAACATACAACAGCTGGAGGAAAAGAGGAGGAATCGGGAACCGAACCTGTGTTCTCCTCACCAGCTCACAAAATATCAACAAACAAAATTAAATTTGATGCTTTTTGCTGTTTCTTGTTTGCATGTATTCTAACTTTGCTAGCAGAAAGTCACATTTTTGCTGCTTTAAACAATTTACATAGGGGATTAAGACTTTTGCACAGTGCTGTCAGTGCTACTGTGTGTGTGTGTGAAGTGAGTGTGACTGGGCCACATTTGGTCAGTGTCTGATTTGAGAACTTCATTACCTCATGCACGCTCTCATCTGAAGTGTTGCTAATTTAAACTTCTTGAAAAGGGGGGTGGGGTGGAAAAATTTCACTCAAGCACTGCCAGCTTCACTGTTTACACAACACTAGCGTGCCTGCACCCCCACCCCACCCCGAAAAAAAGTGCCTGTGATTGTTTTGATAAAAAGGCGAGCTGCCCCTTTTTCCTAACCTCCCTCAGCTACCCCCCCCCACACTCACTCTTTACCTGACCCCCTGACCCCTGGCCCAGGCCGAGCAAATACGGTCTGCACGCGATGCTCGGACCGTGGCACAATGATTAACCCAGAGATGCTTCCGTGTGTGTGTGTGTGTGTGTGTGTGTGTGTGTGTGTGTGGTGGGGGGTATTTTGTTTAATGCATGACTTGTCTAATGCATCCTCTTACTAAAGCACTTCCACAAGTTTGCTTTTGTCCCAGAGCAGCGCGTGCAGCGTCTTTCTCTCCTAATTCAGGATTTCTTTTACTTTCTATTTTTCTTTCGTTCTTTCAGTCTGCCTTTTTTATTCCGTCTCTTGTTCATCTGATTTCTGTTTTTTCTGTCTTTCTTATGTTTCCTTATTGCTTTTTTTCCTTTCATATGTTTTAAATCACTTCCTTTCCTATTCCGTCTATTGCTAGTCTGATTTCTGTTTCTCTGTTTTTTTTCTATAATTAATTTTTTTTTACCGTTGATCATGTATTCATTTTGTATCTTTCTTTCTTTATTTCTCTTACCCTTTCTTTATTTGTTTCTTTCCTTTTTTTTCTTTGTTTTATCCCTGTCTCTCTCTCTTTCTCTCTCTCTCTCTCTCTCTCTCTCTCTCTCTCTCTCTCTCTCCCTCTCTCCCTCTCTCTCTCTCTCTCTCTCTCT